>JARLTB010000218.1:4125000-4550000 GCA_030141615.1 Unio pictorum
GATCTGTTTCTATTACATAGTTTCAGACAATTATAAACCTAGGTATCTCCTGACTGATAATGCTACTCTGTTGTCTAGACGATCTAAAGCTTGTTTAGTAAAGCCTCGACCCGAAGATGAATATATAAACAATATTTAAATGTATCTTTTTTGTTCCTCGTGTTCCTATGACTACTGAACATTACAGTATTGGACCAGATGGTAGAACTTTTGTCGCATACAAAGGGTCAATTCCTGTTGAACTGCATGTTTCCTTTTGGATTTTAAATTCTGTGTGTTTGATCGACAAGAAAATCACCTGCTCAACGAATTATACAAATTAAATAAAACGTTTCGAGAAATTGAAGAGGTTAGGAAATTGGAATAAGTAAACAAAATATTGGATATAGAGTAGAATGGCTTAAGTAGGAGAAAAGTACTTAGGAGAAAAGTAACCAAATACTTTTGTAATCTCGACACAAAAACTGTTTTAGCAACATGAAACTCAGGAGAAAATTTTAGAAGAAGTCAAGTGTTTCATGTATAATTTATTTAAGCTATGAACGAGAAGTTAAACATTGATTCTCACACATTTCGCAGTTACACTGCAATTCTAAAATAAAATATTTTTGAAGGACAAAAAATAGTCCCCATATATAGAACCCACTAATAGTCTCCAGAAACTGTACCATAAATGAAAACAACAATCTGACGATTTTACAGAAGAAACAATATACAAATATTAAAGGAATAAATGCCAGTGGTACAACTTATATTACTTATTCATAGGCAGACGATACAGAAAAGACATCACGAACACTTGAAGGTTTTGAAAGTCACCAATATTTGTTCAAAACATTTGATATCAAATTAAAATTAGACAAATTAAAAATTAACTTTTGCAATAAGCACGTTCTTAAGACATTTGGAAACATAGCTGTGATACAATCCCTTACAGTTCAAACCAGTTTTTACCTTTTATTAAATCTACAAAGTTAGTCAGAACCGGTAATTGATAACTGAATACATTCTTTTTTAAGTTTCTACTGAATTGACCGGACAGTTTCGACAATCAATTGCATACATTCTCTCAAGTCCCCATGATGGTTTGTCTGCATCGTCTGCTGGGTTAAAATGACATATTCATTCCTTCTTTCATCAAACGTAAATATTCAAAACTCGCAGGTATTAAATGGATCGGGAATTCTAATCCTATTGGATAGAAAGGCATAACAAGACCCTGATACTGATTGTGTTACGATAATCTTGCGTCATTTACTGATTGATTGCAAACAAGAATAATATGTTTGTGTTGAGCTGATCATGCTAGGCTAATCTGAGTGAAAAGCTTTAATTTCCCATTGAACATGTAGAGTTTTAGACGCATGTTCAGTAAAAATATTGATTGAACTTTAATATAATAAATAATGAAAGCTCTGACATTTGAAAGAAATGTTTGTGTTATTCATCAGCTTTTGATTCAGATGAGTCGTGCTGACCTTTCGTCTACTTCCGCATAACATATGACAATCTTCTAAGCCAAATCAGCAGTATCGGTGTTCTAAGCCAAATCAGCAGTATCGGTGTTCTTTAGATTTACCTCCAGATTGTTCTTATTGTACCATGATCAAATTCAACAGGCTCTCAGTTCAGTAGTAATTGTATTGTATTTATTTATTATTTGAGTAAAATATTTTTATTTATTTTTTAGACTATTTCCTTTCTTTGAAATTTATATATCATACCAAAGTGTTCTATTTTTATATGAAGAAAATATAATGTTAATACTTTAAAACATTGCTCATAAAAAAGGATTGGGAAAGAATAAGTGCCTATTAAATAATTTATCGCAATCATGTTTGCGTTAGTTTAGCGAGAAACTATACTTTATTTATTGGATAGCAAAAAACGTCTCATTGTTTTTAGCAGTGTTGAATAGTGAATATGCAAACATTTTCTTAATACTTTTCATTCAACACATAAACGACCTATTGACTTTCCTCATTATAATGCATCATACATTATACAAATTACAGTTTAGAAACAAATAAATATCAAGCACTACTATTTTAGCCAAGATTAATGAATAACCAATGTCATTTTTATTTTCTTCAAAATTAAATTGTATGCTCAATAAAAACGAACGAATTAATGAATGAAAAATATACCTGTGAGAGTGATGTAGCTCTAGTGAATATTTTCCTTGGTATATTTTGAGACCCGGGAATATGAGATATTCAAGAGTTGTTTTTTAAAAAAAGAGACATTTCAATCTTTTTGGGCCAAGGTCGACATGTTAGGTCACCTGGCAACTCAACTGATGTTGGTTCATTTACAACGGTTGAAGGCTTCTGATATTCTAGGACTTCAAAAGTCTCGTCAAACTTTATGGATGTATGTTTCAATATTGTAACAAATTATATTGCATTACTTACATTTTGTCGTGCACTTGACTTTAATTATGGAAACGTTTATTGTTAGACAATGTGGGTTTTCTCTCGTTCATACAGACGAAAACGCAGCTGAAAGTGATCATTTGGTTAACTCGTGGCCAAGGAACGTCTGTTTAGTTTTCCCAGACAATGGTAATGTAATTATAGTCAAAGGTAAATTGTAACAAATGGACATTGTATTATATTCCATCACCAACAAAGGTTCTTAATTTCTGTTGGATAGAATTATAAAGTTTTCAAAGTGTTTTTGTTACATGTGTAAAGTCAGTGGCATGTGACAAGAAACTAATCTCTATCATGCAATACAATACTCTGTCCAGTAACATAATAAGAAACATAAATATTGTATGATTCCATATGAAACCACAACGTTTCCAAATGTTGAATGGATCATAATAAAGATATTAGTTAATTTGTACGTGTTGTGCGTGCACACATATATATTTAAAGGAATAAACACCATAATGATGGCAAGGTTCTATAGTTACTAAATTATTTTGATACATCCAGCACTGTAACGTATTAAAAGTCACACACACACACACACACACACACACACACACACACACACACACGCTCGCGCGCGCTTTGCTGAAATGTTTTTAAAATACAATTCCAACATTTTATTACATGTATG
Organism: Unio pictorum; assembly: GCA_030141615.1. Lineage (NCBI taxonomy): Eukaryota > Metazoa > Mollusca > Bivalvia > Unionida > Unionidae > Unio > Unio pictorum. The sequence continues at coordinate 4,128,070 of JARLTB010000218.1, forward strand.
TGTCACCTGTCTTTATGTTAGCATAACTTAGGTTTCCTTAACTTAGGTTTAATTCTGATGAGTTTTGTTTTCTGTACATTTAATATGTTTTACTATTATATTTCTTGTTTAATGTATTCTGTCCTGTCTAGCATGTTGGTTACCTCACGGGTCAGAAGAGAGTTTTATGGACAAGGTCATGACCTCTAGAAATGTATTCAGTTTCTCCAGTATTCTTTCACAATAACAGTCTTTCATTATAACAATGATATCTGCGAAAGGTTCCATATATGATTAGTATTTCTTGTTTGCATTGTTATATGAGTTGAGTTAGTGGCCCCGAGTGGCCGAGTCTAAGATTCAGCTAATGTAGTTATGTGAGAAAGCTTGCCAGTAGCTTCTCGTGTGTCGTTGGTTTTCCCGGGTTCTTCAGCCATCAGTAATACTGGCCATCATGCATAGATTATCGTGTGCTCAAAAATGGCGTTAAACCGTAAAACCGTAAACCTGTTATATCAGTTGCTGTTAATTGCTCCAAGTAAACGTAAAGTATAGGATGACTTAAGTTGTTTTCTTTTTATTCCTTAACAAACAGCTCCCTTAGTCCAAAACGTAACTGTGGGAAACCATGATGAATTTGCGTCCTTATTTCTTGTTATATATATATATATATATATATATATATATATATATATATATATATATATATATGATGGTGTGTGTGTGACATATATAATCTACAGTAATCCATTATATTTAGTCATTCTTCGACGACCCTTTCTTACTAAATTTCTCCTTCTGATGTACATATCTGTGAACTCGCCCTGTCCTTCTCTCGGTTTTGACACAGTGACTTTTAAGGCACTATTTCAGATTGCTGCTGATTAAGGTTGTAAACAATGAAGCATCTTTTCTTGCTAGATATAATGACACCATCTCACAGAGCATCATCGTGATCAACGTCATCATGATCATCATGATCATCATGATCATAATCATCATTAATCCCGTAACCAAAGCGGTCGTTGGGACATCATCAATGACTTTGCAACCAATTCTCTCCATCTTGTCACTGCTCTCAACTGCCTTTTGGGGCTTGAGGATTCCCAAAAGGCAACAGAGAATCTCACAGATACAAAGTTTTAATGACCATCTCAAACGAGTCCATTGGTGTGATTAGGTCAGTGCATCGCGCTTTCGTTGTTATTTTCAAACTAATACCTATGCATAGAGAGATATTATTAAACTTAACACATTTGTTTTCAATATGCGCAGAGGGTAAATACATTCTGTGTCAAGAACTTGACATATGTACCTGTACTGTTTATATAAATATTGCACTTGTAAATGTCTGTTTAGTTTGAAACGTACAAAGATGTTTTATGTTTTCTTTGTGTTTTTGAGCAAGGAGTTGTACAATAAGTACGGTCGAACAAATATTTAAATTTTAATATTTCATGAATAAAATTAAAAAAGTAAAATAGGTCCGTGATTATTTTTTTTTGTAAAAATCTTTCTGGAAAAATAGTTTCAGATCACTTTTTATTTTAATTACTCTTTGAATTAAATTAACTGTTTTTTCTTTATCACAACGAGTACGTTTTAAAGGTACATTTTTAAACCGGTTGTGATATGTCTTGATTTGTTTTCGCCGCAAAGCCGTTGTCAGTCAAAACCATCTCCATGACTACGAAGCCATATGATAGTATTGACCATGGATATATAAATTCAGATTTATTTAGATTGAACGAATCAAAACGTTATTACAAGACATAACCAGTCTAATCACAGTAAAATCATTTAGACTGATATCAAGACTATGCATATGTATTGTATCTAGCGAAAACTAATTAGCAACAACTAAAGTTGAGAAGTCACAGAACGCCGAAAATACTTTAAAGAAAGCACATTTTAAATGAAGCTATGTTGGTTGAGTAGATTTATCCATCACATTGTCAATATTAATCAAATAAACCACGGCAAGGCAATAATGGCAATTTAACAAAACAAATCCTTGTAGCATGCAATTCGATTTTGACTAGATAGAAAACCAAGTCTGCAAGAACAACAAGCCATAAAAGTTGTTGCAATTTGTTTCTTAACGCATTATCATAACTATCCACTGTAACTAATAAAGTAGTCTGTCAGATGAGTAGAATTATGAATCACTCGAGCCCCAAATGTAACCCTCGTCCTCTTACGAGAACTGAGCATGGAAATGTTGGGAATGTATCATGAAGACGACACCCTCACCTCAAACATTTTACTTTAGTTTCTAACAGGGAATGTAATTTGAACATGGCCATAGGTATAACATGATGATTCTCTGTAGGGTCAAGATAAATAAACAGCTAAGTCTCTTCTAACTAGTCAAATGAATTTGGAGTGACCAAATACACAGTCTTACTCTATCCACCATCACATACCTATCATCCAACAATTTGGTTTTATGGCAGTGGTTGTACGTTTTCGTCACTTTGCTATACCTAACCTTAAACTGTTAAAGACATTTTTTCTTGGAACTAGATTATTTAAATATTTTCTTGTTGAATCATTCTTTACAACTGATTGTCTACTTTTATTTCCAAGATATCAGGTTTTCCGTTTGAATCAACTTTGGATAGACATAGTAATGTCAAGCCTGTTATATCTCTCATCGTTAGCAAGGGTAGAAAAGAACACTACCAATACATAGTGGGAACTGTAAAGGGTTTAGGGCAGTTGAAGATTACGTTGTCATGTCTTTAAAGCTTCTATTTCAAGATCAAAGGTCAGTATAACAACCCATTCAGCTATCTTAAAAAATAACTAATAGCACCCCTTGACAATTTGAACAAAATCGGATCTCTGCAGTATAAAATGTGCGTGTGCTATCGAATCCATACAGACGGAAGTCCAGATATAGATACACTAACGTTGTTCTGTATTTTCTCCTGAGAAACAATTCTTGTTCTTCTACTACTACTACTACTACTACTACTACTTCTTCTTCTTCTTCTTCTTCTTCTTCTTCTTCTTCTTCTTCTTCTTCTTCTTCTTCTTCTTCTTCTTCTTCTTCTTCTTCTTCTTCTTCTTCTTCTTCTTCTTCGTCATTCGGTAACATGTACCGATTACTTTCATATTAAAGCTACCAAAAAGATACTTTGTTAAAGTTTAGCACGACGTCTAACGCTTGAAGATTTCAAGTCTCAAGTCCAAGCGTGGAAAGTAGTCTTCAATGCAGACCTTTGTAGTCCATGTCCGAGGTGTTGATGTGAGAGTGCCAAGCAAACGATCAATATCACTTGAGACTATCCATCACTTACGACAGCTTGAAATCTCTTTAGTGAATCACGTTTTGAGCACCGGCATAATTACTTCTCTCAACATTTTGGGCTAAATTCTTCCAAGTCATCCAAAACTCGAAAGAAAAGATGCAAAATTACATCACAGTTTAGTACCATTACAAGTAATTTACAGATTGACAGTGCTCAAGACCAGATATGCTTATCCCAATATTTTCTGAACATTGAAACTGTACCTTCAAATTTCATGCGCAGATCTCGTGTTTGGCGGAAGTAATTTTCCAGAATGAGACGGCATGTGACCGGGTACTTAGCAACGTAGTAGCAGTTATATTGTGGAGAGAGGTGTGGCTATTTAGCCGAGCAGCCCTACATTCCAGAACGAAGGAATGCGATGATGTACTTGCTAGATAACATCAGAGAGCTCTGCTTAATATGGTTAATAACCCATGAAACGATTATAACAAGACAAACGTGCTTAAAAAATATCGTCGGTGTGTTTCACTTATGGACATAATGTTTGTACAAATAACACAAATGTCGTTTCTGTTTCCAAATTAACAAGTTGAGCCATCAATATTATATTGAAATATACGACTGTAAACCTAAGCGATTATTGAATGAAGGTCAAATTATTGATACAAAACACGTATATTGCAGCTTTTAATTTACCTTGAATGTTCCGAATCGTCTCAAATTCATATTCATATGCTCTGTGTAGTGCTTCGCCATTGCAGTCAAGAACCTTTCTTTCATCACTGTCGGAAATTAACATGAAAGGATATTATATGGCTCTCATACACGTTCTGTTTTTGTGGAGTTGGTTAAATATCGACACACAGACAAAATAGAAGTGCATTGTTATATGAGCCGTTATAATTACTCTAGCCATTTATGTGAATCAATTTGGATGTGACAGATGATTGCTTTGAAACATTAAAATCAAGGAAACAAATTTCCAAAAGTTGCCATAAGGGGAGCCAAAGTCATTTATATTTGAAAGATTCCGTCAATTATTTGGCAACGTATATAGGTAGAATGACTAAAAGCAAAAGACTCATTTTCATAGTTTTTACTGAAGCAGATCAATACATCCTGCTCCCGCATTTCCCTGAAATTCACCACTACAATCCGGATTGTTTGCAAACAGAACAGTGAGAAGCGTTAGGTATCTAGTACCCAACCCACTCTTCAGACCATTAACAATTTATTGAAACGTTATAGATTTGTTAAGCATATTATATGACGTTACTGGCAAGTGTTCGACAGTTATTTCTGGATCATGGAGGAATCGATCCTATAAAGTGAGATTCTACCATTGCCAAAAGGTACTGATTAGTGTCAGAAAAATGATGCCCAAAAAAAATTCCCATGATATCACCCAATTCATATCAATTAATTACTTGTCGATATTCATTAAAAGCTTTGTGTTTGATAATTACTTCAACTCAAAGCAAATTGATATGCAATATGTTAGAAACAGTGGCAAACAACCTGTGGATCGCATATTAAGTGTACGCATGTTTATTTCATGGATGTTCCACCTGTTATCCTCAGTGGGGGTTCTTAAATTCTTCATCTGTGCTGACAATGAGAGAGTTTTACGACTAAATACCGGTATACCAACGGGACCAAAGTTTGAAACGTCAATCATCAGACGTGGCTATTATATGGGATCACGACTATGATCGGCGTGTGAAAGCAAATCCAGAGTTTGAACAACTGATGGAATAGCAAGATGTGAAAACATCAAACCTTTGAATCCAAGCTACAGACAGTTTGCAGCATGAATAAATGCTTTAGGCGTATTTTATGGAGTGGACGAATCTGTAAAAGATCAAATTTAAGCATCGGCGCCTTTTTTTTGCATATCCTAAGGTGTGTACATATGTTCGATCATCCACCAGTAATAAGTACATCGACACGAAACATATTCTACAATGCAAACGTTAAACCAAATGTCAAGTTGTTCAACCAACCAATGAGTGCCATGCTATTTTATCTCATCACTGTCATAAAAAATGGATGTTACGTTTATGTTGTACTTGTACTGAATCCTGTAATTAACACTAACATTGTCGACAATATTATTAAGAGGGTTTTGCTTAAATGGGAATGTATGGAAGTTATAAGGCAACAGGGGTTGACGTTGTTTATAAGGGTTTAATGTGGACGTAATATGGGGTTATGAAGTTAGCTTTGTTGATGAGGGATTTAAATGCTAATTTTTATAGAAGTCATGGTTATTCAAAATATCGTTTTGGACAGTAAGTGTGTGAAGATAAATAGTAGATCACTGGTTATACACCACCTCAACGACCTATTAGAGAATAAATGATGGGTTTACGATAGTAATACAGTGGTAGTTACCCCTCAAACAGAGTGGTTGTTATCACGGGTGGAGTGTTGGATAGTAAGTTTGTGGTATTTGATAATAAGCATACCATTTGGATAATAATTGTGCTGCGTTGAAAAGTACATGATGGTGTGTAGGTAACTCCAAAGGCATTTTGCGAAATCAGTGTGGCTTTAACATTACATTTTCACTACTTGCTTAACAAGACCATCATGTTAAATCTTTGACATTTTTAGTAAAACATTTCGCTATGAGATCAGAGAGTCGCATGATATTAATCCTATAGACATTTTTAAGATTACTTTTCTCAAATTAGCAGGCAGACAGTTCATCTTATTAATTATATGAATGTTTGAAAAAAAAACACGCTCTTTAGAGGCATATTGAGGGCAATGTATCATTTCCATGTAAAATTTCTATCTAAGAGAAATGTACCATGTTTGAAATCAAAAAGGTATCAACTCAGTGCTTCATTCCAGTTGGTGGCCAGAGTGCCATTTGAATGGTAAATTCCACTGAGTTGAAAGTGTCATATTTAAAACATTGCAGCCTCAAGGATAAATTCACTTTGGAGGCTAGGGTGCCATAACCATCATACATTCACGCTAATGGCCAGAATGCCATATTTGCTGTTTGAGTGCCACATATTACTACAAGGTTGGCCCTATATAGCCCTTCAAGAATGTAATTCATTAAATTTGATAATATGAGCGCTTTATTTTAACCGCGAAGGAAAACAGCAGTACAGTATGAAGTTAAAACCTGAATAAATAACTCTCAGTACGTGAGCTAGTTTGACGACGTTATGTCTCAAAGCGTTCTTAACAGATTTTCGTGTTAAAAATAAAGCTTTACTTTAATAATTTGTTGTTGGATTAAATCTGATCTTTCCAATTGTTTTAAATCAACACTTGGCAGATTATGATTAATTTCCACAGTGAAAATTGGAATAAGACTGTTGCGAAGGACAAGTTGAAAAAGTAAAAACACTGTTGAGAATGACAATATGAAAAAGTAATAGCACTCTTGACTATGACAATTTGAGAAAGTAAAAACACTTTTTAGTATGACACTATGAAAAAGTAATAGCACTCTTGAGTATGACAATTTGGAAAAGTAATAACACTTTTGAGTATGACAATATGAAAAGTAATAGCACTCTTGAGTATGACAATTTGAAAAAGTAATAAACACTCTTGAGTGTGACAATTTGGAAAAGTAATAGCACTCTTGAGTGTGACAATTTGAAAAAGTAATAAACACTCTTGAGTATGACAATTTGGAAAAGTAATAGCACTCTTGAGTGTGACAATTTGGAAAAGAAAATTCTATGATTTGCCACTGAAATGAGTTAAATTAAAGATTGTGTCTTGGTTATATACTTAAGAGTTTTGTGGAGACATGTTATGTAATTCCGGTAATTGATTTATGGAGACATGTTATGTAATGTTATGTAATTCCTGTAATTGATTTATGGAGACATGTTATGTAATGTTATGTAATTCCGGTAATTGATTTGTGGGAGAGGATTTATAATTCTATAATATTAATATAAATTAAATATGCTGAATGAATCACCGCCTCGAGATGGACAATTCTCGCTGCCTTTGAAATAATTAAGATCCGTATCACAGTTAGGCATCTACATTTTTTACAGTCATCCAGATCTGGATTTACTAAAGTTCCCATAATGTCTTCTTAAAAGGAAGTGTGTACATTATCTTACATATGATAATCAGACATAATATATATTTTTGTGAGAGCCTAGATGTAGGTGTATCGGAAAAAATGCAAAAGCACAGTTGTGTTTTTAAATTCATTATTAATATTGAAACTAATAAATTTCTCCAAATTTGAGGAAATCATTCAAATGTTCGCAGGGAAAAGGCTTAACTCTTTTTTGAGGAACATTACATTTTTAGTGACTCATGCGTAAAGCAGGTTCTGTGAAAATATTTTTTTTCTCCAAAATAAACAATAACAAAGTAATGGAATCATTTGTAGAGGTTCAGCTAAAATGTGAACAAGTATAATAATTCTAAATCAACTAGTCTTTATTTAATGAATATTTGAAGCAATAAACATCTTACGCATTTGTATTTCAAAAGTAAAGAAACAATCTAATTAAAACTAATCCTTTTTGCCGTACACAGTGAAGACAGAAAGGTACAAAACTAAAATAACAATCCAATTAGAGCGAATTGGTTTGCAGTACATAATGAAGAATGAAAGACACAAAACTGGTAACAAGTCCCAATAAAGCGATATAAAGAAACCTGCATTATGGAAAGTGCTTATCTAATATGAAAATGGGGATGGGCTGAGGAGTATTTTTGCAATATTTCTGAATAAACTGGTGTACATTCAAATTAAGAATAACACTAATAACAAGCAAACAATTTATCAAAGTTAGAAGCACAGTCTAATTGACGAGAATGTTTGACTCGCAAATCATCTAATAATGAGAACCTCAAAATTAATTGATTGAAGAGAGTATTTGCAAGAATGCAATTATTCAATGCTTGAAGTTATTACAGGGTTCCTATGATCTGCTGATATACTAGATAATTGGTGATAAGTCATCTTATTAAACTGTCGTAACCTCGTTGAGTTTTATGTGACGTCCAGTCCGACATAATATTAGCTACTACATACAATGTTCATAGATTTGCACTATATCATATACTAAATCATTTATCGACCCTCATTTTGGTTAACATGAAATTTTTGGAACTTGCGATATGCTTAACCTCCGCCTTTCATCTATCGCAATAAAACGTTGATGATTTCCAATAATTTATCACATTATACTGTCAAAGGCCATCAACGTTTAAATGGTTTTATAATGGAATCGTTTGTGCTCTTGCTTCAAAATTGTTTTTTCACTTTTCAGAAAGAAATACAATTTCAAACGGTTGCACGAAATCACGTGATAAAACACTTAGAAGTCTTTGTTTCGCTGAATATGATATTTTATTATATACTTCATAAATAGTCCAATTAGTTTGCCTTGACATACAATTGATCTAACTATCGGACCAAACTAAATTAAGAAAAATAGGTATCATCCAAAATTAGGTATATAAAATATGAATACATTAGCCTTTACTGGCTGAAATTGATGAGATCAATGAGATCAATGAAGTTAAAGCGATCACCATTCAACAAAGACCTTGATATCTCCTGCAAAACCTAATCAACAATTACCAAGTTTGTGATGGAACATGATATCTATGATTTCTATGACTTTAAATGCAGTAAATATGCAAATATGTGTACTGTGTGAAAACAGTGGTTCATTTTGGCCAAATTGATCAAGAACAACGATCAGACTCAAAGCAAAAGTAGTTCAAATATATATTTTCGATCCAACAACTTAATGAGTCGTTTTGGAATTAGGTCGCAAGAAATCGAAATGTCACGACGCTATATGACCATCATTATGTTCATTCTACTTTAGTAGTTGATATAATGAATTAACCAAACAGCTACTTTTCTGACATGAAGAAATACACAAAACGAAGGACACTTGCATTTATAAAACATGTAATAATTTTAAAAGATCAAATATAAATTGCTGAGTAAAGGTTATTGCCTAGAGAAATGACCTAAAATAAGAGGCAATATTTGATGGTTCTATTCAAGTGAAATCCATGATAGATGGCTTATTCTGGTATGACAACTGAACTCTATCGACATTTGTGAATAGCGTAAGTTAAAACATATTGACTGGCTGTATCGTAATCCACAGTGTACTATTTTCTTGCTCCTTTTTGTTGATGCTCACAATCAATTCCATTTCACAATAAATATTGCCTTTGAACCGCCGGAAGGAATTGAAAAATCAGTCCCCTGGTATACAATGGAGATCAGGTTTATTAATTTCACTTGATGATTCGCATATTGATTTGGATTTGTTTATGCTATTAGTATAATTTATGTGTGAGTTTGTGTTTGTGTGTGTGTGTGTGTGTGTGTGTGTGTGTGTGTGATTGGGATATTAAACTTATCTGTAAAAAAAAATCAGGCAAGCCACTACTATATCTACAGCGTGGTCGTTTTATGGGAATATCTAGCATCATGCCGAAGACATTTAGCATGATTTCTACCCAGTCACATTATCCTGACACTAACTTCAATGCTGAGCATCAAGCTAAGGAGCTGTTATTACCATTTTTGTAAACCTTTTCTATGTTTTGGTCTGATTTCGAACCCACGATGTCGCGCATTCGAAGCGGACGATCTAACCACTATGCCACCGGAATACACACACACGCACACACACACACACACACACACACACACACACACACACATATATATATATATATATATATTCAAATGCTCATATATATGTGTGTGTATGTATTTGAATATATATATATATATATATATATATATATATATATATATATATATATATATATATATATATATTCAAATGCTCAGGTATCAAACAGAACATGGAAACTTAACCTTTACAATACTATCTTTGCAACTTATTCAGTAGTTAAATGTTTTCAAAAAGAAAATTTCTAAGACCTTCAAGAGCAAAAGACATCACATGACATTACTACTGAAAAATACAATAGTATGAAATATGAGATACTCAAAAACTTATGTTGACAAATTACAAGCTTGCAATTTGTTATTGCTATTCGTGAACGAGGAATATTATTTAATTATCTGCCCTTTATAATTTATAAGAGTCGCCTCCGCTTCCGGTCTTTCAGCGCATACATACACATACAAATGTACGAAAGTATACGTAGGTATTGGTCTTCAAATTTGGCTTAATGTAGATTCGTTAAATGAGAGAAAAATTAAGGTAAAGAAGGATGAATGAGCTGTTAGAAAGATTTGCGGTTCTTAAAATGCGTCGTAGCACTTGTTCCACGATGTCACAAATGAAAGCGAAATTAGACATTTCAGAAACGGGTCGCCTGTTATTTTACGATCCTATTGCTGTTGTATGGTTGACCGGTCTAAACAGTATATTACAGCAGAGGGACTAATTTCTATGTAAAGTGTGATTTGATCTCCGTATTGTGAAATATTAATAGTTTAAAACAATTTTCTCTCTTGGAACGTGCATATGTGTCGTGTTTATGTCGGTATGACTTCAAAGTTACATCTGCTGAATGTTTTACATGTAAGTTAACTTTTTTTCCAATCACGCTACTTTTTGTTTGTGTTAGGTATATTTATACGGATGTACAAAACACTCGCAATAAAAAAGCCAATATATTAATCACCGCAATTTACTAAAATCTTTAGATTAATTTTTTTACAAGTTTTGGCTAGATACGTCATTCTTTCATATGTACTCGTTTACTACATTTTATCTCAGTTAAGTCTCCTCAGACACACACTAATAACCGCATGATTCAGTCTTGAAAGCTTACAGACGAATAAGCAAGGCACCATACTTGGGGAACTCAGTACAACCCTGCTTACATGTTTAAAAAATAATTTCCGTTTCTAGCTGGTTAACAAGTTTCTCTTTTTGAGTCGCATTTCAGAGAGAACTTCTTTAGAAAAAGTTGTAAAAGCAGCCCTTAAAGCGAACGATCTTTAATACATAGTCAGCATAGTTTGATCTCCAATATAAACAAAAATAACCCATAGAATCAATGAGCTAATTATATTTATTTCCGGCACATCCTTACTAAAACCATGAATTTAAGCAAATAATATAATATACACAATTATTCAATAAACTGCATTTATGCGTCATTTGAAATATGCCAGTTCTAAATTACACTACATAAAGCAAATATTAATTATTTATGAAGGCAATTTGGACTCGTAGTAGTGAAGGGAGATCATTCTTTTTATATAGTAGTGAAGGGAGATCACTCTTTTAATACTGTTTTTCCTTCTCTTAAATACCTCCAAGGCATACAACAACACGTATTGAGCATATTTATGAAATTTAAACCTTAGTAGTTAACAGCTCACGCATAAAAGGAAATAACTGTAACGGAAGACAATTTATGCAAAGTTAACACATGGCCATCAGAGATATATCACACCTACTATTTAGAACTGTTATACAGTAATAATTTCCGGATTACTCATTAGAATACATACAGAGGGATGATATCTTGAAAGCTGAAAATATAGCATTTAATGTATCAGCGTAAGCAAATGATTTTTTTTAATATAATCCGTCAGTACATTGTATTTTATGTAAATCATAGTTAGCACTAGACCGTGAACTCCTTCGTTTATCAATGATACTTTTCAAACAAAGTTTCAAAATGGCTGAACCACGATAAAGTATTATCAATAAGGAAACCCGAGTTTCCGTTTTGTGCTCGGGATTTATTACGACCTTAGAAGGTTGTAGAAAATGAACTTGTGTAAGTCTGGATGAATTTACAGATTGGATGGTTGAAGGATTGCGACAGATGATGATATAAAGTGACACATGTCAGGTATAGACGAATTGCTAAAGAGAGTCGCGAGGATGTATACACATAAACCAAAATACAGTTTCCTATTCCCAATTTTATTTTATTTTAAATATCCGTCTTTTAGTTATGTTCAGTTACGATTGGTGAAGATTTTGTTTATTTAGTTAAATTATTGCAAGTACAAAGTGATCATTAACTTCAGACTAAATATTACTTGGGATTATTGTGAACTCAAGACATTCTGGATAATATAATTGCGAATCGTAAAGACCGGTAGCACATCGAATCATTCAAGACTATCTGTACGTCAGGATATTCAAGATCTGTAATTCATTAGGAATACCACTGAACTTCATTAGGAACTTTCAATATTTTGAAAGTATGATAGGAATTTGATTCATAATGTTTTAAGCATATCTTGCATGTTCATTTAATGTTTTGCCTCTTTTGTTACTTAGGTAAAACAATGGAGTCGCAGCATATATGACACTGCTTTCTAATCTTTCAAAAAGCTTTCCTAATTTGTTTCTTATTATTTGCCGTCCTTCAAATATAGCGAAAGATTATTTGCTTAACGTGAGTCTTATACTCTTTCGTCTTCTGGTACGTAACGAACAATAAACGATTTCAAACACTCCCATGGTGAAGATGTACATGTCTGAATTCATTTCATTCACCTCTTTTCATCATTCTTTCACATTGCGCTTCTCGTTTTCTTTCTTTCTCTCATATACCAATTTGATTTATTGTGTGACACTAAAAACGGCAACAAACTTAAACTGGACATTCTAATATTTTCTCTAAGTTCACATTGTATATATTTTCCTAATTTATTTTATTAGACATGGTACATGGAGGATTCCAGTTTCCAAAGAAGAAAGTACTCTGTGGATATATCTCACTAGAGTAATTAGGAACATGCAGTGCGCTATTTACCTTTATAGCACAGTTTTTAATTAGACTTTAGATATTTATTTTCCCTAACCGTGCATTTGTTCCTACACCAACCAGAGTAAAGTATGAAAATAAACGAGATAGTGATATGAACGATGCAGGAAGATGACGAAAAACAATAAACCAATGTCTGACGCAGGCGAATGTAATTAATCATATTACAACATTAAATATTGAAGCTCTATACCAGCCTTATAATTTCGAATGTCATAAAAATGAGGCAGTTGTTATGGTTTCATCAGAATGACGCATGATATCATTATTAACGTAGAGATTAGCATCAAAACTGATTTGCCATTTAATAACTTAAGTTTCTGTACATATCTCTCTTAGGAGATGGATCCGTCAATCATCTTGTTTACAATCATAGCTAATATTAGGGTTATTTGGTCCGCAAAACGAAATGATTCAAACTTCGTGGATGGTATTATCATTATATTTGACGTGAAGACAGTCCAAATAGAATATCGTCATCTCGGACTCGCAAATATTAGACATCAATCAAATTTTATGTGCAACCCCGAATCCATTCGAAAGTGTCAAAAAGTCTAAATGAATCATTTCTAATGCTTTTTAACTATTTTGAGCGTGTGTAGAATATTTGTTACGAAGTAAAATTTGTAAAAATGTTATGACAGCGTGGTAGAGATAATACCATTAATTATCTACGGAATAGTTTACTATTAGCACACGAGTGTACCATTCAAATCAATTGATGAAATTGTAGGATAGATCTTTCTTTGGTCTATTCATTTTGCATACAGTATATATGACAATACCAATTTTATATAAGCATATATTACAATATCAATTTTGCATACGGTATATGTTAGAGTACCACATGCATACGGTATATGTGACAGTACCAATTTTACATACGTATATGTGACAGTACCCATTTTACATACGTATGTGTGACAGTACCCATTTTACATACGTATATGTGACAGTACCTATTTTACATACGTATATGTGACAGTACCCATTTTACATACGTATATGTTACAGTACCCATTTTACATAAGTATATGTGACAGCACCAATTTTACATACGTATTTGTGACAGTACCCATTTTACATACGTATATGTGACATTACCCATTTTACATTAGGTTTGTGTGAGAGTACATATTTTACATACGGTGTATGTCACAGCACCAATGTTACATACAGCATATGTGACAGTACCCATTATACACAAGCATATATGACAATACCAATTTTACATACACATAATAAGACTATTTGTTGCCAGGCAGAGAACCAACTAAGTAAAAAAGAAAGAGAGTTAATCACAGCATACATACATACATACATACATACATACATACATACATACATACATACATACATACATACATACATACATACATACATACATACAAACATACATACATACATACATACATACAAAACATACATACAAAACATACATACATGCATACATACATACATACATACATACATACATACATACATACATACATACATACATACATACATACATACATACATACATACATACATACATACTTACATACATACACACACACAGACACACATTCATACATCCATCCATTCATCTAGCCATCCATCCATGTGTGACATGCATGCATGCATGCATGCATCCATGCATCCATCCATACATACATACATCCTTTCATCCATCCATCCATCCATCCATCCATCCATCCCTAACTATCTACCTACCCCACACCATCACATACATACATACATACATACATGCATGCATGCATGCATGCATGCATGCATGCATGCATACATACATACATACATACATACATACATACATACATACATACATACATACATACATACATACATACATACATACATACATACATACATACATACATACATACATACATACATACATACATACATACATAGCATTTTTCAATTCTAGCGCGTAATTTGAATACATAAAAAAATTTAATATAAAAACCTGAACACAACAAAGCCGATTCCACTTCGGACGTTAGGGTAGGAATGAATAATTCTGAAATAAAAAAACATTTTTATATAAATCTAAGACACAATAATATATATAGGATGAGGGTCATTTTCCCATCAAATTTGGTAGCAACTTACTTCTAGAAGATTCATAATTTTTACATAAACATGTTTACTTATAATTGTTACTGTTTTTATGATATCATTAAAAATCGTAGAGATATATTTATTAGCTACGGAAATATATTGTTTATAACATAATAAGATTTGTGTATTGCAGTAGGTCCTCAACTCATTTGCTGACTAAGGTCAATCACGCATTATTATAATAATACCATTTAATCATGGAGGTCTTTCTAATGAGGTATTATGCTGAAGTGACAAATACGGGCACGAAGGCCTCAAATTAATTGCAATTTATATCCAATATTGTTCCTATTGTATATGCCATTAAATACTTGTATAGAATAAAGAAAGAGCTTGACACCTTCTAATATACGACTACTTGTAATTCTAAGCAATTCCATTATTTTCGTCCGAATAGTTTAAAATCATGATGGTGTTATTCTGAAAATAACTGCTAACTCATTACTTTGTAATCCAGTTTTTATAACTCAAGAAAGCTGAAAACATCCTAGAATGAAAATACCATTAAACTTACGACGCTTTTTGTTTTCGAAGCGGTTGAATGTTGCTTGTCTTCTTCTTTAGCATGAAAAAATAGAAAACGTTTTTGCTCCAACGATTTGACTTGCCTTAGGATTACCGGAATTATATGTATCTCGAATAAAGGAGACTCAGTGGTATTACTATTTCATCCAAAGAGAAGATTAATTAAAACAGTTCGAATCACGTTGTCAGGAAATTAAATTTAGGATCAGTTTTAAGAGTAATTTTCGAGTCGTTAATCTTAAATATTTCATTTCACACAGAGATTATTGACGTTTTCATCCACGATTCAATTTACGACTGGAAAAATGGAAAGTTGGTATTGAATTTTTCAATAACTAAATTGGCAGGAATTTCAAAACCAATCGTACATATTCAAAGATCAAATCAAGAAGAATAAATCATTTAAAAAGCTTACTTAGCGAAAATTGTCTTTTCTAAAAAAATCTTTTTCTCGTAAGTGATGCTGCAATTTTTTAATCAAGCAATGAATCTCTAACATCGTGCAATGACCAACACATTACTGCGTCAATCTGTACATCTCATTTTATTATAAACTTGCAAATAATTTAGTCTGATTTAAAGGTAAACATCATCCATCCATCTTAGCATGAATGAATGAATCCATCCATCCATCCATCCATCCATCCATCCATCCATATATACATCCAGACATACCTACATCCATTTATCCATCCATCCATCCATCCATACATCCATACATACATACATACATACATGCATACATACATATATACATACATACATACATATATACATACATACATAAAGACATACATACATACATACATACATACATACATACATACATACATACATACATACATACATACATACATACATACATACATACGTCCTTCCATCCATTTATCCATACCTAACTACCTACACACACACACACACACACACACACACACACACTGCAATACATTCTGACAAACTGACGGATGGACAAACTAACATTCCGTTTGAAAGACATGTAGACAAATAGGGGAAAAATTGTCTTAAATGTACCAAAACAATCTACATTTTAAACTACGGCACATTTCAGAATTCAGAAATTTGAATTTAGTCTTTGTTTGAGTGTTCGCAGTTTTGTTACTCGTGAACCTGGGGAAATTTCTAACTTCTCCGTCTATATTCGTAAGGACACAGCTGGGTCCTCTGTAATAAGACATAAATCTAGCATTTCGAGTAAGCAATGTCACGTTTGGCATACAGTACACACTCGAAATGTAGAAATGCATCATTTGGATTAGTGAAAATAGTTTCGAGTAATATTAGCAGTCGGGTTTGAAAACTGTTTTCCATGTATATTTAATTCGCAATTATATGAGAACTATGTATCATTCAGTCAGGATTATTCGTCTTGGCTCTGGACTTATTATACTTTAAGATTCTACGTACTAAAGTTTATCTGGTCTTTAACACTGAATCCTTAATGCTGCAGAAAATAGTTCCTGATCAGAGAGTTTATAACAAATTGAATAGTAATGGAAAATGGTAATGCGGAATTTTTATACGCATACTATACGAAATTGTATATATTATAACAGCTTATAGAATAAATGGGACCTCTTTTGAAAGAAAGTTCCATCATTCAAAGTTTTAACATAATTTGCGCCTATTACAAAAGATCCAGGTGAATTGTTTCTGAATCAAATTGATTAAAGATTCGCTTAAGATCATGAATGGCGAAGTTATTTTTAGCAACATGTGCTGGATGGAGCCCTGCCTCTTGGATTGATCTACCAGATCTACCAGTTCGCATTCACATCCATTCTTTTGGATATCTAAGACACGGTGACGTTAGATTTATCTGTCTAGACATTTTTGATCATAGGTATAAAACGTACCAAATTAGCATCCAACGATCATATTAACGAAGGTGAAATGATTACATATCACACATAGGATTAATTTGGAAGAATCCTGCAGAAACTAATTAGCAATTTTATCTGACTGCAGCATGCGCAAGACATAGACAGCTGCACATTAAGTCTACAAATTTTCCTAGACTGTTGGATAAATCTGCCCAAAACAATGCCTATACGTGCTACATTAATCGCCAACAAAGACAAAACCATAAGAGTACTAGAACGTTTGCCAGTCTTGCCAGGAATGGTAAATGGATCATATGGGAATTGCTTTACATGCTTTGGAAACATAAAAAGAAAGCAATGCAATAACATCAATCAATATGCACGGTCGTTGATTGTTCCAGTTTGTGTTCGGCGCACTCAAGCTTAATTAATCATAACCTTCGTTCCATTTATAGAAGGAAAAAAATGGATGTATGTATGGGTTTATATAGACGTTCTAAAATATATCCTAAATATTAAAAATCCCCCGCACGTATATGTTTTATCAGTTTGTTACAACTACTGTAATTCACCAATAAAAAGGAGAGTGGATGTCTATTGGCGGATCTCTCATTAATAGTAAACAAAAAAAAAATCTTGCCATGTGTATGAGGTCATTGCAGGGTTATAATAACCGTTTACGTAAAAGTAAATGGACATAAAGCATTGTAACGTCATATCAAAAACAAAGTTTCAGTTTAGGGTCTAAATCATCACTTTATATAAATATGGAATTCGTGCATTACTAACTCGACAAAAGTGGATATATATAATTTTAATGAGAATCAAAAATAGAATATTATTTGTTCAAAGACCTATAAACATATAAGGAAAATATAAAAAAACTATTTATATCATATAATTGATATTTATATCATATAATTGATGTTTACCTATAAAGATGTGACGAAGGAAACAATGTGACTAAAGATGAAAGATTGTGCAAACTTTGTATTGAAAACTGATTGAGGTAATAAATTTCATTTTCTCTTCGAATGCAGAAAAAAGAAAGCAACTAGTACTCAAACACTTCTATTTCAGACTAAATGGAACTAAGTTTAAAGTATTATTGAGTTATCAGAATCTTGACGTTCTCAGACATATCTTGTACATGATTGCTATAATTTCATCAAAGTTGTTAAATTTGGAATCATCTTTTGAAACATTGTGTTTGTTAGACGTTCCATGTTTTTAGATTTGTATGAGACATTGATGACAGTACAAACAGCTGATGTCTTGTTTGAAGGATAGGTATAAGTGCAACTAGCTGAGTACTGATGACGTTGACGGTGTGAGCAGCTGATTTCTCTTGACATTAATGACGATTCAGATCTCAGTAGGTTAAAATGGACCATTTAGTTGTTATTAATTGGAGAGACGATACTTATTTATTGCTTCAGAGCTAGAAGTAACACGACTGTCATATCGGAAATAAATAGTTTCACTTTTCCTACGCATTTAAGAAGCTGGTTAATGAGGGTAATGACTGAAATAATGGAAAAATAACTGAAATAAATATACAACACGAGATAACCGGCTTTAGAAATATCAGCTGCTGACAACATATGAGGTTGTTTAGTGCTAAAGTCATAACCTTAGACTCATTCACATTATATCAGATAAAATTTGGGTGTGGATCTTACTGATAAACATTTCGTTAAAAATGCGTGGTTATTATTAATATTATTTAGAGTCTTTCATTTATGAACATGACAGCGAGATACAAATATTGTTAAAAAATCTAAATGATCCAGGGAAAGATAATACATCACTGAATTTATCGAATGACTAAAAAGCGTTAGGCGATAAGAAGATAAAATAGTATATTTAAAAGATTATATATATATATATATATATATATATATATATATATATATATATATATATATATATATATATATATATATATATATATATATATATATATATGTAAATATGGCCAGTAAACACCAAGCTCACTTGCAGATACTTGGCCATATGCTCGCACTACCCAACCTCCATTTCATATACATATAATACGTACTTCAGGTGAATGTGCGCACTAGGCAATCGAACTTGAGCAAATGATGTAGGTTATAGCGCGAGACTAAGTAGGTATCAGTTCATGTTTCATCTCTCCAGTTATAAAATACAGTGCTTACATTACAACATGTTAAACTCCGAATGCCAATAGAGATCAAAGTCCGATATGAACTGTAAACAAGACGATTGATTTGTATTCTGAAAGCAACATCGATTTAGAATCTTATAGATCAATGTCAGAGACCAAATCCCATCCCTCTTTAACATAGATCAAGTATGTGTCACAATGGTTATTTCGCTTTCTTAACACTGTAACGTACTATTTTGATTTCCATCTGGATGTAACGACTGATCGTAGGCCATGTGGTGCTTCATGAAATGCAGTGTTGGTACCCATATCTCCAAATAATAAAGTATATACTCGTTTTCCTTCTTTATCATGCAATCGTGTTAATCATAACATGATTCATGTATACTGCCAAGAGGAACTGAGAGGCGCACAAGACGCAATTCCATTGCTTTATCCCCGATTACACTACCAAATTGATGAAAGATAAAAAGAAGATTACTGGTCAATCTGACGTAAGTTGCGCGGAAATCTAGAAGTATGTTGCCAAATGAAAGGCATTTATCGATATTTTATTTTATCTCTTAATATGTATTCCATGGAAGAAAATAAGACCAGTCTACCAATAATAGATAACACCAGCTTCCATTAAAGCGTCAGCAGATAAAATATATTTATCTTGTGGTTTTGATAAATAAAAGCATCATGCAGAAGAAAATAGCATTCGGTAAATAAGCTGAAATGCATATAAATGGAGTCAGTAATACTTTAGAGTCTCATCAAAATAATAGCAGATCAACATTAGCAGTAGTTGTAGTAGTACTACTTGTAGTAGCAGAAGACCTTGACCTTCACGCTAAATAATTTTACTTAATATGTTGGGTCTTATATCAGGGCCGGATTAGGTCAAGTGTTGGGTGGGGGTGCAAATTTTAAACAAACTATTCGAATTAGACAATAGATATTCATAGCGCTACTAATAAAAATCTGCAACAAGATCTGTCATACAGGCGAATGGCCACTATAGTGGACATAGTCACTGATTATAACACTCCCCAAAAAGGCAATATACATCTGTGCCAAAATTAAAGAACTATCAGTTTGATCAGCCATGCTAGTAAGGTGATGCTGAAGCTCATCTTGAACAGACTGAACCCACAAGCAGAATAAATAATCGCTCAAGAACAGGCAGGGTTCCGGAGCGGAAGAAGCACAACCGAAAAAATGAAGAATTACAACATGGGTCAAAAGTTGACCAACACCAACAAGCAGCTGTAATACCAAGGCTACCAGTGCAGTAATTGCTCAAGGTTCTGTGGGGGACTGGTTCAAGACAACATTTGGAGACAGTCAGCATTGGAGAGCGTAACATCACCAACCTCCGCTTTGCAACGACATTGATGGGCTGGCAGGCAGTACATATGAGCTTGCCACCTTAATGAAGAACCTGGATGGAATATCTTACAGATTGACCTGGAGATAAGTGCTGAGAAGACAAAGTTGATGACAAATATTGGCAAACAAATCTCAACCAATATTAAAGCCAGAGAACATGAACTGGAAACAGTGGGCCAATTCAAATATCTCTATTTCATAAACAATGAAGAGGGTTCAAAAGCAAAACTTTTGTCACGAGCAGCACAAACAATGGCTGCTATGTCAAAGCTAAGACCGATCTGGAGAGACAAGAATATATGTCTGAAAACTAATATCAGACTATTGAGAGCACTAGTCATCTCAATCATTCGTTATTCATGACGCCTGGACCCTGACAGCAGAATTACAACGAAGAATCCAGGCACTTGAAATGAGATGCTATAGAACCATCCTTGGCATCTCTTACTTACATGGACCACATCACAAAGGAAGAAGTGCGTAACACCATCAGGCAAAAGTAGGCCATTATGAAGATGTCCTCACCACTGTCAAAAAGAGAAAGCTGAAATGGTATGGCTATGTCACTAGAGCCAACAGTCTATCCACAACAGTACTGCAGGGTAGTGTCCGAGGTGGTAGAATGAGAGGTAGACAGAGAAAAAAAGTGGAGTGACAACATCACATAATGGACCAGGAAAAGATTTGCAGAGACACAGGCATTGACACATGATCGAGACAAGTGTAGGGAACTGGTAAGATGTTCAGCAGCACAGTGCCTCCACAACCACCACACTAGGTCAAGAGATTGATGATGATGATTATTTAAAGCGCACTATTTGCCTGAGATTGGAAAATAAACTTACTATACACGTCCTACTTTTTTAATGACCGCTCAGGTGTCATAGTGGTCAAATCCTAGCCGAGTCATACGAATGACGTAAAAAATTGGTACTAACTGATGCCTCGCTTGGCGCTCATTATTAAGAGGTTAGTGTTTGTACTGGTTGACTTGGTTTCATGATAATGTGATTGGGTGAGACATCATGATACATGTCTGCGGCACGATACCCCAGTGCTAGAAATCACTATAAACTGCCACACCGCAGACATCGTAGTGATATGACTGCAAAGTGGTTAAAGCTATGTTAAAAAAATCCTAACCTAATCACACACACGCACACACACACACCTCTTCCTTTTTATTGCAGATCACAGTTACATAGAGTTAGGCGTATTTGCTTGACCCATTGAATAAATTGACCTGGGTATGCCCTGGATACACAGTTAATGTACCTGCAGCAAAATGAACACTATAAATCTGTTCAATGTCCGGGTGATAGTGGTTGGAGCTGGATCGGTGGGTGGATATTCACTAATTCTGCATGATGATTTGTGAAATGTCTACTGTCTTACCAAATTATAGCTTCCTTACACGAGGTTGTACTTTTATTTCCAAGGTATATATTATAAATCGAATGTATAAATATTGAGCTACTTAAGGTTACCACTTCCTCTGATCTAACACGTGTCACTGTCCAACACACTTGAGGACCAAATTTATGCTGGTCTCCTGGTTGGCATATATATTGTTACCATCCCAGAGCTGCCACCAAAAGTTGTCACACCCCAATGTTCAATTTCGAAAAGACCAGAGTTCAGAACATAAGCATGATTTTTTAAATGAATAAATAATTAATGTGAGATAGAACATGCATTTCAATCTCGCATAATGACTTTACATAAACTCAGTGTCTGTCATAACATTATTAGTTTCTAATAATACAGTGTAGACATGTTCAAATAAACGCCAAAAAGACAACGTTATAAAATAATGGTAAAATTAACCCTCTTATTCAATTACTGTCTATTTTAACAGAACATGTCATTAGATTGACTGTAACACATTCTGACATATCTGCACGATATAATGATATTTGTTTTAGTACTAGCGTACTTGAGCAGTGCGGTGGGAGATGGCAACAGCTTTATAAATAATTACATAATAATTATTAAGCATTTAATTTCAGTAGAAATGTAATACATCTATTTTGAATTTTTCATAATAATTTGATTCAGTTTTGGGATTTGTATAGTGCCAAAGTAAATATCGGTTATTTAAAACATTTAATCGATAGTTTTCTACTTGGATGGTCACATTGACAGCTATCTGCCAGTGCACTCTATGAACTCATATTTATAGACTCCTATTCACGTCACATGACTTTAATTAGCCAATCAAAATTTGTCCTTCTCATCGTTAGCCATGGCGGTAACCATGTCAGCTTTCCAAACTGTATGGAAAAATCCCCCATAACACAAAATTTAGACAGAAATCCGTTGTCCTTTCAATTTCCGTGGTGTGCGCTTTAACGTTTAATCTTATTTGAATATTGATACATACGATTACATATAATTAAACGAAACGGACAAGTGAAGTTCGATGCGATTCCAGCGCAAGAACAACGTACTGATGATGCAATGAGTCGTAATACAGTTAAACATAGTCCGTATTAAATGCATACTATTTTGAAAATTACGGCACACAAACAAGTTCTACATAATCAAGAACTTACAATAATGAACAGGAACATTAGTTCTAACTTATTGTTCAACATACGGCTGACAAAAGAAATGTGATTCGTCGGCTGGGCACATTGATTCCAGCACAATCCTGCATCTCCGCTTTTCGCTAATTAAACTCCACCGGATGGTTTAAGTCACTAATTTAAGGACTAGCATCCTATTTCTGGCTTGGATATTCCAAAATCATGGAAGGTAAGATAAATCATTTCCTAAGCTATTCATGTGAAATTCCAAGATGATGCGCGCATGGTCCAACATGGAAATGATGATGCCACAATAACTGCTAACATGCGAACTTATTTCTACTTAATGTTGATGTCTCAGAGTTTGTAAAACTGTTGATGTCTTTAGACGAATTACCTGACGAATTCGCTAATACTGATGACAGCAACGTGACAGGACCATAGCCGGATTTTATACTCATACGTTTAGGAATGGAAGAAGTAATTCACAAGTGGTAGATGTTTCCAGTGATAGATAATAATGAAATGATTACACAGACCAATTAATACATAAAAGAGTAAAACAGGACGTATACGTATGGGGAGTATTGGACATCAATACATAATTTACAATGCTTATTTATATTTGAACTATTGCAGGAGGCAATATCTTTCATGCATCTTTCCCTGTTATGATCAAAATTTAAACTGAAAAGAAACAATCTATGTAAAAAGAAAATCAAGCAGACTAAAGAAGTCCTCAAAGTTCCAAAAATATGAATCAAAGGAAAACATTCTTTTCATAAAATAAGGAAAGTAGTTGTCGAATCGTTCCAGTTTTTATATTAAAAATAGGTCTTTAACCAAGGAGTCTAAAATTGTAAGCACATTAAAACCTGAAGAAATTTACTCCTTGTATTGTTGAAAATTCGAAATATTACATTGTATGTTTTTTTTCTCTTTGTTTCGATTAGTTAAGAATCCGCTATATAAATCTTTGTTCCAAAAAATGTTTATAGTTTCAAAACGGCTTAATTAAATCGAATATGATTACTTGGCATCAAACAAGTATACTCGTACCGAGATTTGTTAGATAAAAATATTTTATATAAAAAGCGAAGTGGCTCAAAATTTGAAAAATATTCAACAACTGATGAATAAAACACGTTTGGTAAAGGCAATATATGTAATGATTTGCAGCATTAGTTCACTGGTCCATCTTCAGATCAGTACTTGCGTAATATAACGGCTTGTAAGAGAAATACCTCTAATGCAAAGTTTGAGTTATTGAGGTCAAAAGGGGGAGTTTGTATATACATATATGAAGCAGCATCAACCTACGTAGATATAAAAAATTATCAAAAATAAAGTACACCAATGAAGTAAAAAAAGAGTTCCATGTGCTTGGATAGATATTGTGAAGTATCGAATTTTGAATAAGCATTGAACCCTAAAATTGAATGCACTGAGAAAGAAAAAGTTATCAGATTTAGACCCGAGAGTCTTTGGAAGGGTCATGTCGACCTTTTCTCTTAATTTCTTAGATGTCAATGTTAAACCATCAAAGGGTCAATGTTCCGATTCAATGAAACAGATGGGATATCTTAACACTGTTTATTTTTAGAAAGAGATAGCTGAGCTTCCGAACCTCGTGGAATAGTCATTCGTCAAAGGGAAAAATTATCTCACGTAGTTCAGAGATTCAGACTAACGAAATAAATGTTTGTCGTAGGAAAATGTAGAAACCACTGCTTACGACTCTCCGAGTGAAATTAAGGCGTACACCTCGGAAGAAGTGTGAATTTATAGTGACAACTTGGATCAAAATTCTTTAGTATGAAATTATTTGAGAGAGAAGATTGGCTTTGAGGAAGCCTAGAGAAAGAATAATACTTTCCTATTTAAACGAGAAATTGACCAGATGTCTTTACCGTGAGAAAGACAAGGTTTATCGCTGGATGAACAAGTTCTAAAGTTGACATCATTAAGGTACGCAATTTTAATATCACGTGAGGTAACAAAAACTACCTATCATATTAGATTTTGTAATGTTTAAATAAACTTGAAGTGAGTAAGGATCTATGAATTTCATGCAATAGTAATCGAATATGTAGTAGCATACGGTAACTTTTCTATAGAGAGCTCACGTGGTAATTTATGGTAAGGTGCTACCGTCGGTAGTCTTTACGCAGTGTCTGAAGGGTTAGTGTATTCTGAATAACATAAGTGTAGAAAATTTATGTACATCTAAAAAGTGGTAAAAGTAGCGATTTATGAATACTTTTGTCCTTTAAGGAAACAGTTTTTCGAGGCAGACGGACAATCGACAGACCAACGACGGAGTCAGAAAAAAGAGAAGTGACGAGTGAAGTCCGAGAGGGGGAATTGAGGAGTTCAGTGTAAAATCTAGGAAGTTCAAGAAGGACGATGCAGTCGGAATAGGAAGACTCGATGAAATAGGAAACTTTGGAGCATGGTCGAGAGGAGGGTGATGCAATCAGTTGTGGACATTGCACTCTTTACACCACTCGTTATGATGATGAACTAAATCCAAATTAGATACTGTTATTAAGTCCTGTTGATATCATTTAAGTTGACGTGAAATTACCACTATTAATTCGTTTGATTAATTTAATCCATCCCAGTTCTCTGTTGATATTCTATATTTGCTCTCACACCCGGTCATACTAAGATGGGAGGTCATTCCCTAGATAACGGAGAGAGAGAGAGAGAGAGAGAGAAAGAGAGAGAGAGAGAGAGAGAGAGAGAGAGAGAGAGAGAGAGAGAGAGAGAGAGAGAGAGAGGTTGTATGTATATACTAACCAGCATCAGAATGCTATTTTCTTTACCTGACAAGTCAACCAACCCCTGACTAATATTTTGAATTTTACCATCTGGAAAACTAAATTATGTAAGGAAAAAAAGCTGCTTTCATTTTGATGGACATTACATTTAATGAGTTTGACAGAATTAACACAAAACAATAAATTGTAAAACAAAACTTTTTGAGAATTTGAGATTTAAATGCTGTCAGTGAAAAACTTTCCACCTAAAATGCAGCAGAAGACGGTATCATTGTAACAATAATAGGGAAGGGTAGAATGCCGATAAAGAAAACTACGTTTTATATACGATTGTCCTTGTGTGTGGCTGTAAGTATATTTATTTCAGGGCAGGGCTTCTTGCACTCTGACAGTACATCTTGCACAATTGTAACTTGTCTTAGATATGAAAATACACACTAGTTTTAAACCATTTACGTTTCTTGATTTTGGTATTGATCCCCTGGTTCCATTACTCAGAATTTAAGCTGATAGACGTAATAATCCACGGAAGAAACAGTCTGGAAATTCCGCATCGCCCTAACATGCTATATAGCAAACATAGTTGTGTTCTGTTGGCAGCTATGTCTACCTGCATGTTGCCGTTTTGGTAGAGACCATCTATCTGATCCACTGCTCTGCAGGTAACCTATAGATGATAACATATATTTAATTTATTTTATCTAGGACTATGGGAATTACATTGCACAATTATTAGAAGCAGTATATAAGGGCTAGAAGAAATAAAATAATCACGAATACAGGGATGCTTAAAGCTTCAGTTATCCAATTATATGGCGTCTTGACATTTTTACAATTGATCTTTAAGAAAGGAAGTATCAAACCAGGATCATTTGTAAATCAATGTTCCTACTGATATTAAATTTTGAAAATAATATTACACTCGTTTTCGATCAGTCAGTGATCTCTGCAGAGGTAGAAATTCATGTATAACATTTTTCTATTTTCGATGGGACATGTTTCCTAATCGCAAGTAAAACGTCTACTTTTAATTAAACATATTTAAATTATGCCAGCTGATTAATTGTAACGGATGGTATTTTATATGATGTTATTCTAATTTTGTTAACATTTTGGGTTTGAACATTAGATGCCGATCTTAAATTGGACATTATAAAAATATAATATTGAAGGACTGACTTCCGAGAAAGTATGCAATTAAGATGAGACAGGAAATAAAATTGTCACTTCCACATGACGGCGTCCTTTGGACTATCAAAGAGCAGCATGAAATAACAACTGTAAAACTTTCAGCGACCCCCTCCCCAATAAAATTGTGAATTTTTTTTAACCCCCCCCCCCTCGCCTTCCTACAAACTGACAATTTTGTATACGGCTGGCTATTATACTAAAAATAGAATGATGGAAATTAAAAGGTCTACAAATAAACCTTTATATCATTTTTGTACTTGTTTAACCGATTTCAAATTGACTATAACACTTTGAATTCATGAAAATATTAAGACTTTATATTCTAGCTTCTATTATCTTCCCATGAGGATGACAAATGTTCCTCAGTTATGAGCTGTTGACGGGCGAGAGAGTGTGTGCCAACGCACTGACTAATTTCCTATCCTTTTTAAAATTAAATTTATTGTAAAAAATAACATTGCAGACGTCAATTTACCTTGAAATCTTCCCTCACCCATGTCAACAATTGTCAAACTTCTTCAAACGCCGCCCCCCCCCCCCCAATTCGTGGACATAATTAATGGACGACCCCACTCCGAATGTGCTATGACAGAGTTACTTGAATTAGAGATATTTAGCATTAATAAACAACAGAAATATTCGGAACAAATGTTTATTTATTACGACAAATATTTCATATATACCGCTAATGTTTAAAATCAGTTTCTCTATTAACAATGTTACCAATTTTTGTATGCAGCATAAATAATTCCATTTTAATTACATGCGATATTAATCAATATCAAGATTTTTCTGCATTAGTTATACTCGTGAGAAACTGTAAACCTGTTATCTGTAATAATTGCTTATTTTGAATGTTTTTCCTGCTAACATCTCCCCAACGGCGAAAGTTCGATTATCTCGAGCTGATACGAATGAGAAATTCATTTCAATGATATGAAATGATTTCCGGCATGTTTAGGCTATATCGACAGAGACGTTGTCTTAATGGTTACCATATTATAAACAAATAAACCCAAGTACGGAACAGCACATGATGAATAGATGCATTGTTCAAAATATCTCGAATGTTTTGCTAGAGGGTAGATTGCCTGAATTATTTATGTATCGTTATCGAATAATAGCCTCGCTGCCTACTCATTGCATTCGAATAACTGTTAAGTTGATTTCAAACAATCGAGTTAAGTACATTTCAGAACGTGGACTGATCACATTTGATATTGGATAATGTTAATTTATAAACTCTCGTTTACATTGATTGTTGGCAAATGAACGCTATCTTAAAACCGAAACTTTTGTAATCACATGTGTTTTTTTTTTTGTTGATTTGATTGAAAATGTCTAAATATCTGTTAGTAAAACTTTTTTCTATGTAAATAAAGCTGAAAACAACATTTTAAAGAAGATCGAACTATCGTTTGGTTGTATAAAAATGCCAGATACAAGCAAATGAACATACAATACAAATAAAACACGAAACCAAAAAGTAAAACCCAATAGCAAAAAACACAGAACTGAAATAAGGCAAAAAGGGAAACAAAAACAAAACACCCCCCCCCCCCATTTAAAAAACAAAGCAACAACAAAGAAATGAAAATGGCTTAATGTGGTAATGTATCGGCTGAAAATGTTAGTTCAAGAGAAATCCAAAATATCGGTAGATGGGTTAAGAATAAAGTTATGTTTTCACTTTCAATTTTGCTATAAAAACAGACTTGTCATTTCCTTTGAACTAAGTAGATAATAGTTTTAGTGTATAGGAATTTACACTCAGAGAATAAAGATGTTTTGAGTAAATTATTATTAATTCACATTCAGACTGTATTCGTGGCTATAAAGATGTTTTCAGTAAATTATTATTGTCACATTCAGACTGTATTCGTGGCTATAAAGATGTTTTCAGTAAATTATTATTGTCACATTCAGACTGTATTCGTGGCTATAAAGATGTTTTCAGTAAATTATTATTGTCACATTCAGACTGTATTCGTGGCTATAAAGATGTTTTCAGTAAATTATTATTGTCACATTCAGACTGTATTCGTGGCTATAAAGATGTTTTCAGTAAATTATTATTGTCACATTCAGAATGTATTCGTGGCTATAAAGATGTTTTCAGTAAATTATTATTGTCACATTCAGAATGTATTCGTGGCTATAAAGATGTTTTCAGTAAATTATTATTGTCACATTCAGAATGTATTCGTGGCTATAAAGATGTTTTCAGTAAATTATTATTAATTCACATTCAGACTGTATTCGTGTCTATAAAGATGTTTTCAGTAAATTATTATTAATTCACATTCAGACTGTATTCGTGTCTATAAAGATGTTTTCAGCAAATTATTATTGTCACATTCAGACTGTATTCGTGGCTATAAAGATGTTTTCAGCAAATTATTATTGTCACATTCAGACTGTATTCGTGGCTATAAAGATGTTTTCAGTAAATTATTATTGTCACATTCAGACTGTATTCGTGGCTATAAAGATGTTTTCAGTAAATTATTATTGTCACATTCAGACTGTATTCGTGGCTATAAAGATGTTTTCAGTAAATTATTATTAATTCACATTCAGACTGTATTCGTGTCTATAAAGATGTTTTCAGTAAATTATTATTAATTCACATTCAGACTGTATTCGTGTCTATAAAGATGTTTTCAGCAAATTATTATTGTCACATTCAGACTGTATTCGTGTCTATAAAGATGTTTTCAGCAAATTATTATTGTCACATTCAGACTGTATTCGTGGCTATAAAGATGTTTTCAGCAAATTATTATTGTCACATTCAGACTGTATTCGTGGCTATAAAGATGTTTTCAGCAAATTATTATTGTCACATTCAGACTGTATTCGTGGCTATAAAGATGTTTTCAGCAAATTATTATTGTCACATTCAGACTGTATTCGTGGCTATAAAGATGTTTTCAGTAAATTATTAATTCACATTCAGACTGTATTCGTGTCTATAAAGATGTTTTCAGTAAATTATTATTGTCACATTCAGACTGTATTCGTGGCTATAAAGATGTTTTCAGTAAATTATTATTGTCACATTCAGACTGTATTCGTGGCTATAAAGATGTTTTCAGTAAATTATTATTGTCACATTCAGAATGTATTCGTGGCTATAAAGATGTTTTCAGTAAATTATTAATTCACATTCAGACTGTATTCGTGTCTATAAAGATGTTTTCAGTAAATTATTATTGTCACATTCAGACTGTATTCGTGGCTATAAAGATGTTTTCAGTAAATTATTATTGTCACATTCAGACTGTATTCGTGGCTATAAAGATGTTTTCAGTAAATTATTATTGTCACATTCAGAATGTATTCGTGGCTATAAAGATGTTTTCAGTAAATTATTAATTCACATTCAGACTGTATTCGTGTCTATAAAGATGTTTTCAGTAAATTATTATTGTCACATTCAGACTGTATTCGTGGCTATAAAGATGTTTTCAGTAAATTATTAATTCA
Source organism: Unio pictorum (assembly GCA_030141615.1). Classification (NCBI taxonomy): domain Eukaryota; kingdom Metazoa; phylum Mollusca; class Bivalvia; order Unionida; family Unionidae; genus Unio; species Unio pictorum. Next base: position 4,159,063 of record JARLTB010000218.1, read on the forward strand.
CATTCAGACTGTATTCGTGTCTATAAAGATGTTTTCAGTAAATTATTATTGTCACATTCAGACTGTATTCGTGGCTATAAAGATGTTTTCAGTAAATTATTATTGTCACATTCAGACTGTATTCGTGGCTATAAAGATGTTTTCAGTAAATTATTATTGTCACATTCAGAATGTATTCGTGGCTATAAAGATGTTTTCAGTAAATTATTATTGTCACATTCAGAATGTATTCGTGGCTATAAAGATGTTTTCAGTAAATTATTATTGTCACATTCAGAATGTATTCGTGGCTATAAAGATGTTTTCAGTAAATTATTATTAATTCACATTCAGACTGTATTCGTGTCTATAAAGATGTTTTCAGTAAATTATTATTAATTCACATTCAGACTGTATTCGTGTCTATAAAGATGTTTTCAGCAAATTATTATTGTCACATTCAGACTGTATTCGTGGCTATAAAGATGTTTTCAGCAAATTATTATTGTCACATTCAGACTGTATTCGTGGCTATAAAGATGTTTTCAGTAAATTATTATTGTCACATTCAGACTGTATTCGTGGCTATAAAGATGTTTTCAGTAAATTATTATTGTCACATTCAGACTGTATTCGTGGCTATAAAGATGTTTTCAGTAAATTATTATTAATTCACATTCAGACTGTATTCGTGTCTATAAAGATGTTTTCAGTAAATTATTATTAATTCACATTCAGACTGTATTCGTGTCTATAAAGATGTTTTCAGCAAATTATTATTGTCACATTCAGACTGTATTCGTGTCTATAAAGATGTTTTCAGCAAATTATTATTGTCACATTCAGACTGTATTCGTGGCTATAAAGATGTTTTCAGCAAATTATTATTGTCACATTCAGACTGTATTCGTGGCTATAAAGATGTTTTCAGCAAATTATTATTGTCACATTCAGACTGTATTCGTGGCTATAAAGATGTTTTCAGCAAATTATTATTGTCACATTCAGACTGTATTCGTGGCTATAAAGATGTTTTCAGTAAATTATTAATTCACATTCAGACTGTATTCGTGTCTATAAAGATGTTTTCAGTAAATTATTATTGTCACATTCAGACTGTATTCGTGGCTATAAAGATGTTTTCAGTAAATTATTATTGTCACATTCAGACTGTATTCGTGGCTATAAAGATGTTTTCAGCAAATTATTATTGTCACATTCAGACTGTATTCGTGGCTATAAAGATGTTTTCAGCAAATTATTATTGTCACATTCAGACTGTATTCGTGTCTATAAAGATGTTTTCAGCAAATTATTAATTCACATTCAGACTGTATTCGTGTCTATAAAGATGTTTTCAGTAAATTATTATTGTCACATTCAGACTGTATTCGTGTCTATAAAGATGTTTTCAGCAAATTATTATTGTCACATTCAGACTGTATTCGTGTCTATAAAGATGTTTTCAGCAAATTATTATTGTCACATTCAGACTGTATTCGTGGCTATAAAGATGTTTTCAGCAAATTATTATTGTCACATTCAGACTGTATTCGTGGCTATAAAGATGTTTTCAGTAAATTATTAATTCACATTCAGACTGTATTCGTGTCTATAAAGATGTTTTCAGTAAATTATTATTGTCACATTCAGACTGTATTCGTGGCTATAAAGATGTTTTCAGTAAATTATTATTGTCACATTCAGACTGTATTCGTGGCTATAAAGATGTTTTCAGCAAATTATTATTGTCACATTCAGACTGTATTCGTGGCTATAAAGATGTTTTCAGCAAATTATTATTGTCACATTCAGACTGTATTCGTGTCTATAAAGATGTTTTCAGCAAATTATTAATTCACATTCAGACTGTATTCGTGTCTATAAAGATGTTTTCAGTAAATTATTATTGTCACATTCAGACTGTATTCGTGGCTATAAAGATGTTTTCAGTAAATTATTATTAATTCACATTCAGACTGTATTCGTGGCTATAAAGATGTTTTGAGTAAATTATAATTAATTCACATTCAGACTGTATTCGTGGCTATAAAGATGTTTTCAGCAAATTATTATTGTCACATTCAGACTGTATTCGTGGCTATAAAGATGTTTTCAGTAAATTATTATTAATTCACATTCAGACTGTATTCGTGGCTATAAAGATGTTTTCAGTAAATTATTATTGTCACATTCAGACTGTATTCGTGGCTATAAAGATGTTTTCAGTAAATTATTATTAATTCACATTCAGACTGTATTCGTGGCTATAAAGATGTTTTCAGTAAATTATTATTGTCACATTCAGACTGTATTCGTGGCTATAAAGATGTTTTGAGTAAATTATTATTGTCACATTCAGACTGTATTCGTGGCTATAAAGATGTTTTGAGTAAATTATTATTGTCACATTCAGAATGTATTCGTGGCTATAAAGATGTTTTGAGTAAATTATAATTAATTCACATTCAGACTGTATTCGTGGCTATAAAGATGTTTTGAGTAAATTATTATTGTCACATTCAGAATGTATTCGTGGCTATAAAGATGTTTTCAGTAAATTATAATTAATTCACATTCAGAATGTATTCGTGGCTATAAAGATGTTTTGAGTAAATTATAATTAATTCACATTCAGACTGTATTCGTGGCTATAAAGATGTTTTGAGTAAATTATTATTGTCACATTCAGAATGTATTCGTGGCTATAAAGATGTTTTCAGTAAATTATTATTAATTCACATTCAGACTGTATTCGTGTCTATAAAGATGTTTTCAGTAAATTATTATTAATTCACATTCAGAATGTATTCGTGTCTATAAAGATGTTTTGAGTAAATTATTATTAATTCACATTCAGACTGTATTCGTGGCTATAAAGATGTTTTGAGTAAATTATTATTAATTCACATTCAGACTGTATTCGTGTCTATAAAGATGTTTTGAGTAAATTATTATTAATTCACATTCAGACTGTATTCGTGGCTATAAAGATGTTTTGAGTAAATTATTATTAATTCACATTCAGACTGTATTCGTGGCTATAAAGATGTTTTCAGTAAATTATTATTAATTCACATTCAGACTGTATTCGTGTCTATAAAGATGTTTTCAGTAAATTATAATTAATTCACATTCAGACTGTATTCGTGTCTATAAAGATGTTTTCAGCAAATTATTATTGTCACATTCAGACTGTATTCGTGTCTATAAAGATGTTTTCAGTAAATTATTATTGTCACATTCAGACTGTATTCGTGGCTATAAAGATGTTTTCAGTAAATTATTATTAATTCACATTCAGACTGTATTCGTGGCTATAAAGATGTTTTCAGTAAATTATTATTGTCACATTCAGACTGTATTCGTGGCTATAAAGATGTTTTCAGTAAATTATTATTGTCACATTCAGACTGTATTCGTGGCTATAAAGATGTTTTCAGTAAATTATTATTGTCACATTCAGACTGTATTCGTGGCTATAAAGATGTTTTCAGTAAATTATTATTGTCACATTCAGACTGTATTCGTGGCTATAAAGATGTTTTCAGTAAATTATAATTAATTCACATTCAGACTGTATTCGTGGCTATAAAGATGTTTTCAGTAAATTATAATTAATTCACATTCAGACTGTATTCGTGTCTATAAAGATGTTTTCAGTAAATTATAATTAATTCACATTCAGACTGTATTCGTGGCTATAAAGATGTTTTCAGTAAATTATAATTAATTCACATTCAGACTGTATTCGTGGCTATAAAGATGTTTTGAGTAAATTATTATTAATTCACATTCAGACTGTATTCGTGGCTATAAAGATGTTTTCAGTAAATTATTATTAATTCACATTCAGACTGTATTCGTGGCTATAAAGATGTTTTCAGTAAATTATAATTAATTCACATTCAGACTGTATTCGTGTCTATAAAGATGTTTTCAGTAAATTATTATTAATTCACATTCAGACTGTATTCGTGTCTATAAAGATGTTTTCAGTAAATTATAATTAATTCACATTCAGACTGTATTCGTGGCTATAAAGATGTTTTCAGCAAATTATTATTAATTCACATTCAGACTGTATTCGTGGCTATAAAGATGTTTTCAGCAAATTATTATTGTCACATTCAGACTGTATTCGTGGCTATAAAGATGTTTTCAGCAAATTATTATTGTCACATTCAGACTGTATTCGTGGCTATAAAGATGTTTTGAGTAAATTATTATTAATTCACATTCAGAATGTATTCGTGTCTATAAAGATGTTTTCAGCAAATTATTATTGTCACATTCAGACTGTATTCGTGGCTATAAAGATGTTTTGAGTAAATTATTATTAATTCACATTCAGACTGTATTCGTGGCTATAAAGATGTTTTGAGTAAATTATTATTAATTCACATTCAGACTGTATTCGTGGCTATAAAGATGTTTTGAGTAAATTATTATTAATTCACATTCAGAATGTATTCGTGTCTATAAAGATGTTTTCAGTAAATTATAATTAATTCACATTCAGACTGTATTCGTGGCTATAAAGATGTTTTGAGTAAATTATTATTAATTCACATTCAGACTGTATTCGTGGCTATAAAGATGTTTTGAGTAAATTATTATTAATTCACATTCAGACTGTATTCGTGGCTATAAAGATGTTTTGAGTAAATTATTATTAATTCACATTCAGACTGTATTCGTGGCTATAAAGATGTTTTGAGTAAATTATTATTAATTCACATTCAGACTGTATTCGTGTCTATAAAGATGTTTTCAGTAAATTATAATTAATTCACATTCAGACTGTATTCGTGTCTATAAAGATGTTTTCAGCAAATTATTATTGTCACATTCAGACTGTATTCGTGTCTATAAAGATGTTTTCAGTAAATTATTATTGTCACATTCAGACTGTATTCGTGGCTATAAAGATGTTTTCAGTAAATTATTATTAATTCACATTCAGACTGTATTCGTGGCTATAAAGATGTTTTCAGTAAATTATTATTGTCACATTCAGACTGTATTCGTGGCTATAAAGATGTTTTCAGTAAATTATTATTGTCACATTCAGACTGTATTCGTGGCTATAAAGATGTTTTCAGTAAATTATTATTGTCACATTCAGACTGTATTCGTGGCTATAAAGATGTTTTCAGTAAATTATTATTGTCACATTCAGACTGTATTCGTGGCTATAAAGATGTTTTCAGTAAATTATAATTAATTCACATTCAGACTGTATTCGTGGCTATAAAGATGTTTTCAGTAAATTATAATTAATTCACATTCAGACTGTATTCGTGTCTATAAAGATGTTTTCAGTAAATTATAATTAATTCACATTCAGACTGTATTCGTGGCTATAAAGATGTTTTCAGTAAATTATAATTAATTCACATTCAGACTGTATTCGTGGCTATAAAGATGTTTTGAGTAAATTATTATTAATTCACATTCAGACTGTATTCGTGGCTATAAAGATGTTTTCAGTAAATTATTATTAATTCACATTCAGACTGTATTCGTGGCTATAAAGATGTTTTCAGTAAATTATAATTAATTCACATTCAGACTGTATTCGTGTCTATAAAGATGTTTTCAGTAAATTATTATTAATTCACATTCAGACTGTATTCGTGTCTATAAAGATGTTTTCAGTAAATTATAATTAATTCACATTCAGACTGTATTCGTGGCTATAAAGATGTTTTCAGCAAATTATTATTAATTCACATTCAGACTGTATTCGTGGCTATAAAGATGTTTTCAGCAAATTATTATTGTCACATTCAGACTGTATTCGTGGCTATAAAGATGTTTTCAGCAAATTATTATTGTCACATTCAGACTGTATTCGTGGCTATAAAGATGTTTTGAGTAAATTATTATTAATTCACATTCAGAATGTATTCGTGTCTATAAAGATGTTTTCAGCAAATTATTATTGTCACATTCAGACTGTATTCGTGGATATAAAGATGTTTTGAGTAAATTATTATTAATTCACATTCAGACTGTATTCGTGGCTATAAAGATGTTTTGAGTAAATTATTATTAATTCACATTCAGACTGTATTCGTGGCTATAAAGATGTTTTGAGTAAATTATTATTAATTCACATTCAGAATGTATTCGTGTCTATAAAGATGTTTTCAGTATATTATAATTAATTCACATTCAGACTGTATTCGTGGCTATAAAGATGTTTTGAGTAAATTATTATTAATTCACATTCAGACTGTATTCGTGGCTATAAAGATGTTTTGAGTAAATTATTATTAATTCACATTCAGACTGTATTCGTGGCTATAAAGATGTTTTGAGTAAATTATTATTAATTCACATTCAGAATGTATTCGTGTCTATAAAGATGTTTTCAGTAAATTATAATTAATTCACATTCAGACTGTATTCGTGGCTATAAAGATGTTTTGAGTAAATTATTATTAATTCACATTCAGACTGTATTCGTGGCTATAAAGATGTTTTGAGTAAATTATTATTAATTCACATTCAGAATGTATTCGTGTCTATAAAGATGTTTTCAGTAAATTATAATTAATTCACATTCAGACTGTATTCGTGGCTATAAAGATGTTTTGAGTAAATTATTATTAATTCACATTCAGAATGTATTCGTGTCTATAAAGATGTTTTCAGTAAATTATAATTAATTCACATTCAGACTGTATTCGTGGCTATAAAGATGTTTTGAGTAAATTATAATTAATTCACATTCAGACTGTATTCGTGGCTATAAAGATGTTTTGAGTAAATTATTATTAATTCACATTCAGACTGTATTCGTGGCTATAAAGATGTTTTCAGTAAATTATTATTAATTCACATTCAGACTGTATTCGTGGCTATAAAGATGTTTTCAGTAAATTATAATTAATTCACATTCAGACTGTATTCGTGTCTATAAAGATGTTTTCAGTAAATTATTATTAATTCACATTCAGACTGTATTCGTGTCTATAAAGATGTTTTCAGTAAATTATAATTAATTCACATTCAGACTGTATTCGTGGCTATAAAGATGTTTTCAGCAAATTATTATTAATTCACATTCAGACTGTATTCGTGGCTATAAAGATGTTTTCAGCAAATTATTATTGTCACATTCAGACTGTATTCGTGGCTATAAAGATGTTTTCAGCAAATTATTATTGTCACATTCAGACTGTATTCGTGGCTATAAAGATGTTTTGAGTAAATTATTATTAATTCACATTCAGAATGTATTCGTGTCTATAAAGATGTTTTCAGCAAATTATTATTGTCACATTCAGACTGTATTCGTGGCTATAAAGATGTTTTGAGTAAATTATTATTAATTCACATTCAGACTGTATTCGTAGCTATAAAGATGTTTTGAGTAAATTATTATTAATTCACATTCAGACTGTATTCGTGGCTATAAAGATGTTTTGAGTAAATTATTATTAATTCACATTCAGAATGTATTCGTGTCTATAAAGATGTTTTCAGTAAATTATAATTAATTCACATTCAGACTGTATTCGTGGCTATAAAGATGTTTTGAGTAAATTATTATTAATTCACATTCAGACTGTATTCGTGGCTATAAAGATGTTTTGAGTAAATTATTATTAATTCACATTCAGAATGTATTCGTGTCTATAAAGATGTTTTCAGTAAATTATAATTAATTCACATTCAGACTGTATTCGTGGCTATAAAGATGTTTTGAGTAAATTATTATTAATTCACATTCAGACTGTATTCGTGGCTATAAAGATGTTTTGAGTAAATTATTATTAATTCACATTCAGAATGTATTCGTGTCTATAAAGATGTTTTCAGTAAATTATAATTAATTCACATTCAGACTGTATTCGTGGCTATAAAGATGTTTTGAGTAAATTATTATTAATTCACATTCAGACTGTATTCGTGGCTATAAAGATGTTTTGAGTAAATTATTATTAATTCACATTCAGAATGTATTCGTGTCTATAAAGATGTTTTCAGTAAATTATTATTAATTCACATTCAGACTGTATTCGTGGCTATAAAGATGTTTTGAGTAAATTATTATTAATTCACATTCAGACTGTATTCGTGGCTATAAAGATGTTTTCAGTAAATTATTATTAATTCACATTCAGACTGTATTCGTGGCTATAAAGATGTTTTCAGCAAATTATTATTGTCACATTCAGACTGTATTCGTGGCTATAAAGATGTTTTGAGTAAATTATTATTAATTCACATTCAGACTGTATTCGTGGCTATAAAGATGTTTTGAGTAAATTATTATTAATTCACATTCAGAATGTATTCGTGTCTATAAAGATGTTTTCAGTAAATTATTATTAATTCACATTCAGACTGTATTCGTGGCTATAAAGATGTTTTGAGTAAATTATTATTAATTCACATTCAGACTGTATTCGTGGCTATAAAGATGTTTTCAGTAAATTATTATTAATTCACATTCAGACTGTATTCGTGGCTATAAAGATGTTTTCAGCAAATTATTATTGTCACATTCAGACTGTATTCGTGGCTATAAAGATGTTTTGAGTAAATTATTATTAATTCACATTCAGACTGTATTCGTGGCTATAAAGATGTTTTGAGTAAATTATTATTAATTCACATTCAGAATGTATTCGTGTCTATAAAGATGTTTTCAGTAAATTATTATTAATTCACATTCAGACTGTATTCGTGGCTATAAAGATGTTTTGAGTAAATTATTATTAATTCACATTCAGACTGTATTCGTGGCTATATTTTGTTTCATCATTCTTCATCTGTTGGTGTTATATAGATACTTCTTTAAAATTTAACTGTATTTTTATTTACCAAATTAACTCCTTTTTGGTCTCACACATGCAGCAAAATTCTTCTTATACAAGTACTACAGAACTAAAATCGGCATTTGTATAAAGTTACGGTGTGAAAAAAGTTGTATCGGCTTTCCAATAAATGTTTATGCTTCCAATATCCCCAACTCATAGTAATCATTATCTAATACATAACAACCAGCAGCAGAGAGGGTGAATCCTACAACGTTTTTAGACAAAATTTGATTGAAATCCTAAAACGAGCCGTCCTATAATCTCATTTTAACCAAAAAAAGGGCGAACCCTACAACGTTTTGAAACAAAATTTGATTGAAATCCTAAAACGAGCCTTCCCTACGAAATCTCATTTTAACTAAAAAAATGAAAACGGAGATTTTACGATTTTTTAATCAATTTTTTGATTGAAATCCTAAAACGAGCCGTCCTATAATCTCATTTTAACCCAAAAAAAATATCTCAGGGGCAAACCCTACAACGTTTTCAGACAAAAAATTGATTGAAATCTTAACGAGCCTTCCCTACGAAATCTCATTTTAATTAAAAAAATGAAAACGGAGATTTTACGATTTTTTAATCAATTTTGGTCGCAACTTGTTGTCATCCACCCTCTCTGCTGCTAGAACTTTCAGTTCTGGGTTAACAAAAAATAAGAAATGATTTTAACCGAATATTTGATCAAGTCCGATACGATATCGTGTCCGAGGATCATGCAAATTTATTGTTGCGAATCCGTGTGGTTTTGACTGAGCATGACTAAAGAAATCTCGAAATTGATTGAAGTCCATATCAGAGCACCATGTCTGCCAAATATTTCTAAGAGTATGAGTATCAACTCCGTTGAATACAGACAATAAATTGCAGTTATCTCTGATGACTTTTGGAACCTGAGTGTAGCGTTGAGTGACATATATCACGTCAGTGCTTTTGTGACGCCCCCGGGAAAAGATCCTAGCAGGATTTTTTTGTTTATCCAACATTATATCGTCGTATACGACTAAATTGTTAATATCTCCATCAATATCATCAATACTCGGTGCTTCATCGATATCGGTTATAAATTCAATGGCGTTCTCACCCTTAATTTCTGAAGCGTTTTCATTAAAATCTTTTAGCACTTCATAACATCGTTGATCATCTACGCTAGGGGCAATTAAATACAACTTATCCCACTTCATCCATCTCATTATTAAATTGAGTAACAATTGCGTTTTACCGGATCCAGATGGCCCGATTATAATCATCCGGATAGAGTTTGGTAGCGCTGCATGATGCTTAACCGGTTCTCTTCTTTTAGTCGCTGAAAAATCAATTATATCCATATTTCTATACATAAATTATGGATCTATATTGTGTGAAGTGTAAAACGCGTACTGGCACAGATGATGTGACGACGATTACAACTAAAAATAACCGATCAGCGCTTTCTGGTAAATGCGTGCAATGTGGTACAAAGAAATTTAGATTTGTGTCTATGAGATCTGATTTAAAAAAAAACGAGGAGGTGATATCGCAGCCAAATTGGCAAAGCTCCCTGGAACCCCATGGGCAAAGTACCCCGGAGAAAAGCACCTTCCGGGATATAGCTACTGTGGACCGGGAACCAGACTTGATATCAGACTCAATAATCAAAATCAACCCAACCCCGGTGAAGAACCAATAAACGCCATTGATAAGGCCTGTCACCTTCATGATGTTGCTTATAAAAGCAGCAATCTGCAACACAGGCATCTAGCAGATGTGAAATTAATTCATGCGTTAAATGCTATTCCTGATAAATCCTTCAAAGAAAAATTGGCTTCATTTTTGATAAAATCGGCTATGAAAAGCAAATTGATGTTAGGTGCCGGTAATTAATAATATGGAATCAATTTATTATTCCCCAAGAGGATACTGGAGGGGTAAATCAGCAGTCCATAAACTCGCTAGCGCTGCAAAAGTGAAAAAAACCACTGCGGCTAATTGGCTATCCAAACAGGCACTATGGCAAATTTATCTACCACCGCCTAAACAAATTCAATTCTCGCATTTTGATGTAACCGCTCCTAATGAAGTTAATCAGGCTGATATATTATTTCTGCCACATGATCGTGGTTACAAATACGCATTAACCGTAGTTGATATTGCAAGTCGATACAAAGAAGCAGAACCGTTAAAAACAAAATCAGCCACTGAAGTCGCTTCTGCATTTGAGAGGATTTATCGACGAGGTCCTCTGCACTGGCCAAATCTATTGCAGGTTGATCCTGGCAAGGAATTTCAGGGTGCAGTGTTATCTACAATGAAACATCATAATGTCACCATACGACGAGGGCATACTGCGCTACATCGCGATCAGGCCATTGTCGAACGATTTAATCGGACGATTGCTGAGCGGTTATTTGGATATCAATACGCAAAAGAATTCATCCAAGAAAAAAGATCCCGTGAATGGGTTAAAAGATTACCATCTGTGATTACTGCACTGAATAACGAGATTACTAGAACAATCAACATGAAACCTATCAACGCGATTAAAAAGAAGTCAATACCTGAAAAACCACAAAAAGATTTCAAAGAACCAATTCTTGGTAGTAATGTCACTGTTAGGTATTTATATGAACCAGGAGAGCTTGAAGGGGGTAGAAAAAGGGCTACTGATCCTATTTGGAGTGTTACTGCACACAAGATATCTACTATAACACGATCAACTGGTAGACCTCCAGTCTATAAACTGGATTCAACTGCCCCTCAGCGGGGTTTTACTCGACAACAACTACAGGTAATTCCCGAGGATACTCAATTGCCACCGCATGGTCTTAACTAGCACCGTTGCGTCTATTGCACTCAAGACAAGTCAACATCACATTGTTTCTGACATGACCGAGATTGTTATTTTTTCTGTCTACGGTGAATTGGCGAGGATCCTTATCCGAATACTGCCAACGCATTATACAATTGCAACTCGCGCAGTGATTATTCTGTTGTTTCTTCAGCGTAATTATTAATTCAGCATCAATATCAAATTCTCGTTGTTTTTTTTATCCTGTTGTTTGTAACCGGAGAGTTTTTTATCAATAATTTTAACATCAATATCATTTATTGTGGTGTCATTATCATCGAAAACAATTCTTCGAAGTTGATTTATTTTTCGTACTCTGGATACTGCGAGATAGACTAAATTCGACCATTCGATGTGATTATCCACCATCCAAACAATTGTATCCGATATAGTCAATCCCTGTGAAGAGTGTATTGTTGCTGCGTATCCTAGCGTCCACGGGGATTTGTTAGCACGCAATGCATCTTCAACGACATTGATATCAACCAGCACAATATCATTTAATACGAGAATTTGTTTTTCACTCTGTCCTGGAATATCAACTTCAATATTCTGTTTTCGTGTATCCGATGGCCTATAACAAAGGGGTACTGGAAGCGTTGCAAATTTTTCTTTATGTAATTCAAATAACTTCATCTGAAGTGTGTCCCTGACTATTTTTCTACTTGCAATTATCAAATCATTTGGTCTCCATGTTTCCCAGAAATCATTCATTGGAGTTTCTGAAATCACTTCACGCGCTATTTCGCATTGGATTCTATCCGGTTGTAATCTAATTAGCGCTTTGAATTCTCGTAATCGTTCATCAAGTGATCTATAATCAGTGGTGATTTCTTCATAATAGTCTACAAAACCCCTTAGCCATTCATGTGGAGATGCACCGACAAATGGTGGTGGTTGGCCGTGATCACCGCACATGACGACTTTTGTGTTTTTGTTTAACAACCACTCAAGAAATGTTTGTAATACATCTAATGACACTGTGCATATTTCATCCCTAATGATGATTTCAGGAATGAATTTATCACCCATACGCTCAGGAGTCCATTTGTCACCCTTCCATCGAAAGAAACTATGGTAAGTACAGGCATTTACCCCTCGCTGTATCATCTCTCTGGCGAGTCTGTGAGTCGGTGTTAGCACAATCATGGTTGACCGACGAAATAATTCAATTGCACGAGTTGTCTTTCCTGACCCACCACAACCGTTTAAATAAATTGTCTTGTATCTACATACTGGATCAGATACCGGTGGTGCATTAGAAAATTCTGATTGATTTTCAATACGGTTACAACAAAGATATTTATCATCCATGGCAACGTCTGCGGATTCACAATACTCATGTAGCATCTCCTTTTTAAATCGCCAACGCCCCCAATTTTCTTCGGGATCTGTGAATTTAGCTACAGCTGATTTGTACTTATTGTGTATATACATCGAATCAGTGGCCACTCTAACCGCGGTATTAGGAAATCTATTTATCATCGAAAATAGATTAATAGAAGCATAGGCTAGCATTGAACTTCTCAAATGTGTGTACTGGGAATTATATCCATCACAGTAGGTAACAACCGTACCTAATTTCTCACCATTGGATAGAAAAGCATCCTTACGGGATACAAGTTTTCCCTGTTTCATTAAATCCGCTACAATAAAATCGTATTCAGCGACGTCTATGATCAACCGCGAAGAATATTTTGCGTTGTCGTACCGTCCACCTTGAGTGAATTTACCGATTATTCTTCGTCCAAAATCTTTTGCTTGTTCTTTTTTAATTTCAAATAACTTCATAGACAAATTCATGATTTGTTCTTCATTGAAATCAGGGAATTGTTTTCGCTGTTCGCTGATTATACGATCTAGATCGGGTTGTGGTAGCCAAACTTCTTTCTGAGCTCGATAGCATATAATCGCTTCACCGATGATCAACGATATTAGCATACCACAATCAATCATATATCTCAATAGCACTATTGGCATCCAGGCCTTTTCAGATAGATGTCTACCGAGCCAAACATAACTACACGGATGTAACCCTGTAGCGAATTCGAATGATATCACACGAGCGAATCCGGTTAAATCAAAATCAGGCAATGGCCCATTAATCGCAACACGAGTCATTTCATGTGTGGGGTGTCCAAATCGTTTGAAGTACTCAGCACATTCCCCATATCCGAGAAAACTTCCGGGATAACACGCGGCTATATCAATTGAAATCATACCATCACGTGAGTATTTCGTATTCCACAGTCCTCCATGACCAAATTCGACGCAACTCAATTTAACATCTTCGAGAAAATCACTTCGTGTTGGACGCCATGAGTTTTTTTCTCTTGCGAAGTGAGCTACCACTGATGGAATAGTAAAACTATCCGTGAGTAGTTTTTCATGGGAATTCTCCGGTGAAAAATCACTAGCGATTTTTCTCATTCTATTATCTAATTCTTCAACGCGATATAATTCACCATTTGGTTTTACAAATTGATCGAATCCTATTTCGGGATCTTCATCACTTCTAAGTAACCACACTGACACAGGATCATCCTTACACAACGCATGAATAGCATCAAATAATCTCTCTTCATAGAAAACATCCCCGACGAACTCCTTAGGGATATATTTCACGGTTCGTTCTCGTGGAAATACTGTTACCGCAGGTGTCCACGCGTGTTTATTATGATCAATAATCTGTATTGGTGCTCCATTTTTGTTATATTTCGGTTCGTATAAAACCTCTCCGGTTATCGTCATAACTGTTATTGGAAATCTTAATGATGTTTCTAATTTAGCTATATCAGAAATCTTTGCACCATGCTGTTTCACTGTCAGTTCCCACTCGGTTATTTTCCTACGTCGCAGATCAGTTAGTTTATTTCCTCGGGATGCATTTGTGAAGCGTTCTATTATTCGTTCTGCTACACAATTAAGCCCTGACGAATATTTCATAGGAGCTAGTTTTGCGATATCGGGTTTATCATTTAACCAATATAGCCCATAAACCATTGCTGTTACGGGATAAGATCTTTCGTAGTATGGTTTGTCAATGCCGGTTAGAATTCCTGGTTTGGAATCTCTACTCACAATGACAGCTTTTTTATTCTTGAGGATTGGTTCAAATTTATCCCTAATAATCCATTTGCCATCGACTTCAATAATGAATTTGATTCGGAAAAAATGCCGTTTTTCCCCAACACGTGAAATTATCACTGCTGCTTTTTCATCATTCATGGTAGCGTCAACAACACCATCAATTCGAAATGTTGACCAACAATAAGATGCTCCATCACGTTTGAATTCAGTAAAACAATCTCTGATTTTACTAATCATGGCTTTATCAAGAATTGTATTCTTTGGTGTATTAGAAACTATATCGAGATTGAATTGAGCATCTTTCCAGGGTAATTTCTTGTTACATTTTTTTGGTTTATCGAGATTAAATTTAGGATTGATTTTCAATAATCTCTTAAACTCTTTCATGTTTCCGTCTATTGGACGTTTTTTGGGTTTATCGAGATTAAATCTAGGATTGATTTTCAATAATCTCTTGTTACGTTTTTTGGGTCTATCGATATTAAATTTAGGATTGATTTTTAATAATCTCTTAAACTCTTTCATGTTTCCGTCTATTGGACGTTTTTTGGGTTTATCGAGATTAAATCTAGGATTGATTTTCAATAATCTCTTAAACTCTTTCATATTTCCGTCTCTTGGACGTTTGTTACGTTTTTTTGGTCTATCGATATTAAATTTAGGACTAATTTTTAATAATCTCTTAAACTCTTTCATGTTTCCGTCTCTTGGACGTTTTTTGGGTCTATCGATATTAAATTTAGGATTAATTTTTAATAATCTCTTAAACTCCTTATCAGCATTGAATTCAGCATTTTTCGAAGGCGTTCTCCTTAATTCCCTCATGCTATAATTAAAACAAGCATTTAAATGAAAGATTTTTATATAATGAATCACTGTAAGTGGCTTATGATTGGATCAATAACCCCGTGTAACAAATCATGCAGAAATGAGTTCTGTGGGTATCATATGCAAAGCTTTCGACGTGGAAGCCTTGGTCCGTTACCTTGTATTCTATGTGGAGTTGGGGTCAGGGGAAAATCTCAGTTGTGTCTAAATTGCGGTGGTAAGCGATACAGGGAATTGAAGCGTTATTATGATAAAAGAATAAAAAATGGACAATCAATCAGAAATTATGACCCTGAAAAGGTCCTTGACCCTGACAACATCAAGGATAAAATCATAAGAACCCCTCAAGACTACATTGAAAGATTCATTATTGAACCAAACGATGAATTAGACAAACAATAGTATTATGTATACGAATGAACCAAGAATTCAGACAACACCCTGTGATCACAAATTATGAAGCATCCAGTGATGGTGTTGTAAGAAACCGCAGACTGAAGAAACCAGTTGGTGATGTGAATAATCATGGATATTTGAGGTTTACTGTTGGCGGGAAGAAGAGATATCTCAATCATCGTTTCGTATTTGAATGTTTCAATGGATTGATCGAGGATGGTTTTGTTATTGATCACAAGGATTCTAATCCAATGAACAATTCTTTATCAAATTTACGAGTTGTTACACAGAGTGAAAATAATTCATCTGGAAGGACTGGAAAATGCTCAAAAAAAGCGAGACCTGTGAAATCTTTGAATACGATAACTAACGAAGAAAAAATATTTCAATCAATGAATGAAGCCGGTAGGCACTTCGATATTTGTAGAGCCTCAGTACGATATGTTGCAGAGGGGATTTATCGATCTGCGATTTCAAAAGGGACGGGACAGAAAATTCGATTTAGTTATGTCTAATGCGTCATATTTTTCATTTAGAAATATATCATTATTATAGAATAATGAATTCTGAAAACATGAATAGCATCATATCCGAGATTTCAAAATTGAAAAGTTGGGATATTGAACTATCAGATGGGTTAAATCCTGATCAAATCATGTCTGATTTTCAGGATATAGAATACGGAGTTAACAACAATAAATATATGCTACCAAAGAAGTATGCGCTCATCAAGAGAATTCAGAATTCTATTCGGGACTCTCTCGCATTTTCCAGTGACGTAAGTGTGTTCGCTTCGTTGTATACCATCGTAGAACGAATACGAAAAGAATTGGGGTACGAATACGAATTGAAAAAGGAGGTTAATTCTAAAGTTAGAAACCTACGGGCGTTAATTCAAGAAAATGAACAATTTTGATTGACCATTTATCATTATTTGATTGTGACCGTCCCTCAGAGAGATTTTAATTTTTTTTTAGCATTTTTTGATTGACAATGTCAAAATCAGTGAATACAAAATTGATGGCTGGTTCGGATTGATCAAAAATAGAATGGCGAAAGTGTGATAATTGTATATAAAAATAATTAATATCACACTTTCGCCATCGATGAACGAAGCTGTCTCACGATGAAATAATACTTCCATGACCATCCGATGGTGTTAGGTCGGGATTGAAAAATTGTTTCACAATTGAAAAATTGTTTCTGATTTCAAATAATGGTCAATGAAGCATTAACAACCCGATTGGCTCGTGAACGACTGGATGCAATCAGGAGATTTGTACCAATTCGTGACTCTGTACGGAATAAACTGCAACAACGACAGAGTCTTCAGACTGATTTTGCTTTGGGATCTGAAGAATTGTTTAAACCAGTAACCACAGCAACGAAGGGGATAGAGCGTGCTATACGGGGGGATGTTCCCGAGACGGGGAAATCTGTTATTGGTGAACTCGAAAAAATAGCAGCGAAAACTGAACAAACAGAACAGGCCGTACAAAAAATAGAATCAAAAAGAACAGTAGATGATTTACTCGTGAGATTTAACGAAGAAGGGTTAGCAGAAATTGATAAGACTGATCCAGCAGAAATTCCTGCGCTTGTTGTTACGTCCTATGAAAACAGAAAAAAATGGTTGAAACCAGAACATCATAAATATGTTAGAAATATAACTCACTGGGCTGATATATTCTATAAAATCAAAACTGAAAAAGGTCTGATTAAGAAAAATAGTGCATCATACATTGATTATATCAATAAGGTGGATCACGTGTATAATCAATACGAAGAGTTTAAACAACAACAAAAACCGCAAAAAACGCAAAGGCGGCGACAGCAACCTGCAAAGAAAATATCTTTTTCACCTAAAAAACAACAACTACCACCTGATGATGATGATGATTATTTACAATCCACGGATTTAGAAAAAATGGATGTAGCAATGGGTTATAGCGGAAGTGGATTGCAAGATTCCAGTGGACCCCAAAGTGGGGTATGTCCTGGTAGTGTTCTCAGTGATATATCACGATTAGAGGTTCTTGTAGGAGGGTTCCGAGCCGGAAATAACTCACCGGAAATAATTAATGAAGCAGCTGATATCTGTAGACGATTATTTCAGGGTGGTATCATGGATATCAGCACATATCGAGATTTCATTGGCGAGTTAGTGGAAAGTGGGTATCATAGTGACTGAATTGAAAAGTCATTCGATTAGATAAATAACAATTGAAAAATTGTTTCTGATTTCAAATAATGATCATACACTACAATCATGATAAACCAACCCCCGTCTACGTAGTTAATTCACGGTTTCCGGTTTATAGAGCATACTACGGAGATGGTTTAGGTAATACCATTTTAGGGTTATTTGCGAGAATGGCTCCAAAAGTGATGCCGTTGGCTAAACAATTAGGAATGAAAGCAATTGATGTTATTCGTGATAAGGGTATTGGTGCTGTTGGAGATCTTGCTGGAAAAGCGTTTTCAGCTGCGAAGAATAAATTAACATCATTAGTGAAATCACGGATGAAATCCAAAGGATTTTCAAAACCGTTACCGTCTACAGCGGAAATGCCTGCAAGTGTTAGTAGAATTATAAATAACGCAGTAGATGAAAAATTAGCGTCGATGGTTTTAACCCCCGACCAAAGCAATATTGCAAACATGATAGCAGGAAGTGGCTTTAAAAAACTACGACGATGAAAATGGGAAATCGCGATTTAGACTCTGATAAATAGAATAAAATGTTCAAACAGTCACGTGATCCAGCATTTGATATAGACGCCCCAGTTGGCAAGGATGATTCTGTACGCGATTATCAATATTACGCCTATCATGCAATAGACTCAAATAGTCGAGCAAGAATTGATCTTCAAGTCCATGATACCAGTAAATACTTTCTACCCTGTGAAGCGTTTATTGAAGTAGAAGGAGAACTTGTAACAGCTGCTGATACTCCTGCTGTACCAGCACCGTATCCAGCTGGTACTCAAGTCGGTTTTGTCAATAATGGTATCATGGCGCTATTTGAGAGTGCTAGATATCTCATTGATGGAAAAGAAATCGAGTCGATAGATCGCGATGTTGATGTGGCTACAACAATAATCGGGTTAGCGAGATATTCCGATGATTATACAAGATCAGCAGGACCTTCTATGATGTTTGCAAAAGATGCTACAAATACCGCTGGAGGAAAACAATTTGTTGTAAGACGACCAAAGAATAATGCTGGCACCGCTAATATTGATGCCGAAGATATGATTATAAACAACGATGTTAATTTCAATCTAGGAGCTGCAACACGTATTTCAATGTTGCAAGGAGCGCGTAAATCATTTTCATGCGCGATTCCACTGCATCATATATTTGGATTCTGTAGAAACGTCCGAAAAGTTATTTATGGAGCGAAGCATACAGTATCGCTTGTACGAAAGAGTGATGATAACGACGCAATCTGGAGGATTCCAGCAGACAATGCAAATCCAAATGCTGATGCCGGTAAAGTCAATTTAACAAAAATATCATTGTGGATGCCAGTGTTGACTCCAGCAATCACCGCAGAAGAACGATTACTATCATTTATGGACCAAGGAGGAAAGTCGTTGTTGAGTTGGCTAACCGTGAGTACAGATGTGAAGCAATCAAATCTGAACGGGTTATTCACGTGGAATCTAGCATCAAAACAAGGCGTTTCTGCGCCACGTCATATATTTATTGCGTTACAGGATAACACACGAGTTGGCGATCAACGTTTCAGTCATATGATATTTGATCAATTAGGTGTGAAAGACGTCTCACTGAGAATAAACGGCCAACAGGAACCATCCGAGGATATACAACTTAATTACACAGAAAATCATATTGCACGAGTTTATCATAGATTGTTATCATTTATGGCACGCGATCAAAATGTCGATACCGGTCTACAAATATCACAATGGGATTTTAAAAATCTGTATCCGATCTATTACTTCTCACTGGAACATCTCGATTTGATGAGACAATCTGTTGTTGATATACATTTTAGAGCTAATGTGACTCGTGGTGCTATTGCTGATTATAGAGCGGTTGCTGTCATTCTCAGCGACAAATCAATGCTACTTGAAGGTGTTGGAGGAAGAATGAGAGTGGTAGATGCACCAGTGGAAAACATGTAATTGAAAATCCGAAGGATTTTTCCATTAGAATCAATCTATTATGTATAACATGTCATATAGTGTTATTAGTGTTGCGTTAACTCCCGGTCAATTAAAAAAATTGCAATCGGAATCAGCTAAAAAATGTGGAACCACAATCACGTTGAAACCCAACCAAATGACTGGTGGTGCAAATAAACTATCGCTGACAACTCGTCAGGTGAAACATTTCAATGATGCACTTGTAGCCAAAAAAGGTGTTCAGATTACTCTTTCTGCGGCTGCTATCAAAAATATGATTAAAACAGGCGGTATATTCCCGTTGTTAGCTGCGATACCAGCATTGATTGCAGCAGCAGCCCCAGCGGTGGCTAAAGCGGCAGCGTTAGGAGCCGTTGGTACTGCAGCAGGAATGGCACTAAAGAAGGCAACTGGGAAAGGATATAAAAAAAGGGAAAGGGTCTAAGACTACCAGGAACCCCGTATTCGTGGTACAGCGGAAAGGGTCTAAGACTAGGACCGGTTTATTAATTGGAGAGTCTATGATGGTTCCCATGTCCAATTTTGATTTACTCGATGCTGCTAAAAAACTCGCGATTAAAAACTTCAGAGGTGTCTTTATGAAAGATCAATTACCACATCAACCAAACAGCGTTGAAACCGGAATCATTAATTTAGATAACAGCACCGGACCCGGAACTCACTGGGTTACATACGCTATTGATCCACGTGGGATTGTCTATTTTGATTCATATGGATTAGCCCCACCAAAAGAGTTTTTGCGTTATATAAAAACCCTTCCAATGAAGACTTGGTATTCTACGCTACCAACACAACAAATGAATGACCCACCAATATGTGGCAGCGAAGTATTAAATGTCCTTGATGCTATTTCTAACTCCTTGAGTAACCCAAGCGGAAAACCACCACATGTTGTCGTGAATGAATACACTAGTAATCGCTTTTTAGAGAGAGAAAGAGTTTTACAATAACATGATTGATATTTGGGGGAGATCTTTGAAACCCAAACCCGATGGCACTGCACCCCCTGATTCTATCAAGGATGTAAAAAAACTAATCAAAGATGAAATAGCTGAGACGTTAAATTTAGCAAGTGTTGACCCGAACGAAATAGTTGTATTTCAGGACAAACAGGGTAAATTGAAATCCAGTGATGTGTCATTGAATGACATTTTGATACGGCAGCGCGACGCCGCTGAAAACTCTATTGCGCTATATTCCAACAACGGACGACTTAAACCAGGTGCACTTGTGTCTACGATCACTGATAAGATTGCTACCCATGACAATGAGTTGAATAATTCTCTGTTAGAACTAGCAACACTTCAATCTAGAATTGAAGAACACGGAAAACAGTTTACATCATTTCGTAGAAATGTCATTGATAAATTTATTGGAACCCCGTTGGATAAAATTGAAATAAAACTCCCGGATATTAAAAAATCCATCGATGAGACAAAAACTTTCATCGAAGCCATCAAAGGTGATTTTTCGAGGATGATAACAATCATTGAAAAAACAAAAATTCCTCATGAGAAAACCAACAACGTAGTATATACAATCCAACACGGATCATTTGCGTGGACACCTACAAACAATAAATTAGATATCACTGCAACCGTTAAAGGTATTTATCGATTAACACTAGTAACACCATTGACTCAATTTAATATATCATCGTCGAGTTCATCCGGGGTCAATAATACGATTTCAACGATCATCGACAAGGATACAACTGAAAAGTTCACTATAACAGCTTCTGATAAAAATTTGATTAGGGTTTCAGCAACCTGGTATGTGGAATTCGTAGCGGATTTAAGTAAATAACTAAATTGAAAGGATTTCACAATTGAAAACGCTAGCTTTTTTAAAATAACAATGATTTCATCAACTCAATGTCGCTATGATCAGGTCAGAGAATTTCAAAATAGACTCAAAACCCTCACTGAGGAGTATCAAATAAAAATAAAAAAATACCGACGAAGAATCACCGCAATTGATGTTATTGTGTACTCGGTGTCAAGCGTTCTCGCTGGCGCCGGAATAATACTTGCATCGGTTACAATGATTGCCCCTGTTGTAGTTCCAATTTGCATTTCTGCGGTGGCTACAATCGGGGGTATATCAACCGGGATAGCAAAAAAGATATCATCATGCAGCCAGAGTAAACTGCAGAATTACTTAATTCAATTTCATATTGCATCAACCGCATATTCGCAGTCATCTCTGATGATATCGTCGTCACTCGATAATACAATTATATCAGATAGTGAATTCTCAGCGATGGTCAGTATTTTTGATTCAGCGATATCAAAATTAGAGCAACAACATGAATATAATAACAATGACAACACCGATGGAATCAGAAAACACGAACCCAAAAACCAAAATGATCTCAATAATTTCAACCATACCAAATTGTGAGTTCTCAGTGATGGTCAGTATTTATGATTCCGCGGTATCAAAATTAGAGCGACAACATGAGTATAATAACAATGACGACACCGATGGAATTACTTCAACGAGTAGTGGAGAACACGAACCCAGTACAAACAAGCATGATATCAATAACATCAACGGAACCCGAGTTTAGTGTGAATTTCCCTAGCCCAGTCCCCGTGAAGGAGATAGCGCTAGCAAAATTACGAGTATACCACAGTTGGCCTAATATCAGATCAAAATCATTTGGTGGTCAACAACCGAATAATTCACTGGTGTTTGCAAATAAGAATAAACCCGACGGAACCCCAGACTGGAACGTCGTTTCGATACCAACAGGGTCATACCAAATCGAACAAATCAATAATGAATTCGCGCGTAGAATAAAATCGATTACTGGAGTAGAGTCAAAAATCGCTATAACAGTTCATGAACCGACGCTATCATCCGCAATTGAGATAAGCACAGAAGGATACGTCGTAGATATCTATCAGAGTTCTATTAGAACCGTACTAGGATGGCCTGAAAAACCACCCGGTGGAAAAACCGTTGATTTACCAGAACCACAAAAAACTGATTATATCACCGACAGAATAAAACCTGATAATCCAATAAAGAGTTATAAAGAATACAGGATACCTACAGATTTTTTTGGTCTCGGATACAAACCAACTGGAAACGAGAAGCCAGGGGGGGGGGGGAATAGAGATAGGGGGATATTATTTTGTTGACGAACCTGAAATCATTAAAAATTTCAAAGCGATGAATAATGATTTTTCATGGTTGTTAATATCTCTTAAATCCGGCTCTCTCACCCGAGATGAATTTATCAGCGTTGTAGAAATATGTAACAAAATCATCAATGACATGGAAACATTTCATTTGCAAATTATTCGAGTTATATTAGATAACGATAATCCCTTATCGAGAACAAGATTTGCAACAGACTATAAAATCTCCGTGAATGATATTCCGACATTCAAACTACCAGGGTATAATATCTTAGAACTACAAAAATCTCTCAGTGATGCCATCGATGTTGGTTTTAAAATAATTCATGATGCATGGAAAAAAACAACATCACCAGAAATAAAAATCCTCAAACATAATAATGATCCAGATGGTGGTGGCAGGCATATCGCTCCGTTCAACGTAAATATATCCTCAGTGATTGCGCTCAATTTAGTATGTGATGTTATCGAAGGAAGCTATCAAATTAATCTCGAACGATCAAAT
Organism: Unio pictorum; assembly: GCA_030141615.1. Classification (NCBI taxonomy): domain Eukaryota; kingdom Metazoa; phylum Mollusca; class Bivalvia; order Unionida; family Unionidae; genus Unio; species Unio pictorum. Next base: position 4,182,846 of record JARLTB010000218.1, read on the forward strand.
CAAGCTCAGCAGGGGTATATTCTTTATTCGTTTGCACCAACAGCTCCTCCAGGATTCCTAATTATTGAAAACCCAATTAATCCTGTCTACATGCGATGCCATAATAATTCATTAACCAGAATTAATTTCAAACTCACCGACCAGTCAAATAATCTGATTGATTTACAAAAGGAGGTGTTAGCGATTAGTCTGTTTGTGAGATCCTAAGGACTGGATCAAATATTTGGTTAAAATCATTTATTATTTTTTGTTAACCCAGAACTGAAAGTTCTAGCAGCAGAGAGGGTGGATGACAACAAGTTGCGACCAAAATTGATTAAAAAATCGTAAAATCTCCGTTTTCATTTTTTTAGTTAAAATGAGATTTCGTAGGGAAGGCTCGTTAAGATTTCAATCAATTTTTTGTCTGAAAACGTTGTAGGGTTTGCCCCTGAGATATTTTTTTTTGGTTAAAATGAGATTATAGGACGGCTCGTTTTAGGATTTCAATCAAAAAATTGATTAAAAAATCGTAAAATCTCCGTTTTCATTTTTTTTAGTTAAAATGAGATTTCGTAGGGAAGGCTCGTTTTAGGATTTCAATCAAATTTTGTTTCAAAACGTTGTAGGGTTCGCCCTTTTTTTGGTTAAAATGAGATTATAGGACGGCTCGTTTTAGGATTTCAATCAAATTTTGTCTAAAAACGTTGTAGGATTCACCCTCTCTGCTGCTCAACCAGAGATACGTATCTGATAAAGTCTAGCCATGAGCTTTATTATGCTAAAGTCTCGCCGTCTGATTTATTATGCTAAGATCTCGGCGTGTACTTTATTATGCTAAAGTATTACCTTTTGCTTGTTTTGCTAAAGTCTCGCTGTGTGCTTCATTATGATAAGGTCTGGCCGTGTGCTTTATTATGCTAAAGTCTCGCCGTGTGCTTTCTTATGCCAAGGTCTTGCCTTGTGCTTTAAAATGCTTAAATCTCGCAGTGTGATTTATTACGTTAAGGTCGCGCGGTGTACTTTATTATGCTAAAGTCTCTCCGTGTGATTTATTATATTAACATTTAAAGTCTCACCGTGTGCTTTATTATGCTAAGGTCTCGCCTTGTGCTTAATTATGCTTACATCTCGCCGTGTGATTTACTATGTTAAGGTCTAGCCGTGTTCTTTATTATGCTAAAGTCTCTCCGTGTGCTTTATTATGCTAGGGTCTTGCCGTGTGATTTATTATGCTAAAGTCTCTCCGTGTGATTTATTATGCTAAGGTCTCGCCGTGTATTTTATTATGCTAACGTCTCGCCGTGTGCTTTTGTTGCTAAAGTCTCGCCGTGAGCTTTATTATGCTAAAGTCTCGCTGTGTTCTTTATCATGCTAAAGTCTCTCCGTGTGATCTATTATGCTAAGGTCTCGCCGTGTATTTTATTATGCTAACGTATCGCCGTGTGCTTTTATTGATAAATTCTCGCCTTGTGCTTTTATTGCTAAAGTCTCGCCGTGAGCTTTAGTATGCTAAAGTCTCGCCGTGTGCTTTATTATGCTAAGCCGTGTTCTTTATTATGCTAAAGTCTCTCCGTGTGCTTTATTATGCTAAGGTCTCGCCGTGTTCTTTATTATGCTAAAGTCTCTCCGTGTGCTTTTATTGATAAAGTCTCGCCTTGTGCTTTTACTGCTAAAGTCTCGCAGTGAGCTCTGTTATGCTAAATTCTCTCCGTGTGCTTTATTATGCTAACGTATCGCCATGTGCTTTTACTGATAAAGTCTCGCCTTGTGCTTTTATTGCTAAAGTCTCGCAGTGAGCTCTGTTATGCTAAATTCTCCCCGTGTGCTTTATTATGCTAAAGTCTCGCCGGGTGCTTTCTTATGCTAAGGTCTTGCCTTGTGTTTTAAAATGCTTAAATCTCGCCGTGTGATTTATTATGTTAAGGTCGCGCCGTGTACTTTATTATGCTAAAGTCTCGCCGTGTGATTTTTTATCTGAAGCTTTCGCCGTGTGCTTTATTATGCTAAAGTCTCGCCTTGTGTTTTATTATGCTAAGGTCTCGCCTTGTGCTTTATTATGCTAAAATCTCGCCGTATGATTTACTATGTTAAGGTCTGGCCGTGTTCTTTATTATGCTAAAATTTCTCCGTGTGCATTATTATGCTAAGGTCTCTCCGTGTGATTTATTATGCTAAGGTCTCGCCGTGTATTTTATTATGATAAAGTCTCGCCGTGTGCTTTTATTGCTTAAGTCTCGCCGTGTGCTTTATTATGCTAAAGTCTCGCCGTGTGAATTATTATGTTAAAGTCTCTCCGTGTGCTTTTTTATGCTAATGTTTTACATGTGATCTTCAGTTGATAATAATTTATCCCACGCAACGCTGGTGTTAGGCATGGTTTGTGGTCTCATTTTTCTGCGAAAATGTAAAAGTATGTAAAACTCTTACCTGATCTCAGAAACGTACGTTTACCGTCTCTTAACAGGAAATTTATCTGTCCTGTAAGAATTAAACTAAGTTATCAACGAAACACATGCAGAAATGCGTTTGATCACTGTCTGGAATATCAATATGCTCTATATTAAGTTCGATGTCACAATTCCAAGGCAAATAATCCTGAAACATTTTTGATTTGCGGCAATTAATACGACATTCCTATTACTGCAAATACATTTGCCAACAAAGAACGAGGGTGGACGAGATCGCATACGTCGAATAAAATAGCTTGAAATTGCTGAATTGTATATTTTGTTAATGTATGTAGAAAGAGGACACTATAATTTAAATGACAACTTTTTCCCAATTAATTATAAATTATTCTTTGCCCGTTATTTATGATCATCCCATATTATCATCTGAAACATTTTGTATTAAGATATGTTCTACTCACACTTTTTTACAACCAAATTGTTTATAATTGTACAAAGGAGTCTCTTAAAATATGGCAGAAGATTTTCTGTAGACATGTTACAATAGAGATATATGGATGACTGATTTGAAACGTGGTATTATTTGTAAAATGTTATGTAAGACTTGGCGCATTGCATCTTTTTTCATAAAGCTTTCAACATTATTTTCATTCATCGAGTATCCATGGTTCCTTAATATTTACATCAGCTTACAATGTCCTGTTTGGGGCATTTTAGAAGATGTTGTTCAGTATAAAGCTGATAAATTACGTGAGGAATCGTTAGACACCGGTCAAACGATCATGCTTGTGTGACCAGTCGGTGACGTTTTCAGGAAGTGTGAATAAATAAACAGCTTAATAAATGATACTAAAATGCTCTGATAGAATATTAGGCAGAATCTACTTATATAGATAAATATTCATTTCTCTTTGCACTGTATATGCGTTCCTTAACGCGGCTTTGTATGCAAGCTATTAATAATTCGAATGGTAGTTATTTCACGAACGAATAAATCGCACAAAATATTTCATAATAATAAAAAAGGGGATAATATAGGCATTAAAGACGTAACAGACTGTGAGAATTTGTATGTTAGTCCTACCTAACCAATCGTATGGGTTTGTAACAGTTACATGCATGGTGTTAATACAAGGAGGTGAACATTGATAATTATCGAGGTCTTAAGACTTGATACTATGTATATATATTTACAGTCTGACAGAGAGAATCACTTTAGAAATTTCGGGATGATATTGGAAGATAAAAAGAACAAAACAAAATAAAATAACCTCTCCCCTTACAAACAACTGATAATACTGTCGTATATTGCATATCTCTCAGCCTCGCTGTTACTCAAAACATACCTTTCCACTGATTTTAAAACTGCATTCTTGTCTTGGACAGTGTGTGTATTAATGTTGAGGCTTATTCACTAATTTGGAAATTAGGAGACAAGAACGGTTTCTTCCTCAGCAAAATTATTGTTTTATTTATTACTGTATATCAAATCACTCCTTTGAAACTATATGTTTAAGTGGTTAAGGTGCCACAGCAATCTAGACATGCATCATTTTCGTCGGGCCGATTCAATGAAATCTGATGATAACTACCTAAAGCATTCGACATGGACGACAGTTTTACTTTGATAGATGTTCAAACGGGTTTTTCATATCCCAGTGCAGTAATTGAAAATGGTCTTCTTGATATTAATTATTGATTTAATTTGAAGATGGGAATCAGTATGAGAAATATCTAACAGAAAATGCTGTCACCTTCATAACTCGCTTGTATAATTGATGGCGAATTCATTGTAAACTCATCTGGCAAGGGCATTCGCATCACACATTTGCTCTCGATCATCTCCAGTCACACTCATCGCCAAGAAAATATCTCCTACATACAATCAGGAGAAAAGAAAATTTAATTGTATTGTCTTTACGATATTACAGACCATTAGAAGACAGATTTGACTGTTTTTCTTACTGTGTAATTGAAAGCCCTTCGGCCATTGAAAACGAAAGTTATTCAGCCAAGTCCTACACATTTTCTTCACATTAGTATAGTGCAGTTTAAATTCAAGAATACATAATTATTTGCAAAGGCATCATCTAGAAAGCTGCTTAATCGTTGCCTATCAGGGTCTTTAAGTAGCGACTGGAATTTATGAGCTATATAGTTATTTACATTTTTGCTTTAAAATAATGTACCATCAAGAGCTATATGCAAAATTGTCAGGAAAGAAAAACGTAAAAAGAAAATAAATACAAAAAGATAATTGGACTTTGTATACACGCATATTTTGGAAAAGAGTATTCTTTATTCCCAGTGGACTAAGGTTTGCAAACCTGTTAAGCACTCAGAATCAAAGAGCCGTAAGCCAAAATAAATTATTGAGCTTAGTGGGCACCTTTAGACATTATCGTTAGCTAATGAGTTCACTTTAAAAATATCTATATTTTTATTTTACCCGGTTACATCAAAGGTAAATGCAATTCATTTTTTAAGTACATAGAACAATAAAACCCAACTTTGTTAAAATTCACGATATTTTTTAGCGACTAGAAGATTAGTACAGTAATGATAATAGTGGAGCCTAGCTATTCTATATGTTGATATAAACGATGCATTCATCTGTATTTTAATGAAATCTATTAGTAAATAGGATTTCCTTGAACACTAATGAGTCTGGAATTTACATGATGGTTAAAGTTAGGCGTATTTCTGCACAATGTCGATGCCACAATACATTTGAACAGTACTGTATATATAGGTTATAGCTCAAAAAGATTCTTGTGTAGAAGCAGACTTTGCAACCATTTAATAAGGAGCGATATTCTGGAAATGTAGCTACATCTCAAAGATCTTGATAAATGTATTTTGAGGCAAATGCAATAATTCAATCTCCAGCTGCACAGTGCCTTCAAACCATGTTAAACCGACGCCGTTCTGATTACTGATATCTGCGAATATTCTCGCGAAAGCTTTTAAAAACAAAAACAAACTCTCCTTCCCAAGTAATTTAAAGCAATTATGTATAAATGGCATGATTGTAACGTGTTAGGTTCTGGGTAATTTAGACAGATGCACCAATTAAATATGCATCCCAGTGCAATTTAAGGTTTCGTCAAAGTAAACAACGTAGTTCGTTTCATATATATTCATCAAGTTAGTATGGATTCCTCATTTTTATGTCAATAGAACATTGTGTTTTATTGTCACCCACAGGTAAATGCTCTGTTTCCCAGATAAATTGCTGGTGAGTGGGTGGCTAATTCTATATTGAGATATTCTAGTCATAAACATACTATTGAGTCGGGTATGAAAATGACATTGCTTCTTTCAGAGTAATGTAGAAACGTTTGTTCTGGAAATAATGTATTTCTGACGAATATAATACATTTTTAAAACTATTTACCAATATATTTGAGAACAGAAATTTTAAAAGAAATGTTTGTGTGACATTCTATCTTAATGAAATTAATAGATAGTTTTCAACTCAAAGTCTATAGTTTTAAAAATATTTACTAGATATAGAACACCCTAAACTTAACGTCAGACAGTCATGTGAGGAGACAACATTAATATAACTGAATGACTTTCTATTAGGCTGTAAGTTAACTTGTCACCTGAAATATATTATTCAGTGTACGTATTGAAATCTAGTAGCGATATTACAAAGTTATCCATAGAATTTAATGTCACAAAGTACTAATGATATGGATGAATGGGGACAGTCAAGAAATGACTTAACACAAAACAGATTATAGGAAGGTTGGCTGTTCAGGATTGGTTGATAATGACAGTCAGAATTTAGTAAAAAGAATCTTTGAAAACTTATTATAGATCTAACTGACCTCTCCAAAGATATTGTTTTATTATTGGAATTTCAGTCCTTTACAAACTTGGGTTTGACAAACTCGTTACTAATATCATCACCTAACTCTTTGTTGCGTTAGTGACATGTTTCTAGCACGTGCAGATCCAGAAAATAGTTTCTCTAAACAGAATTTGTAATCAACGACATACCTATACTGATATACATGTTTGATCATTATCCTTCACCAAGTTAAAGGCTTGAAATTTATAATATCATGATGTTTGTATGGGTTTAATTTTTGAGCTGGATTAGTACCGTGAATCCTTAAGTCACTGCCAAAGTGTGAACCATTTTAGGCACGAGTTCATTCCGAATGAGTCACATCCGCACAATTCGGAACCTGCCCTAAAAACGATGTCCCGATGAAAATTGAAGATATTTATATTATCAGTGGCGATGATTCACCAGGTCCTTGTAAGATAATGAATAAAGTTTTGATACACAGAAAGAGTTGGGTATGATGGACCCGTATTTGTTGCCGGCTGATAAAAATACGCTATGGTTGATATTGCCAAGCAATAGGCCTGTTGAATGATTTGTCGCACTGAATTTGGAATAAAGTGAACGTATATATTGTGCCAAGTGCAGAAACCTATATTGGGGAGGTACAAGAAAATATTGAATATATGAACAGCTATTTTAAGCTTGTTTTCATCTAGCCAAATACTTTATCTGTATATGCAAAATGTATGCTGTTATGCCAGTATTAGATGGGTTGGAAGTTATTTTCTACGACCACTATAATCTGGAAATATATATTGCAATTAATTTGAAAAGGAAGAACAGTGTTGAATTGATAACAGCGGGAACCATTACCCCACCATTAACTGGAAATGGTGCTTTATAATACCAATGCATGTTTAATAACATTGTCTTTTAATGTACAATGTGTTATTGTGTTTATATTATACTAATTACTTGAGTCTGATTGGATGGTCAACCTAAATAAAGGACTATAATATCGCACAGTCTATGTTGCCAAAACGCCGTATGCCTGTATTTATCTAGGAAGAGATTGTGTACTTGAATGGGTGTGTATTATGTTTCCCATCAATGTATTTATTGGCCCGAAATTATGTAACATTGTAAGGTGACCTTGGGATGGTTCCCCTACCCAATGGTTAACCTATTATGTCGATAAAAAAAGAAAATAAATTTCCAAGCAGCTAATATTCAGATCGAAAAGGAATGACCAGGAATATTTATATACGATTATGACAGCAAAGGAAACATTGATATATTTTTTAACCAGACATAAAATAAAATATTAAAATATAAATAGAAGAAAACTGCAGATGAAAAATCGCTAGATTTAGTCGGACTGTTACGACAATTTAATACTCAATAGTTTTCAAAGCAAAGGTCCAGCCTTACTATGCTAGTCTCCGTTTACATTATTATATTTCCAAAACTGTTGAGAACAGTTGTGGAACACTACCAAACTACACAAACACTCACCGGTACCTGCTATATCCATTTATTCCAAAAGAGCGAACCGGCGCACACACCCAATGGTTTAAACTTTCTGTAGTAGCACATTATTCAAACGTTGCCAAAGCCTCCATTCAGGCATGATTCAGCTCCCATAGTGGAAGTTACAAATAAGTTTAAGGCTGTGGATGGAAGTGTAGTTGTCTGTCCATTGAATGAATACAAAAAAATAATAAATGGATTGGGTAGTCAGGCTAAAACTCTTTGCAGCGGATCACTAACAAGGAAATATTTTGGCAAAACGCAATAAATATAAGCACTTCTAAAAATACCCTTCATACATTATACTGGCAAAATCTTCTTTTTAACTAAACAACTGGTCGTCATTGTGTACGCTGCTGATTGACAGAAGTATCAGCAACATTTGCACATGTAAAACGTGTACAAGTAGCAAAACATGTTCGAAACAATGGAAGAAATTTACTTAACTATTTTAATAAGATATTCAAAATTAATCAGCACACAGACTGCACTCTGTAAAATGTGCTTTATGCAGTTATATCATTGCAAGCCGTAGGTGAAAAGAGAGCGTAACACAATAATGGACATTTGTATTATGTTTATGTTATTGTATTTTACCTTGTGGCATAATATTTATATTATAGACTCAAGATTGAAATATTTTGTCTTGTCCTATTACTGTTATTTTGATGTTGGGCTCTGTACTTTGCAGTTTTATGTGGACGTGTTATCCTTTTGCACTAATCACTCAATTTTTTTAATATTTTTTGTCACAATAAAGCAATTAAGCAAATAGTCTTTATTTTTTAGAATTCACGTCAAATGACGAAAATGAATTGTTTTATTAGGAAGACTGAAATATTTCCAAAATTCTTAGAAAAGTCCCGTTTGGCCCATAACTAAATTATATTATTCCTAATCATGTTCATATTCTGGTTCACTTGAAACAAAGTTGTGATAAAGAACCTGGTATGTATTTAAAATATACAAGGAACACAGGCATCATTGGATTTTTATGTTTTGTTGTTTTTGTTTTGGTCTTAACGCGGTTTAAAGCGCGTAATAGACCATACATGGCAGCCAGGATAATTGGCGGCGGAAGAACCGGACAAATAACAGTTATATGAAACACCGACCCGCAGACAGTTACAGGTAAGCTTTCGCATCCACCTACAATGGTCTTTATTATGGCCGTTACTTTATCCCACGCGGACAGAGGTAATCAGTAAAGTAGAACGCTCGAGACCATTTAAAACAGATTCAATACTTAATAAAAATGAGTTAATATCCAGTCATTCCGGTACCTTGATATTAACAACAAAAAACCAGTCTATTGCGTCTACAACGTATCTTGCATACTCATCTATATAGCATTCAAAATCAATAGAGAAGAAGCAGGATATTTCCAAAAGAATTCTTCAATGCCAACCATAAAATCTGAATCGCTACAATAAGATGCGTATTTGAACAATCTAAGAAGCGCATGTGGGCTACAGTGAGAGGCATGACGCTTTAATAAGCGGCTTTGCAAATGAATCACCAACTTGTTGTACTGTTCCGCGAAATATAAATCACTACCCCCAAACCGAGCACAACAACCTCCGTAACTTCAGCTGAGGAAATCAGAGGCACCTGTCTTCATGCGTGTATATTACTGCAAACAAGGAAAGTTTTGTCTTAGTTTCCAAGAAAGGCGTGATACCATTCAATCTCAACAAGCCTCACCAATTGTGTGATTATCTTATATACACCTTAAATTAATAATTCTGTATGACGAGTACACTGTTGTAAAATACGCCTTCATAACATTGCCGTATCTCATTTGCTTAATTACAATTTAACATGTCTTAAAATCCATATCACTGCAACGAACCGGTTAACGAAGTTTGTAGTCTGATAATATCCAATGATTTTATGCAAGAGGCAGATCACATGATTACCATATTTGTCATGAAGAAATAGATCGAATCCCCTGTAGGAAACATTAGTCAAAATATGAAGTTAAGTTTGTTTTCTGGTGGATTTCGCAACTGAAAAGTATTGACTTAAAAGTATTGTACCGGACTTAATATTTTTCATTGTAGCACCTGGTTTTATTTAAACAGTCTGTCGTCGCAAGTATGCTCATTCGCAGACTGGTGTGCCCACTCTAACCGGCATCACTGATGCTACTTCTAAAACAAATGTTTGCATATACTTTGTATTCATCTTCTCAGTTGATGTTGTTGGAGGACGCTAAAGGTGACAGAATGAGAGCCATTGAATCTTAGAAGAATATATATATATATATATATATATATATATATATATATATATATATATATATATATATATATATATATATATATATATATATATATATATATATATATGAAGTTTTTAACATAACAACAAGTATATGTCGTCGTAAATATTTTTCTTTCGATATTAACGCATATCAGAGTAATGTCCCTTGCAAAGCACGGAATCTAACTATCCTGCTTAGTGATAGTTTCCCACAGCGATCAGATTTAAACTCTAAATTAAATGCATTTTAATACAGATGAAAGAACACAAAATATACAAACGTTGTATCGAGAAGGTTATTGTCTTTATCTAATGATTCGCAGATCGCTAACTTTAAGAACTGTCACACCAACGCACTACATACTATAGATTGCTACTGACTGAAGAATTCCAAATCATATGTTCAGACTGTCGTGGACTGCGCTATAGTAAAATGAAACTTCGACAACATTTTTTTGTCTGCTTGCATAATTATCATCTGCGGGTGTTTCAATATTACCAATCAAATTGAGACAATTTTCTGCTGCTATGTCTGTTGTATGATCAACTTATAATAACCATTTCGCAAAATGAACAATACAAATTTATCTACCGTACCGTAATATATATGTATCCATCCATCCATCCATCCATCCATCCATCCATTCATCCATCCATGAATTCAGATAATCACACACACACACACACACACACACACACACACACACACATACATACATACATACATACATACATACATACATACATACATACATACATACATACATACCAAGTGATTTAGAAAAGCATGAATTTGCTACTTCTTTATTGCGAAATTCTAAAACCCAAACATGCTTGGATCGATTAATTTATTTGGCCATTCTGAAGCTAAAATTAATTTGCATTCTGCGTGCATTCTTGCAGATTTTATATCTGCATATTATATCACACGGTGCGTTTATTGCATTGACTTGCCCGGCATTCCGATTCAAATGTCAAAATTTACGATAACACTTTAAATAATGAACGAAGTTTGATGTTGTCAATGAATGAAATTGGATCTTTGCGCAGCAGAATACGATTTTAGAGTTTTTGCCAGTTGATTCTTAAATTACATATTTCTTGACGCCTTCATGCAAGGGCGCTTGAGAAAATTCCTTTTATTCAACTGCATTGCTACGTGAAAAGCTTTCTCTGTCTGTCCGTCTCAGTTTTTCTTTCTTTCTTTCTTTCTTTCTTTCTCTCTCTCTCTCTCTCTCTCTCTCTCTCTCTCTCTCTCTATATATATATATATATATATATATATATATATATATATATATATATATATATATATATATATATATATATATATAATGTAAAGATTAGCATTTTCAAAGCCCGAATGTAAAATGAGGAGGGTTGGGCGTGGGTCTAGCATCCTGACCCAGGCAAAACATTGCGCAAAATCCAGGAGCGTAAACAGAAAACAACAGCAATAAATAGCTGTAAGACAAGAACTAAAAAAGTAAAGGTACAAAAAAAGTGCACTGACGCCCACAGAGGAAGTGAAAAGAACCATCAAGATAGACAACAGAAACTACCTTGAAGGACAGGCATCAAAGGCAGAAGAAGCGGCCGGAAGTGGAAACATGAAGAAGATTTACGACACCACCAAGAAGCTGTCCGGCAAGTACTGCAAAAGAGAGAGACCCGTAAAGGACAAACAGGGAAAGACCATACCATGTACAGGACACCAAATGTATAGATGGGCGGAACATTTTGAAGAACTGTTGAACAGGCCACTACCATCAAATCCCCCAGAAATCCACCCAGCCAATGCAGATCTCCCCATCAGCCATGACAATCCCACCAGAGACGAGATCAAGAAAGCCATCACTCAGCTGAAGAACGGCAAGGCTGCTGGACTTGATTACATTCCAGCAGAAGCCCTCAGAGCAGACCTAGAGACTTCAGTGGAAATGCTATTCCCTCTCTTTGTGAAGATATGAGAGGAAGAGGAAATACCAACTGACTAGAAGGAGGGACAGATCCCAAAGAAAAGCGACCCCAGCAACCGCTCAAACTATAGAGGAATCACACTCTTGTCAGTACCAGGAAAAGTCTTCAACCGGGTCCTCTTGGATAGGATCAAGGAGGCCGTCGACCCCCAGCTACGAGATGAGCAAGCGGGCTTCCGGCAAACCAGGTCGTGTACGGACCAAATAGCTACTCTTCGCATCATAGTCGAGCAATCGTTGGAGTGGAATTCTTTGCTCCACATCAACTTTGCCGATTATGAGAAGGCATTTGACAGCGTGGACCGAGAGAAACTTATTTGCCACTATGCCATTCCAACCAAGCTGGTGAACCTGATTAAGAACACTTACAACGGAATGTCCTGCAGAGTCATTCATGCATGATAGCACACAGACACCTTCATTGTGCGGACTGGCACCAGGCAAGTCTGCATGCTGTCACCATTTCTCTTCCTTCTCGTCATCAACTGGATTGTGATGACGACCACCAGTGGGCGGATAAATGTGATCCAGTGGACAATGTGGAGTCAACTTGAGAACCTGGACTTTGCTTTTGTCCCACAGTCAGCAGCAAGTGCATGACAAGACCGACATACTGGTAGACACATCTGCACAGGTTGGCAAAAACATCCACAAAGACAATACCAAGATCCTCAAGATCAATTAGATCAGTAACAACCCAGTCACACTGCAGGGAAGTCTACTGGAAGCGGTGGAGTCCTTCACGTACATAGGCAGCATTATCAACCAGCAGAGTGGTATAGACGCAGATGGCAAGGCAAGGATCGGAAAGGCGGGATCATCTTTCATAGAGCTCAAGAACATCTGGAGCTCCAAACAAATTTTCTTGACTACCAAGATTATACTGTTCAACTCAAACGTGAAGTAACTCCTACTGTATAGAGCAGAGACCTGGAGAACCACCAAGTCCACAGTAAAGAGAGTTCAGACCATCATCAACAGCTGCCTAATGAGAATTCTCCAGATCCGCTGGCCAGATACCATCAGCAACAACAACCTGTGGCAGAGAACCTCCCAGCTTCCGGTAGAGGATGAGATCAAGAAGAGAAGGTGGTGATGGATATGACACACCATACGTAAGCCGCCAACCAACATTACCACACAAGCATTGAGGTGGAACCCTCAAGGCAAGATGAAAAATGGACGACCAAGAAACACCTGGCGACGCGACCTTGAGGCGGACATCACTAAGATGGGTCACACCTGGACTCAGCTCGGGGGAATGGCACAGGCCAAAAGCATCAGGAGATCTTTTGTGGGCGGCCTATACCCCGGCAAGGGTGACGGGCAAAACTGAACTATGATGACTAACCCTACTTATTTGGAGTCACGATTAAAGGAGAAAAGAAATAAAAAAAATCTTTTATGTATGTAATTCTCGAATCTGCTTCAGATATATGCTCATAACTATATATGCTGAAGTATGTTTTAACAATGTGTTTAAGACATATTAGCAGAAAATTACAGCACTAAGAAGGTGCTCATATTTCATATTTTGGAATTTTAGAAAACAAAACAATGTAATTTTAAAATAAATACTGATGAGATGTGTGCTGTGCAAACATGTGATAATGATTACGTGATGGTGTCCAATGCAAACAATTTTTGTTGTTGCCACAATGCATCAAATGCATTTAAGAAAGATGAGGTTCAATCGTATTATATGTAAATAGCATATTCATTACCTACACACACACACAAACACACACACACACACACACACACACACACACACACACACACACACACACATAAAAGGACTGATGTCTTGTAAAATATACATCCATGAGAGATAATACTGAATTATGGGCGAAGAGACTTGATCGGGGACCAACGTGTGTGTGAAACAATACCCATTACCTACCGGGCATGTGTATAAGGTCATTTAGATCGGTTTTCATTGGAAGTAAGTTTCACACACACAACAAATAAACCAACAAAAAACAACACCACACAAATAAATTGAAAAAGCAGAAATCATAAGTAATTAATTTAAACATTAAGAAGCTTCTTTTTTATGATTATTTACAGTGTGTATTTTACATGCATTCTACAGTTAGCGTATGGACAAATCTGATAGTATATACATGTCTCGTTCAAATAGATTATGTACTGTACTGGTCAGTACTGAAAGAAATGTTTTCAGCACAGGCCCCAGGCTGATGACTTAAATAAACTCACTAGCCCTGACTAAAATTCCATAAACCCGAACAGTTCATATCTGTTAACTCTCGAGCCGGGAGAAGACAGAGAAAACAAATTCCTAATTTTGGAGGTATTTCCTCACTACCTCTTAATATATTTTGATTTTTCGCAGAGAACTCCCTATTATTTCAATGTGTCTGTCAATTTTCATTTCTCAGAAGAATCATGCATAAATATATATAAAGAGTGCAATCGCAGATGCCATATTCTATTTGATCACTTGTGAATATTGTGGTGAAGAAATAATTAATATCACACGACAGTTTTTGTCTTCAGTAAATAGATTAAGATTAAACCTTATTCATGTAAATTTCAGATTTTTTTAAAACTATTACAGAAGTACATTTTGTTAAAAAAATTTGTCACCAATTAGTTTAAAACCCATGAATGATCACAATGAAGGCTGAGTAATTTTCTCTGCAAACAAAATCTCCATTTCCGCCAAAGAAGCTCGGTCAGTTAACACCTGACATTCCTCAACCATGTATGTAAAGTTTCATTACCATGATTAAATTAAAAGAAGGAATAAAACAAAATATACGACACAGTATATGTGAACGTAAAAATCTGATTCAAATTAAATATTTAATTCATTATACAATGTTACATGGCTTAACACTTAAGCTAAAGGAAAAAAGGTGTGATATACAATGTGGGAAAACAATGGCCACATGCAATTAAGGTTACGTTTGACTGCAGATTTGAACTCTTAAAAGGAAGTCTTTCGCTTCGGAGTTACCACAAACTTGGGCATTATTTATATGCCAATCAATTTCTGGTGCTTATATACACACTCTGTAGCACACTGTTTCTTTGAATTATGTCAGGGGGTCAGTCCTTTTCACAAGATAAATGCAATGATAAGGAATAATTGTTAATTTGTTAAACAGCCATTATCTTTGTGTACTTTTTTCTAACATCTAACTATTATGCAAACCAGAATATCATCCTGGGGGATAATAAGGCGTATCACAGGGAGAAGTGGCGAGCAGCAGAGGGGGTGAATCCGACAACTTTTACAAGACGTCAATTCGGCAGCCAAGGCTTCCTCGTAAATGCTTAATAGAAGTCTCCATTCGGCAAAACAGAATGACGCCGGGTTATTGTCACCATGTGTTGCTGCATCACACATCGAAGATTTTCAACAACTTTGTTATGATTTCACACAGACCTTATTTGGTAAACCAAGGCTTGTTCGTAAATAAAAAAAAGGCGTCCACGGGCAGAAAAGGACGCCAGTGTCGTTGTCGCAGCCCCGTTGCTGCTAACGGGTTAACAATCCTTGTCTGTGAAGTCTTAAAGACTTTAATGCTAGCAATTTATATGATGAATTAGCGATATTTTTTTATATAAATGGCAAACGTCGGAGAAGCACAAATAACTAGATTAACTAGAGAACGGTTGGCTGCGATCAAGAAATTTCTTCCGGTGAGAGATTCTTTCAGAGATAATTTGCAAGCTCGACAACAAGCAAAATTAGATTTTACCGCCGATACTGAAAAATTATTTAAGAATATAACTACAGCAACTGGAGAAGTTGTAACCGCGATAACGGAATCTAAACCTGAGGTTGCAACAACTGAGGTAAAACCTCCTAAAAAACCAGATAATAGAGTTCAAGAGCTACGAGATAAATTTACTGAGGAAACTTTAGCGAAGATTGATAAAGATGATATAACTGATTTAGTAAAGTTTGCTGCGCTGGGATATTACACTAAAGAAAATTATTTAAAACCTGGACAAAAAGGTTATATAAAAAACGTAGGTTATTTGGCTAAAGCAGTTTACAAAATTAAAAATCAACTACCACAAATTGATAATGATGATCCCATATATCAGGCATATTTGACTGCTGTTGAACGAGAATATCTCGAAAATCAGAAAAAAAGAGGTTTATTAGTATCTGAACAACAACGACTAAAACCGAACAAAAACAACAAGAGAAAGAAGAACGAGAACGATGAAAACAAGAACGAGCAGAAGAACGAAAACGTATACAACCAAGTCCACGAGGACGAGGAGGACGAGGACGAGGGCGAGGAGGACGAAGACAAAAAGATCCTCTTGTGGAAGATCCTCAACCCCAAGAAGAAGAACCTGAAGCTGATCTCACGCAAGATATACCTGGAAAATTCGGTATGGGATATCACGGTGGTAATATACCATGTTCAAGAAGTATCCTTGATGATATGTCACGGTTAGAAGTTCTCATCGGAGGGAAACGAGCTGGAAATAATTCTTCGGAGATAATTAACGAAGCGGCTGAAATCTGTCAGCGGTTATTTCAAGGTCGTGTAATGGATATTGGACTATATCGTAGTTTCATCGATGAACTTACCGATGATTATTACAGCGATTAATCGCCGCGATTGATCGTCGATTATATATATAGCATTTAAATAAAATAATAGTACATCGTAGTATGAGTAGAGCAAGACCTTTTTTATGTCGTAAATTCACGATTGCCAGTGTACAAGGTGACATATGGAAATGGAATCGGTGATGTTGTCACTGGATTATTTACTCGAGCTGCTCCAAAACTGCTACCGATCGGTAAAGAAATAGCTTCAAAAGCTGTTGGGATTGTCGGTGATAAAATTGGTACAGCAATTGGTAGTAGAGCTAGTAATCTTGCCGTTGATGCGTTTGATGCTGCCAAAGAAAAACTTATGTCGCTGGCAAGAGGAAAAAAACAGTAAAATTACAATCTACGAATCAAATGCCACCTAAGCTAGGTAGCGCAATTAATAAAATAGCAAAAGCGCGATTAAGATTAATTGCTGGTTCCGGTTTGAAACGATTAATGATTTAGATCAACGACTATATAATAAAATGTTTAAACATGAAATCGATGATGGTTTTGATGTAGATGCTCCTGTACGAAAAAATGATTCTATACGCGATTATCAACATTTTTCATATAGCGCCCAGAATCCAGATACAAGGTCACGAATTGAACTTATATTTGATGATACATCTAAGTACATCTTACCGTGTGAAGCGTACATTGAGGTAGAGGGACGACTAGTAAAGCATGATCACACTCCATTTGTTGTTAGTGATAATCTTGGAACTATCCCGATTGGGTTTGTCAACAATGGAATAATGGCGCTATTTACCAGCGCGCAGTATATAATTAATTCTACTAGAATTGAATCCATTGAGAACGATGTTGATGTTGCAACCACAATAATAGGTTTAGCTAGATACTCTGACGATTTTATTAAATCTGCTGGTCATTCAATGATGTTTGCGAAGGATACTACTAATAACACTGATCTTAATGAATTATTTTTGCGACGACAAAAAAAGTTACTGCTGCTAATGATGATGCTGATGTTGAACCTCTTGTTGTAGGTAAATATAATATTTACAACGCAGGATTTGCAGCGCGAAAAAAAGATGATAGACCCCCTTGGTAGATTTTCATGTGTGATTCCGTTGTCACATATATTTGGATTTTGCCGAGATGTCAGAAGAGTTATCTTTGGTGCTAGCCATACTGTAATGATCACACGAAGATCAACTGATGATTATGCTCTTTGGCGTGGTGGTGCTCCTGTTACTGACGGGCGTGTAGAATTAACAAAGTTAGCGCTATGGATACCAATTATGACTCCATCGTTGAACGTTGAGACGCGGTTGCTATCCTTTATGGATCATGGAGGAAAATCATTGCTGAGTTGGTCTGATATTACAAACAGCTACAATAACCAGCAACGTCGTTGGCGTTTTTACTTGGAAACTTGCATTAACGAAAAATGTTTCCGCGCTAAGACATGTCTTTGTTGCGCTACAAAATGTAAATAGAACTCAAAAACTAGCTGGAGTTGCAGATAATAGTATACAATTGCTGTCTCAAATGATATCTGATCATTATGATGTCAGCGAAGTATCATTGCGAATAAGCAATCAGCAAGAACCAGCAGAACAACTTATTCTCAAATATAGTGATAATCAAATAGGACGAGTATATCATCGGTTGTGATCTAATATGGGGACATTTACGAACAAGCCTTGGTTTACCAAATAAGGTCTGTGTGAAATCACAACAAAGTTGTTGAAAATCTTCGATGCGTGATGCAGCAGCACATGGTGACAATAACCCGGCGTCATTCTGTTTTGCCGAATGGAGACTTCTATTAAGCATTTACGAGGAAGCCTTGGCTGCCGAATAGACACCTTGTAAAAGTTGTCGGATTTACCCCCTCTGCTGCTTGGCGTATCCCATGGGCGCTTGCACATTGGGGCAAGTGGGCGGGGTCAGTAGTTGCATCCCCCAATTTATATTGTCAGCCAGTTAATGTAAAACATTGATTTTATATCGGACCGCTTTTCTTTAAATCGCTGCTATTTCAACTGCCCAAGGGACAGTTTTATATCAGTTCCAATCATTAGAGATTACCGTTTACACATTCTACGTGTAACAGGCATAGACTGAAAATATTTTGTTTTTAAATTATTCAAATTTTTTTTTTTTAAGATTACTTAAAGTTGTTTTTCTCGAAACACGACCGTATCAAGGGTTAAGAATGTTATTTTTTTTTAAAGCAAGCTTCCATTTGATTAAAGTCAGATCTCAATTTCACATAGGACAGTGGTGACTTGATTTAGATTGTGATCTTGAAAACAACATTTACTCATTTCATCAGCACAATAAGGTGTCGAGCTGTCATATTTTTATTAGCACTTACTCGGCCTTCTGCCTATTTTTGTAACTCGTACGTTTGACACCTCTTTACCAGGATTTAAAATATACAATGATATTCCTGGAATTTCAACTTTTAGTCTAGGCTTAGAATTCGCGTATTCTAGAGCTTCTAATTTTCATAATCCCTCTGGTAACATTCTTTTGATAAATGTAATGAGCACGGATTGCTGTATGGCGTTGCATTGAAATCGACTCGCTTGTAATAATGCATCCCTGCGTTCTTTACGCCTTTATCATTTGGAAAGGAAAAAAAAGATGTCCACAGCCTTTTGTTAATGTGCTATTTACATCCGTAGGCAATGAAAAATCGCAAGTGGGGATGCTGGAGTCGCTACTATGACGTAACATCACGAGAGTAACCGAATATGTACGGAAATTTTCCATACGAGGTCACGGAAATTCAGCTCTTTGAATATATGCCAATATTTAAATACTGGGATTGCAGTCGCATATAATGCTTCATAATAAGGTTTTCTTCTATAGTGTTATTATTATTATTATATATTTCCATTGGTTTCTGGTCTCATTTAATGTTTAATTAGGGCATACTAAGTTAACGGTTTGACACATACTTTTTAAATTGTATTTAAGTAGAGTAAAATGTCAATGTAGAGATGATCCAAAGACAATATGAGCCATTTGAAATAAGTGTTATACAATTTCCCATAAATACTTTTTAATAAAGGCGGGCTAAAGATAATTATTTAGTTTCGATGGACTTGTTTAATCTTTGGCTGTTATATAAAGTTTATCTTCATTGACTGAGTTAAAGCAAAGTGTGCTTCCCGGACGAAATTCAATAATTTAAGTGTTTTTCAATGAACGGTTCGGCAATAAAAGTTATTCTGTGGAAGAGAAAGCCTGACTCAAAGATCAGTGAAAATTAATTTATTCGTTCAATGGTGCACTGGAGGAACACCTGGAAAGTTAAGGACTTGTAAAGGAGAGATGAGCATTATGCTTTATGGAAAAGGTAGGGAGACGCAGAGCAGTACAAGTTTTGGTCTCAACCAATTACGAAATATTCAGTGATGTAAGTTTGTAATTATTTGTCGAGTTTATTTGCTTTAAATTCATGTATCAATTTCCGAAGGCAATGGTTTGCACGCATTTGTCTCAAATGTTATGTGATTCGTGTATACTATGGATTTTATGCATTGCTTCTGAAACAAATTGCTTGAGTATGCGAATTTATCTGTCTAAAATGATGTGTTATATGCATGTTAGGAATTGATTTTACTTCATCTGGAAATGTTCTGACAAGGAATTGCTAGTTAGCAAGGATTTAGTTCACAAGGAGAGATGTATCTCAATACATTCGTATAATAATGTTTTGATTTCTTTTCAAGTTAGAAATCGGCGGATAGCGACTTAGATTGTCCAGTTAGATCTTGGTAACACACAGGGATGCAGTATTCTTTACAAAGATCTTTTGTTATGATATGGTTCCATTTAGGTATGCGGCTATATGCAAGGAAAGACAATAATTTCAAGTTGCGAAATCACCCATATAAGACTTGGTTAAATCACGATAAGACGATATATTAGTCTTAGTTCCGTTAAATTACGAAAGGACAATATCTGACTTATAAGAATATGGATATTTGTTCTATTCCAGAATTGAAAAAACCGACAAATGTTTAGGTTGCGCTGTTATTTATTTAAATGGGGAAATTACTCTATATTTGCACAACGCAATGCAATGGAGAACCGACAACCGGGTTACAGTTTATGAGCCGGAAAGGGCTGGAGAGTTAGAGAGACGAGGCAAAATAATATGGCAGCTCTGACATGTATGTCACCAATTTGACTTTGAACGGAAAGGTAGCAACCAGTTACGCAGGAATGCTGAGTTTTTATCGTTCATTTTATTTTTTGACAAGATTCATTTTATCGGTATAGCAGAATGGCTAATACCATTTTTTAAATAAATTTGGTAACTATTTCTGATAGAAAGTTTATTCTTTAAATGTCACGTTCAAATTTATTGTGTTTATGTCATTGATTAAATTTGTGATATTTAAACAACAATCAGCAAAAGAGAATAAAACTCAATTCCACCTTTAGCTATAAGACACCAAAGTCAAATATTGATGATACTTAAAATAACAGAGAGATTAACAAATGGAAGATGCGCAGTGCTACAAATGCAAAGACAATCAAATATGATATTCTAAGGGAAAGATACACGTCATCATATAACTAGAGAGGTGCTATATTCTGTAAGATCCGCCGGAAAAAATATTTTGTACAGTTTAAGTTAGATATGATATTAATGCATCCTAAATGACATGGGACCTAATTTGACTCCCTGTCTTTCAACAGAAATTGTAGGTTGCGTTTTCAGTTAGAAACAGTCGGTATATCAAACTAGTGCAACCTTTATTTTGGTATTTTAGATAAATATCACAACTAGTGTCTCGTCATGAAAAAGTTGCTGCAGTCTTTGCACCAGATGGGAATTGATGATATACTGGTTTGGAAAAATAATGCGAAAGACGGTGAACCATCCTCTACAATTTCGCTAAGATTGTCTGACAGTTCGCATGTTTTCTAGTATAAGTGAATTATTGGTTATATTTACTTACCTTACATTTTATTTTTGTTAACAGCACACACCGTAGTTTAGCCCATTCAAACTATTTCTCAATCATGGAAACTTGATGTTTGCCTAAAGATGCAATATCGACACTTTAATTAATTTAGGTCACTATGTATGATACACATTATGAATTAAAACAATCTGTAAAACGTATTGAAAGATAAGACCGACCTGCTTCTGACAGTTGGCATTACTTAAAAGGTTATCGGGCTGCCTTGCAAACAGGCTGGATCCAGAATTACAACATTAATAAGACCGATATTCGGATGCATCTGATACACAGATCATCAAAATATCTCTACAAATGCAATCAACTATACTAAATGGAGAACTATGAAATCTAACTCTGTAAATCTAGTTATTCTGTTCAGCAGAAGCGGGTCAGGACAAGTTCTTTGTTAGCGTTTGGTATGCCTCAATCGGGTTTCGAACCCCCGACTTTCCGCATCCGGTATGTTTTGAATTAGTGCTGATTGTAAACATAAGGTATGCTGTTTGAAGTGATTTCACACATTTTAATTTAAATCGAAGTGCAGCAATATGCAGAAGCATATAATTCTAGGAATATTTTTGAACTACACGATTCCGGATACCCGAATCCTTGAAGAGATACATTCTGTGTTTAGAGACGTGTGGGTTTGGGTGAGTGTTCCTTAATGTGGGTTACTAAAACGTATTGCTAAACAGAAAATCATTGATACGTGGGTCTGATTTGAAAGGTGTATGGAAATATAAACTAAGCTGTGAGGAATAAGTACATCAAAGACGTTGGTATTTATTAAGTGGAACAGAACTTTATTTCATATGGTATGTGTGTTGCACTCATTGTATATTATTAACGAGATGGCACGCAGTGCGATGCACAAATCAGGTTTTATTGCATCACTCTATTAGAGAGATAATATGAGGCAGTTCTCAATTACATTTTGAAAAAGTCCTTTGAAGTAGTTCCTTCACAGAAAAACAATTTTCGAATACTATTATGTAAATCAGTGTATTGATTACACGGTACTAGAATGCTTTCGTGTAACAACCTTTCAGAAAAAAACATTTGAAAGCTAGAATGAATAAAGTAATCAAATCGTAGCTTATTTTAGAATCCAAGATTAAATTATATAAAAAGGTCAGCATCACGCATCTCCGATCTTTATGAAACACACTGCGATGAGAACGATGGCCTAACCTAATTAACAAAAAAGTGCCGAGGAATTCTGTAAAGAGTTTCAGTGTCACGCAGGTGGATAATAGTGCGATGAAATGAAATTGGCAGAAGTATAGAAATTTGCTATACTAACATCAACTTCAACCAGCTCGTCGAAGAAGTTTCTAATAAGGTCATTTTCTGTTAAGTGCATTTACAATTGCATTTATATCTACCAAGTACATTGCAAGATTTATCTTGCAATTAACATTACAAATTAAACGTATATATACTATAAATGTATCCATGGATTTTATGTCAGATAAAAGCTCTCTCTCATTTTCTCTTTCTCGCATGCACGAAATGTTATACGTTCTTTTGTGATTACAATTCATTGTATTATCCAATACACTAGTGATACCAAAATATCGCATATCTGCAATGAGTGAAAACGTTCTTACCGTCTTGGATGGTACAATAATTATTGATTATCAAAGAGCCAATCATTCTGTGCAAAGCGAGGGCCAATAAAAAAAATCTGCTGGTGTAAATATTAGCACAATTCTTCACTTTAAAATATTTGACAAGAAGAAAGTAGAAACGATAAAGCATTGACATAAAGCAAGTATCGTTGTTATTGATCGTTTTAACAAATGAATATAACTTATGAATTCCAACCATCTCCTGATATATATATATATATATATATATATATATATATATATATATATATATATATATATATATATATATAGAGAGAGAGAGAGAGAGAGAGAGAGAGAGAGAGAGAGAGAGAGAGAGAGAGAGAGAAAAGAAAGAAGAGAGATTTTAGTTTTCAGACTTCAATCGGTCACAATATACTGACTGATATAAACGGACAGATACATTGGGAGTAAGTCTGTAAACCAATCACAACAACGTGCAAAAATGGTACATGGGTGTGACCGCGAATGATGAGAAAAAACTTTTTTTTCTTCATCTGACTTACTTAAGTTAATATCTTCTGTCTGAATCTTGTTTATGCTAATAAACTGCACAAAATGGTGCTTATAGAAGCACATTTACAGCCCAATATTCTAAGGTAAGAGTAAAAAATAAAACGTGGAGGTTTATGTTGATATTTCGTTGCACGGTCTGAATTAGGAACTTTATTGTCATATTACTAGTATGTCATACACTAAATCTGATATTCTTCAAGTGTACATCTTTTTTAATCAAACTTTTTCTGATGTGATGGCCTGGTCTGGAAATCCACTCAGAGACTGGGAACAATTGCTTTCTGTTTTAGAAAAGTATCGTCTTCAACATTTCATAGCGGAAATATTAGTCTCGAATAATTGGCGATTATTGTGGGAAAACAGTCACTAAGTACATATCTGATAAAACAAACATAGCTCCTGTTTGTCTTCTAAGACAATGTATTTATGATATTTGGATATGTTGCTATAGATCCATTACAATCTCTTTTTAAAGCCGTTCGTAAAAGTACATATATGTATTCTTAAATTATATTTAAAGTCGAATGTTGAGAAAAATAACAACCAATATCCATTTTGTTTATAACATTTCCTTCTGTAATGTGATGCATAACAAATAATTGTCACAACTCTTTTGTATTAAACAAAGTAACAATAAAGAGAGAAAACCAACATGTTTCGCTTTTCCTAAAATACAAGTGAAAATTGTAAAAAGGATTTATCATATTGCGAATTAAATTCCAAATAATCCTAGATTTGTTACCACAAGTCCTAATGATTAATGTTTTGAATAGACGTTAGTGGTATTCCAAAATAAATCCAAAGCTGGCTGTATTGACGTGCCGTGTGATGGCCTGTGTCGTAGTGATGTGCCAATGGTGTTTTGTTGAATCACAAAACACAATTAAAATATATCATTATATGAATTGCACTTTATATCCATGTTTCTAGTTCCATGAATAATATTTTTGAGAACTTTGTATTTCGAGAAAAGGATAATTAAAATAAATAATTTAAATAAATAAATTACTGTCCAGTGAAATACTGGACACAACATACCTACTACAACTTATTTTCTCAGATTTTACATCATGAAAAAATAATCTCTAAATAAACAAATTATATAGTTTTCTACTTATTCTCGCGCCACCTTTAGCGTTTTTAAAAGAACATATTACATAACTGAAAACTTCATTTTTGATGGTTTTGAGTGTTTACAATGTAACATTTTACTTATAATTAGAATGTCAGTCAGTAAAATTATAATATAGAATGTGGTAGGTCCGGCATTTCAGAGGGAATTTTCAATATTATGTGTTTAGATGGAGATGAATTTGTTGTTTTCAAAACCAAACTCAATAATTCAGGTTAGGTACACACCTTCATAGGAAAACTAGTTCTCTGTAATTGTTGCTGTTGCACAAGAAGAATTGTTACGCAACCAGCGACAGGTAAACTATTCCTCCATTGTGAATGAGAAATTTCACTTTAGAGAAGTGGGTAAATACCTTTCTACAGTGACACTTGCTCGGTAGCAATTTAATCCCACTGACTGTTGCATTAAATAAACGAATTTTAAATAAAACTACAACAGTTTATTGTCTTTCAGAATGAAAGTAAAGGAAATAACCAGTTGTATTAGTTCATTAAAAACAGTCTGCACGTCATAACGAATGCTGTTACAAAATATCTTGAAAATGATGAACGGTAATTGCCGCAATACATACAAAGTCAAGACACTGTTGGAGCCATAATTGTAACTATTTGATTGAGGTGGCCGGTACAAGAGGTTCGAATTGTAAGAAAATGATATTAAGATATTATTGACAGTGACGTATATTAATTGTACTTACTAAGGCAAAATAATGAAAGATGCTAAAAGTACTTCGTTTGGGTTCACATTGGATGAAATGATTAGGCCGCGTCTAATTCGTATTTGTATTGGGAATCAAACAAATCTCGTATTAGGCCTATAGTGAACAATACTAATATTGGACCTTTGCTGAGCGACATTAATTTTGCTAAAACTTTCATTTATCTGTGTTTTCTTTACTTGTCTCCATCCAAGACTGCTAATTAGCGCAGATTGTTAATTATCTTCAGTAAGGAGCACCATCAACGCTCTATGAGGCAATACTAGACATTCGGCGTTTATCTAATTTGCAACTGCTTACGTTCGTGATTCTGCAGGTTCCGGAAAACCCACTTTCGCGAAAAGAAATGGCTAATTCATTAAAATAATACTAATTCCAGGAGAAGCCATGAAAAAGAGATTGTGATTTTGTTGCATGGTGACATATTATTTCTTATATAGTCAATGGTGGTATCCATTTGAAATGAAAGTATAATTATTTATGGCTAGCCTAGTTCTCTCTCTATCTTTGATTACAAACTATTGGACCAGACACCTGGGGTTTTTTGCTCTTCATTGTTCGACAATAAATCCTCTGTAATGATTTGGCCGAGCATTGTTCTCAGATAGGGTCTAATGGTTTACCAAGTGACAACAATGTAATTTACTGAAACCAATTAAGCGCTAATACAATCTTACTGTGGAGAGTTACAAGGATGTATGGGATAGCGTGGTGTGCCAAATGGTGAAACTGATGTTTTAAACTTCGATTCTGATCTAGTTTTATGTATAATAAAAAGACAATGAAATGTCCGTTACATGGCAATTGCGTTGCCTCAACTTAAGTATCCTTTAGTTTGCTAAAGTTGCTATGTAACCTCCATATTACTTACATACGGGTATCTTTTGTTTTCTCTGAATAGGTTTGTCTCATTTCTCTGATGTGATGCTTAATAATCGTTAATAAGCTTACTAATTTATAAACACTGTAACAGTCCAGAACTCCCATAGTCCAATAACGCCATGAAGCGACTAGCAAGTGTGGTGGGTGGGTTTTATTGGTAGTTTAGAATAGTTGGTGAAGTGATGAAACCAGAGCATTTTGGAAAGTGAAATGCATATCGAGAGAGCATCACGCAATGTTTTTAGCTCTGAATGCTGAATATACATGCACGAATCCCGTCATACGGCTAGTATACCTCTCATGGCAGGATAATTCCAGGTTCACAAAGCTGTAATATTTAGTTCAAATGCTACTTGTAGAAAACGGTGCTCTTTGATAACCGTGTGAAAGTGACTTTAAATTGTATTTACTCTGATCTTTACTCCCATGTGCCTTTGGTGCTAACATAATTCACAAGGCATGAATATCTTCACAATGCGTCTGGTTCATTTACTCTTCAGTGTCGATGGAATATGAATGCATGCATAAATAAAATATTGGTAGTCAAAGTGCTTGTCTAGTACAATGATTTAGGGTTTAGATGACAAACATCGCTTTAGCAGCATATATACTGAAATCATGGGTACTCCGCATAGGGGCAAAGCTGAAAGCGCAGTATATGTCCCCTCCCAAACGCATTCTGCAGGCGCTGAAAGAGTATGAGCTCGGAGGAGCGTGGAACCCTTAAATCCTGGGTTAAACAGCCCGATTTGGCTTTCATCTAAATGTATGTAAAGCAAAACCAGCAAGTCCGTCTGGCACAACAGGTGCCAGATGCACAATTTATTTTAGAAGAAAGCTACAGTCCGGTTAAAATTATTTTATAAAATAGATCACTGCTTTGGTTTCTCTGATGTTCTGCTAAATTATACTATATGAGTCGACGATCTTTGGTTACCAAAGATGGGTAAGGCATGCAAGTCCGTGTGAGGAGATTACCGAAGAAGAAAACAACTGCGTAAAATAAAGTTTTGTTGGTCAGTTACTTCGAATTGAATTTAGAATTTAAGGACAAAAATGGAAATAATTTTAGTGTCACGAGTAACAAAAGTACTTATTTTTATGCGAAACTTTAAATCCTCTTGGCGTAACGTGGAAAGACAACTGAACTTGATCAATTCTGTTTAATGAACGTTAACTTATTTGTCGTAAATAAACTGCCTTTCACAAATACAGTATTGAAGGAACCTTGGGAAGCTGAGTGCGTTTCCAAGTACGATATCTATCCGGATTAGATAACCAGACAATATGGGAAATAAAGTGAGCACTAATTTATGACATTAATACCAATAATCCACGAGTATTGCAAGACGTATTCGGGATCAAATATTAATCGTGTTGAGCATTAAATATGACCACGATCATTGTATTACACTGCTGCAATTATGCTACACGTATGACAAATAAAGATATCTAGAGTTTCAGTAATTTATATATTGACGACCTTTCGAACGATTTGTTAAGGCATCTAAAATAGCATGGAACCTTTTTTAGTTATAATTTCGAGAAGTAACTTGATATTGGATACTTTTCGTTGTGATGGACAACTGTTATTATATCAACCATTCAAAGAAAGAGATCATACATTTTAATAACAAATATTGAGGTACTGGTAATTTATTTTCAGAAAGATTTTTAATTCAATTTTAAAAGAAAGACTAAATAAAAAGAAATTATAAGCAAAAGACATGCTAGCTTTAGTAGTAGACCTGTCATTGACATATAATATATAAAGTGCACTGATACGTAAACAAAGAGGTAGTTTTATGCTCCTTTTATTTGATAAATATAAAACGTTTACTCGTATTGACTGGGGCTTACTTATCTTAAATTTGTGTGTACACATATTAGCAGTACAATGCTAAAGATACTAAAGCCATATGCAAAATGTCAAATCTGGTTTGCTTTACAAAAATACAGACATATTTATTTGCCTGGCCGAGGTAAAGCACACAAATATGACTGTACAGACCTTCACTCGAAATGTAAGAGAATGGTCATATATTAAGTAATTTAAATTAATTTTTTGTCTGTTAGTTTTAAAATATTTTATATTCCATTACATGGTATTATACTGTAATATTTTCTGGATGTTTATCAGAATTAAGTTCATTTCTGTCTGACTTGATTAATATTTTAAAATTTATTTCATTAAATATAAATAGTCAATAATGGAAACATTGTATCTTGTTGCTGACCTCAAAATCATTGACAATTTGCTAAACAACCTTTTAAATGTTTATTTCCTTCTTTATCAGAGTAAGAATCATTTAGTTGACTTAAGGTCATCCCTGAGGCACGTGTTAATTCATAAACAAACTTCTATTTTCTCGATAAGTATGATCTCTTGACCCCAATCCGGAAATCTGTTTAGCGTTACTGAAGTTATCATACTTCGATCAGTCGTGCCTTAACACTTGATAAGTCAGGTTGTTTTGTGTTCTATCCAATTTGAAGCTGAACTTTTATTTTCTTCAAATCATTGAATTCCCAGTGATTGCTTTTTCCTGTAAGTACTAAAATGCTATGTTAATTCTTTAACAAAGACAATTAATATTTTGTTATACAGAATTAAAAAAATGGAATATTGTTTTTGTGTGATTGAACAAGAGATTATTGACACAGCAGTACAACGATACATATTGCATACGTCATCGTGGATTTTCATTGGGATTTGAACTGTGATTCACCTTCAAGTTTTCATTGGTATAACATATATTTTAATTTTAGTGTTACAGTTTGGATTTAATTTGCAATACTGTAAATTTGATTTCTTTCTTTTACTTTCTAATCTAGGGAAATAAATGATTTGTTAAATTATACAAAGCTTGTCCTCACTGTTTTATTTTGCATATATATATATATATATATATATATATATATATATATATATATATATATATATATATATATATATATATATAAGCAGTGTTGCTTGCGATTCGTAAATTGAAAGTCCGATTTTAACAATTGCTCAAAGTGCTACTGATCCTAATAAAAAAAAAAAACAGATGAAGAAAAGAAAATGACTGAACGCCAGAATCATTAGTATTACTCTATATTTTGATAAGAATGCAGGCAGAGGGTAATATTGTATGTAGACGATGGGATCAATGTTTATCGAATTTTCATTTCAAGAATGGCAGCAATGCTTTTAATGATTTTGAATCTATGGCAACACACACTCTCTTAAAGATTTGAAAGGTTTTTAGCATGGGTTCTTGATTTGTCGTTTAAACAAAAGGAGTATTTTATCATTTATGTATGATATGTCTATTTTCTCATGTCATTTTGTGCATTTGACACAACAAATGGCCATCAGTGTTCTAATATGTCTGTACATTTCCTAAAGCATGGTTTCATTCATTATATCTCTGTTTCTTAATTTTACAAATTGTCACAGTAACTGTGCTTGGAATCAATTCGTACATTAGTAGGGAACAACTAAAAGGAAAAAATGTTTTAGCTGGATAACTAACATTAAAAAGTTCAATAAATTGGAGGGCGAACTAAAATAGCAATCGATACAACATGTCTAATAGCGTTTGAAAAAACTGACAAAACAAGATTGTAGAGTACCAATATATGTTCTTATATATCGTTCTGTATCGGTAAACATTCTCTTTTTTATCAAACTTATTATGCATTTTGCCCTAATATTCAATTAGCTAACAGTAATTATTAGACATATTACGGACTAAAATAATCATGCAGACATTTAGTCAAAATAGTGTACGGTTTCGCCTAGGTTAACTCCATTGTATCAATATGTTTCACCGAATTAAGTGTAGCCAAATTCTTTAGATTTTGTTTTTAAAGAAGATTAAAGATATTTTCTGTAACAACGCGTTTGGACTATACTTATTACACTGAAGATCCTTTCTGTTACATCGCGTTGGGACTATACTTATTACAGAGACATAATTTCAGACATAGACTCTGTATAGTAGTATGCATATCTATATGACATGTATTATTATTCGTGATTATAGCTAGTACGAGTTATCTAGTTAATAATATTTTATGTATGATTTTTCTTTTTAACGGGTTTGTACTGGGAGATGAGACATTGCTGTATAGAATCCATTTAAAGTTTCGTTACTACGTATTATTGATGAATACTCTCATTTAGATTTTTACATTGAAGCTATCACACAAGAAATATTACACAATATTCCTCATAAGAGAGGTTATAGTAATATTTCTAAGAAAGAAATGGAGTCTTTACATAATTTAATTAATGACGAGAGTATTGTTATTAAAAAGGCTGATAAATCAAATAATATTATTATTATGAATCAGGAAGACTATGTTAAAGAAGTTGAACGTCAATTAAATGATGAAAAGTACTATCAAAAAGTCGATAAAGACCCTTCATTAGAAATTAAATCTAAAATTTCCACATGCATTGATGAAATATCTAAGAATAATAGTTCCGTATATGAAGAATTTGATACTTTTCCTCTCAAAATACGTACACCTCAGTTCTACATATTGCCCAAAACTCATAAATTTCCTGATCATACATTACCTTTAAATTATCCAGGACGACCAATTATATCAGGTTGTAATTCATATACAGAGAACTTATCCAAATTTATAGATAGTATTTTGCAGCCTTTAATGAAATCGCTTCCTTCATATATTAAAGATACTACTGATTTCATAAAAAAGTTGAAGTCTATTCCACAACTATCTCATAATTCCCTCCTTGTATCTTTAGATGTTACATCATTGTATACAAACATACCGCATGCAGATGGTATTAAGGCGTGTAAATATTTTCTTGACAACACTCTTAATAATAACAGACTATCGAGTGAAGATATTTGTAAAATAATAACTCTTATCTTGGAAAATAATAATTTCCAATTTAATGGTACTAATTACATTCAAATAATGGGTACGGCAATGGGTAGTCCTATGGCTCCTTCATATGCTTCCCTTTTCATGGGTAAATTAGAAAAAGATTTTCTTGAAAACGAGAATTTTAAGCCCACTGTTTGGCTAAGATTTTTAGATGATATATTTATGATCTGGAACCACTCAGAAGAAGATCTACACAAATTTATTAATAGCCTAAATAATTTTCACCCCACAATTAAATTTACTTACACTGCATCCACTACGCATGTATCCTTTCTAGATGTAAATGTGATGAAAAATCCTGATAATACTATCTCTACAAATGTTCACGTAAAAGAAACTAATATCCACCAATATGTGGAATATTCGTCTTGTCATCCCAGGTCATGTAAAAACGGCATACCGTATAGTCAGGCGAAAAGATATCGACGTATCATTTCAGACGATCATCAATTAAAACATTCTTTAAATGAATTAAAAACATATTTCATAAAAAGAAATTATCCTATACATGTAATAGAGTCTGCTGTAAGTAAAGTCTGTATTCTTACCCAAAATGATGCTTTAAATACAGCAGAATGTACGAAAGATAAAAATATAATTCCTTTCATAATACAATATAATCCATCTTTGCCAAATATAGGCCTTATAATTAATAAATATTGGACTCTCCTTAACTTATCAGAAAAAAACAGCGTCAAAACACTTTACAAGAGCAAGCCAATTCTTGCTTATAGAAGACCTAGGAATTTACAAGATCTTTTGATCAGAACTAAACCGAAAAAAAATTTTCAAAGATGTTTTTCGTCATCTAAATGCAACAGACGTAGGTGCTCTCAATGTGCAAATATTACAGAAAGTACCTATTTTAGTAGCTCCAATACTAAAGAAATGTTTTCTCTACGTTATAACACTGATTGTGTATCAACTGATGTAATTTATTTGATAACCTGTAAAAAATGTAACATGCAATATGTTGGACAAACACTTCAACAAGTTTCTAAGAGAATGAATAATCACCGCTTTCATATAAAAAATTATATGGATCCTCAGTTCTCCTCTAATGTTTCAATGCATTTTAATACAAATAATCACTCTTTAAGGGATTTTTCTTTCATGCCAATCGATATTGTGCACGGAGAAATGAACAGACTCATTAAAGAAAGTTATTGGATTAATCGGTTAGATACTGTTTATCCTAATGGCCTTAATACTAAGGCATTATATAAAATTGTATAGAATTTTAGTGGATGATTTGATATATTGTATCTATATATATGTATGTGTGTATGTGTGTATGTGTATATATGTATATATATATATATGTGTGTATATATATATATATATATATATATATATATATATATATATATGTATATATATATATGTGTATGTGTATATATATATATATATATATATATATATATATATATATATATATATATATATATATATATATATATATATATATATATATATATATATAATATGTAGTTATATGTATTACTGTTAGTCTCTACATTATAATCTCACTGATGAATATATTAGACATTTACTGAAATATTAGTTGTACCACATGTCTTGAGATATTTAATTAAGAAAAAAACAGTCATTTAATTAAATTATTCCATGGATTGTCAAGAGCTCCAACTATTAACCGTTTGTAATTATAGCTATTATGGATTTCCTGTGCATTCACAAAAAAGCTCTGAGATATGTTAACAATGATTCATTGATTACTATTGCTACATCAGGACACTATTACACATTATTCGGAATACCACTGGAACTTATTTGGAGGCTTCGATACTTTTGAACTTGATAGATCATTCAGGGCTGTTTAGGATTTCGTTTACCATAATGTAAGTTATATTAACTATTTTACTTAGTATTTATTACTTTAGGGAAATAATTTATATTTAAAGTTTTAAAATCCTTGTTGGTTTACGCTCGTTTTGTAATTTATTTTAATTTTAGTTTAGATTATTTTTATTATGTTTTAGATTTGCAGCAATATATAAAGTGATTCTTCATTACCATATTTCTAGTATTCAATACTACCATGTCGTAAAACATTGCATTAGGGACAAGGACTACTAGGTCAATCTAAATAGGTGTATGTAAATTAAGACCTCTGTTTAACTGTTTCCAAGAAATAATGTCTTTGCGTGTTTTGATTCTCTCTCTCTCTCTCTCTCTCTCTCTCTCTCTCTCTCTCTCTCTCTCTCTCTCTCTCTCAAAAGCTCTTTCTTGCTACAAATTGGCACCATCAACAAGTTTTAATTTGTAGAGCATCACACTATTGTCTTCTGTAGTTAACGCCTTTAGTAACTTATTGTAAAAATTGACATATAAATCGTTGCATAGAGACATCAATGCGACTGTATGGCATATCTCATTTCATACAGAAAACATAGCGTATGTATGGAATATATCGTTCAATGTCTGTTATTCAGTGGCGCTAGGACAAAACTCATACCATTCTAAAGACTAAATGTTCTTTTGTGTTAATATTAGACATGAAACGTGTATACGCATAAGCGTGATCTTTAGAATAGACTGGATCCCAATATAAAAAGCTAGGCTTGGCATCGATTCCTTTCTTTACATTAAACGTGTCAATGATTTTCTGTGACGTCATTACATAAAACCACGATATTCCAATGTAATAACAGGACTGACTTTCATTATAGTATATTAAATTGGTATTGCTGCACAGAGAACAGATTCAATGACTTTTTTCATGTGGATGATTACATCAAATTAATTCCGTCGTATATTTAAGCTGCGAAAGCAATATTAGCAGTCTAATTCTCTGACAGGACATTAACTTTGGAATTAATTAACTTAATTAAATACTTTATACTACTTTATTATTTTACTGTTTTGTGGTATTCTGTATGACGCATATTCCTATAGAACCTTTGCAATGATTTGTGCCTTAGCTGGTATAAAATAATATTTTTATGTTGGTTTTGGAAAAACACATGCTTTATTTCACCTACATAAAATATTTCAAGAGAGGATACATAATGCAACGATATCAAGTTTTTTTTTTTTACATATTCAGTAAAAATTCAGCATTTTAATTTTAAACATTTTAAAAAGTGTTAGACTATAACAAATCAGATACATTTTTAGAAACTTTAAAACTCTTTCCCATACATTACTTTTTCCTACAATGGTGCTAAGTGTTGCCTATTTGATATTGTTTACGCAGCAATATCATATATACTGTGGTATCATCAACATCCGTGAGGGACCAATGTTCGTGGTTTTTGTAGTTGCCACGGACCACGAATGTAAATTCCCAACGAAAAATGAGCCACTTTTCTTACAATGTTTCATTCCTAGAGATTAACACAGCTACTTGTATTTGGTGAATCGAGGTCAATACTGCAATTTGGTTATGAAATTAGCTTTTACATGTGTTTGTTTTATTTTTTAAACCTTTTGAAGCAAGAATTATGAGTCATTTTCTATTGTTTTAATGCACACGTTTAATAAAGTATTGTGTTGGATAGCTGTAATTTTATACTCACTGCCTTAAACTGAAATGTGAGGTAGTAAAGATAGAGAAAATCTAAAAAAGTATAAGGTATTCAAACAATAGTAATACTAAAAATGAAAGAAAGAATAACACCAAATAACATTATATAAAATACTGCGTCATTAGCTGCCTCGTAAACATTTTAAATACCTACTAATATGCAAACTTTGACAGGCAAAACCACGAATTTAAGTACCCACAAATATGCTATTTTTTCAAGACCACGAAAATTGGGCCCAACGGAAACAAATGATACTACATTATTAAAAGAATATATTCAAGATAATGTCACTATAGAAAGATGTAGATCGCTCTTTTTATAAAGTGCGTATTTTAAATACGGTTGGTACTTTCTTCTTGTGCAAGGTGTTTTTCCTGTTTTACTTGATTTGTTTCTTAGAAAACCATTTAAAGTGAGTACCATCATTATTAAAACGATTAAAGAAAACACTTTTCTAATATATAATTTCAAAATTATATTTATTACTTTGTTTGCTTTGAGCCGGCTTAAAGCGACCATTTCAAGACAATTTCAAAGCAAAAATTAAAAAAAAATACTTCACTTCTATTCAGGCAAACTACCTTCATAGCTATAACACCAGTTGTACCAGGGTCATTCACATGCCATTAAAATTAATTTTATCCACTAAATAGGATTCCACTGAAACGAATTAACGATTAATCTGATTTGGCCTAATTATTGGTTACAAACTAGTGAGTCGAACGAGAAGAGGATTTTTTTGCTGTATTTTTATTGTGAAATGTATGAACGGGTGTTCAAATGTATTCATTATCAGACATCATTTACGAAATTATATGTGCTTTTCTCATCTCTTGAAGACAAACCGCGTTTTCATATTAGACTGCGTTCTCTTCGTCATACAAGAAAATCTTATTCAACAGAATAGTAAAAACAAATAACGTTCCTGACAATATTGGAAACGTCAATGGTAGATGCTTGAAGAATTGTTAACCGTAATAAGAATACGTACAACAGAAACAAGAATCTCTTTTACGTGATAGCCGGGGTAAGCCTAAGAAAGAATAGTTCTGTCCTCGTTGAACAGGGAAGGGACGATGTGTCTGTCTTGCAAGAAAGAAAAGGTGCCGGATGTACTAGTTCTAAAGGTTTAGTGCCGGATGTACTAGTTCTAAAGGTTTAGTGCCGGATGTACTAGTTCTGAAGGTTTAGTGCCGGATGTACTAGTTCTAAAGGTTTAGTGCCGGATGTACTAGTTCTAAAGTCTACAGCATTAACCCTATTCTAATTTCACGTACTATTCTGTTTTTGTTTTGTTTTTTGTAAGCAACTTGTTGATATGACTATGTTCAATATTACGTATTGTTTATTCGATTTCATGGAAATGTGTTCATGTTCGTATGCAATGTATCTTATTAAATCGTATGGAAATATGTCGATGCTGGAGTTGCAATGCAATTTGTCTTTTAATTATATAGGTATTAGTTCATTAGCAGAATTGATTGCATCCAATACAAATGTTCCAATGTGCAAGCTTTATAGGGTTATAGGTATACTGATTATCGTGAGCTAACGATAACTACCTATTATATTTGCTTTTGTAATGTTTAAATAATCTGGAAGTGAGTAAGCATCTGTGAATTTTATGCAATCGTAAGCAAACACGTAGTAGCATACAATACAATTCTCAATAGAGGTCACGTGGTAATTTAGGGCCAGGTAACTACCTTAGGTAGGATGTACGGAGTGTCGAATGTAGAGTGCTCTAAGTGAAGTAAATGCAGGAATTTCATATACTTCTAGAAAGTTGTACGTATATCGATTTAGGGATAATTTTGTCCTTTAAGGAAACAGTTTTCCGAGTGAAAGGGGACTCGACAGTCGATTGTTATTGGTTTACATAATTGCAGCAATAGTGTTTTTGTTTACTTTATCTAATAAACATATTACCGAAATTGTGCGGAAATATATGCAAGAGACCACACTTAACACGAATCAGGCATTGTCAATGCATTGATACTTCTTCAGGGACGTACCCAAGAGACTAAAACATCAGTTTGTAGTGAAAAAATGGAAAGAGCCGAATATTTACATGCTTATAAAAAGAGAACAATATTGTTAAAGGTGCCTTCACAAAACATGACGGACAGAACATCACCATGGTCACTAAAATATAAAGTCTTTCGCTACTTTCCTACCAATAAGAATATGAATTACTGCTTTATCTTATATATTATTCTTCTAATAGGCAGGCTGGAAATTAGCTTTAATAGTACAGAATAGAAACCTAATTTGACTCGAATATTATTTATTTAACACATTGTGGGCCATTACATTTAATGGAACACTTCAAACCCAGTTGGTGAAAGACAGGGAACGTGTGGTTTCACTTGTAGATTCACGGTATCGACTTTGGACGTTTTTAAATCGGAAAAAAAGCTGTGTTGCTTCAACCACCAATAAGACGCTACACAGGTCTGTCTGGTTCTCATAGAAAAGACATACTATGAGTTGTAAAAGTGAAATCAAGACACAATAATGATTTGCGTCATTCTAGCACGCTTGTCATGCTGCTGTTCGTACTTTAATGTCTGACTGTATCAGTGGTGGAACTATTAAAAATATCCCCTTTGGCATTCGTTTCAACATTCAGCATCCTTTTATCCAATTCAGCATTATGTTACCCATTTGAGCAGTCCTCTTCCTACTAGGCTGCAATTCAATGCAGTGATTAACACGAAAACACGTCAAGCTTATTCAATTTAACGCCTTCGCCCAACAGACGTATGACATATGCATGAGCTCATGTAATTATATCGATTTTTACCAAGTAACAGGTGTGAAAACTTAATGATAGGCATATCATATAGTTAGTACAAGTATGGGATGGAGCTGACCCACATGAATTTATTTTAAGAGATTGGCATATAGGATAATATAAGACCATCTTCAAAACTATTTCAGTGAAAAGGCACATACCTTACTATCAAATGGAATATTAATAGATCAAGGGTCATAACGATCAGACAGTTTTCATTTTTGTTTCCTTCTTCCTAAGTTCCTTTATAGAATCACTGATTTGTGTTCTACAAATCATTACTTGCTAAAGCTTTTGATTGCTGATGATGGTGTGTTGAATGGATTAAACGTGCATGTGAACAATCCAAAAGAACTAACGTTTGATAAAGGTTGTAAGAAATGTTTGATTGACATATAAAGAGTCCATGCTAGAAAAGGTTGCTGATTATAATTATATTTAGATCCTTCTGATGAAACTCGGAAGATTTCTAAAATATATCTCTCAAACAGAATCAAATTTAAAGAAAGCGTATTTCTTGCTATAAAAGCCATATTCAAATCATAAATTGGTACATTGAAACAAACTAACAAAAAGATGTATTCACATATGGAATGCAAACAGCAAACGAAAAGTGTATGTAAAAGGAAAACATTTGATTTTGTGGGTTTTGGTTTTGCTTTGTTTGGTTTAGTATTGCTTTTGCGTTTGCTTGTTTTGTTATTTTGAAGCTTGAAGATCCATTTCTTGATATAACTAACGATATTTATTTCATTAGACCGTTCGTTTAGTGGTGTATTCGACTTCCAAGCTTCATGACTTCGGAAATTCTATAAGATATTGTTATGCATATTTAATTTGCATTATTTGTTGGCTTTATTTAATGGCTTTATGTCATGTATCTGTACATGACTTTGTCCAATATCAATGTCATATTGTACCTGACCAGTAACATTTATTTTCTAAACAACATAATAATAACTAACATTTCTCTTACAATGGAATTACAAAGACACAGTAATATTATTTGAAAGGAAAATATCTTAATTTAAAATTCTGGTTAATTCAGACAAGAACATTTTAGATAATAATAATTAGATTATATAATCGAGATTCGTGGAAGCACTGATATAAAATTATCACACTCTGTGTAATTGACATATTTTTAGCACATTCCAGGCTACAGCCACTTTAACACATTAAAAAAAGGAATTTATTTGGAACACCACTGGACTGCAATTTGAACTTTATATATTTGGACTTGTGATACAACCATATAACTATTTGCATTTTGGATATTACTTTCGATAAAGACTTGGCTTTATTTAGCCGATTATTTTACAGTTAGTTGGTGGTTCTGAGATTGACTAGACGATAATGAAATGAAATTATTAACACTATGGTTAATGACCTGTTTCTCAGTGATCAATTACCTGCCTATGCTAATTGTAGCGGACCCATACACTGGTATTATGGTATGAAACGTTGGGAAAACAATACGTTTCTTGACAAGCAGTGAGAGAAAGAGAATATCAGTTGCATTCATGATTAATGAATTATGTGTGCGTATGTTTTCTTTATTTGTACAAATAAAATTAGATGTTGCAGCGGCCAGGTCATTTTTTTTTATGAGATCCTGATTTTCAATAAATATCCACTGTAGAGGACATTAGTAGGCACTTCTAGTTCCCAATCCCGTCTGTGCCGAAAATGTATGTCACTATTTTTGCAAGCAATGCTATATAAAAAGAAAGTAGTTTCATGCTAGTGACGGTCATGTATAAAAAATATACTTCATTCGCCATTCTGATTATTTACTATTTAAACCGAATTATAAATGAGAACGAATTTGGCCATTACATTTGTATTCGACAAAGATTTTGTTTTTAATTTCAGCATGGCAACATATCGAAGACCTAATCATCCATGCAGGTCTGCTGACCAACAAGAACTAAAAGATTGCATTTCGTCAGCGTAAAGCTAAATTTATGTTCTCAAACTGGTGACGGATCAATTATATAACCATATAAAACAAAAATGATATAGCTTTAGGAGAATAATTCTACATAAAGTTAACGCATTAAGACCATTCAAGATTCCCCTTAAAAGTCTAGTAAGTAATCTAATTTTAAATTTTTACATTTCTTTGGGTTCTCTCATTGAAATTGGTTACTAATTACAGTTGCATTCTCGATTAAATCACTTGACATGTTCTTTCATTGGAAGGAGTTAGTAATTACAGCTACATTCGCGTTTAATTAATTTAACATCTGATTATAGGAATTAATAAAATATTCTAACGTAGTCATCGTAGCTATCACGATATTGCGGCCTGATACATTAAGGACATATATTCCGAAGGTGTGTTATATCTCAAATATTGGATAACGTGAATGTAAAAATAAATTAAAACAATATTTGATATCGAAAACGAAATAATAGCATATCTTATATCTCTAACTCGTATGTAATGTCTTGAAAATGTGCCAGTACTATATGGTTTATCTATAACACATATAGTTCCAACATTCACAAATATACGTTTAAGAGAGACAGATAGACAAACAGACAGATAGACAGACATACAGACAGACATGGATTTGGAAACCAAATATGTTCATTATTATGATGTTATCCAACAGACTTACATTTTGACGTATTCGTCCTTCATCCGTCATTCAATTTCAATGTTTCCTGCAATACTGTGACGCATGTACCCAAATATTTTAAAACAGTTTCTTTTAAGCAGAAAATAACAACTGCATGAAATTGACAACTTATCAGTTCAACATAGGTGTTTAGCAATTATTAATAAATAAGGGTAAATTAGTATACACAGCTGACACGAATGTGAATAAAACTAATCGCCTACATTTTATGAAATTTTTTAAAATGTCAAAGCATCTATTACCTCCTAAAATCTTTACAAGAATATTCAAACATGTTATCAAACTGGGGGTGTTTTGTCAAAAGGAAATGCTCCATAGAAGTCTAGAAGACAATCAACGAGTTAAAAACAGAAAATAATTAGTTTTTATTGTTACGGCTATTGGATTTAAATTATTTATTTTTTATTGTCAGATCCAAATTTTTCATATTAGGTTTTAAAGTTACTAATTGGGAAATTATTCTAGAAAGTCTCTATGACCTATGTACTTTACGGGTGGAAACCAGATGTTGACCTCATTAACTCATTATCTGACCTTGCTTCAGATTGATAAACAGGCTTTTAAAACAATTGGTTAATTTCAAGGACATCTTTATATTTTTAGTTATTGGGGATGGTTTTTCTTCTAGATCATTCTTTTAGTACGTGACTTGGTGAAGGTAGCTTCTTTTTATGACCTTCCAGAATCACATGATTCTATTTTGTTTACGAGGGAATTACATATATATAGCTGTGTTTTGGAAGCTAACATTAGTAGAATCTGGGCGTTTTTAAAGTTAATAGTTGTGTTTTTATGTTTGAGTGTTAATTTTAATTACCTTGTTCTGGACATTGTGTCATTTCGTCGTAGCAAGAGGAATTATTTGGAAAAGAACCTATGTTCATAATTTCATTTGGATGATTATAAAAGAAGAACTGCATCACGTGACATTGTCAGCCATTTTGGATTACATCGTCAAAGATTCGAACCTGGAACTATTAGAACATTTATTTATCAGGACTCTTGCAATTCCATTAGTGGATTATTATTGTGAATTCTATATTGGATTAATGTTGGAATTGATTCTCTAAAACCGTAAGTTTATTTTTTTTATTAAAATAATTGTACTTAATAAATTCATTGTTCAAGTTATACAAGCTTGTTAGTTTTCACTCTTTCTGTGTTGCTGCTTATTCGAGCCTAAGCACGTAACATTATCATTTGATACAGAGTTCCGTATATTAGTGATTTTGCTTCAAAATTAGATATAGAATACAATTTCTATATCTATGCAACGAGTATAACATTTTGTGAACAATGGATACGGTTCGACCCTTACGGTCTGTTCTATCAATTAGCGAATTCAGCTTTTCGCTCAAATATTTCAGCATACTGATCTCTCTTTGAGTAGATAATGTTTCATATACTGAACCGATAAAAACTAAACAGCAATCCTAGGAAACAATATAAAGATTTCTCTATGAGAGGATAACTTTGCATGCATTTAAGTTATTGCGTCTAAACATCACTCTTAAGAGAAAACATAGAACGTACCTTCCAGCCTAAAATATACAAAAGCAAAGCCAGCTGAATTTAGAGATTAAAATCTATATATGACTGAAAGAGGGTGATAGAAGACTGACTAGTACGTAAAGACCAGATAAGCAACTAAGTGATTACATATGTACACGTATTATGGTCTTTTGTATTCCTTGCAATACAAAGTACCTCACGATTTTAATATATATTAGGAATAATGTCCTCAAAACATCCTTGTAAACATTGGAATGGGTATTAAAAAACGATTGTCAAAATAAGGATCCATAAGATAAGGAGTAGTCCATACAGTAATCAGATATCGTGATTTAAAATCTACTATCAAATGTTTAGGTGTTTTCCTAAAATATTTATATTTACGTGGAAATTACAGCACTATATTCGTTCATTTTCAGATAACGTAAGCATTAGACGTAAAAGTTCTACCAGCGCCTGCAATACCCACGTATGCAATATTCTTATATTGTTTTCTATATTTATATGATCAATATTTACAGAATATGCAGATTTTCCCCAAATGTTGTTTACTAATGTATATATTAGATCTGAAAGTGTTCAAACTACCTCTTTCTGCAAGTGAAATATCGTAAACTGATTCTAAAATAGAGCTTACTCGTTGACTTCAAGAGGAAACGTCACTGATCAAGATTTGTCGTTGCATAATGAGTCCGTCGGATCTGGGTTTGTTTAATTTGTTTTGAGTAGTTATTATAACACACATTATGGACGTTTATCTGCAGGCGCATTTTGCTACGTCAGATTATAATCTTTGTTCTTTTTGAGTTTAAATCGACTGATAAGCGGGATTGATTAATTAATTTTAATTAGATTCATGTTATGGGATAAACATGTGAATTTAGTTCTCATACAAACCAACGGAAACAATACATAAATCAATGTTAAATTTCACAAAAGACTATATATTTCACTATAGATGTATCCTTGATGCATTCATCTGTGCAGAACAATATTTCAATAACATTTTTGTTCCATGTGTGGGTGAAACATGTAACCCATTCTGCATTTCCCGAGTGTTCAAAAGTTATGAATCTCGTTTACTTTAATTGCAGATAGACAAACTCTTAAAAGACTACATTTACTATTAGTTTTCATCCAGTGATGGCCCCCAAACCCGAAGTCACCCACTTGGCAGCTGTCTCCATATTTATTTATACATAATTAGTGCCGCCAGTCTATCCATTTTGGATATAATAAAGCATGCATATACCTCAATCAAAAGACCCGGCTGATTTAGCAAAATTATTTTAAGCAAAGTTTGTATCTTAAACAATTATGCATGAATCAAACAGATTGTCCTGTTTTCAAACGTGTTCTGCAAAAGAGGAAAGAGTTTACGGTTGAAGTGTTCAGCGTCTTTCCAAAAAAGGAATAATAATTTGTGACATTTCCTAAAACATCACCTTTTCTATTAATGAATCCAACTATTCTCAAGCGCTATGTGGTACTTACATAATATTCACAAAACATTACATCTTAATTACCGTTTTAGTTTTCAATATCATATATAA
Source organism: Unio pictorum (assembly GCA_030141615.1). Lineage (NCBI taxonomy): Eukaryota > Metazoa > Mollusca > Bivalvia > Unionida > Unionidae > Unio > Unio pictorum. The sequence goes on from JARLTB010000218.1 coordinate 4,226,209, forward strand.
CAACTATTCTCAAGTGCTTTGTGGGACTTACATAATATTCACAAAACATTACATCTTAATTACCGTTTTAGTTTTTAATATCATATATAACAAATAAACGATTTACTTACATGACTTTAATACTTGATTGATTTGTTCTTCTTTATTTTATTCCACGAAATATAAGCCATAATAGCATTTAAAAAGGATATATTATTTCATTCAAAAGAGGAAAAACGTTAGCTTGAAATGTGCATTCCAGAAAAAGTTTTATGAACAAAAATCAAAACACGTCTAATTCAGAGCAAAGGAAACTGTCTTTGGAAGGGTCTAAATACAGGCAAGGAAGCAATCTCATTTTGATTTTTGTTCACTTCCATGCTTAAAACGTGATATATACGTATTGGATATCATGAATCTATAAGTAATTTATTGTCTAAATGTCATACTGACGCTTTGGCTGTATAAACTGATTATATCCAACGTGATTTATGGGATCGTTTCAAAGGTGCCTGACCAGTATCTAAGACTGGATTTCATTAATATTAAATTAGTTTCCTTTAAGGCGATATCACCTTCAAACAAACGATTTTAGAGATTATTAAATCGATCAAACGTAAAGGCAGTTAATTAGATAAATCCTATACACGATTTTAAATCATATTTTTGAAATAGAATTAAAGCATTGAATAACTGGCATGAATAACTGTCGATGATTGGAATTGGTCCTACGTTGTTACGTATCAATTTTATTCTAATTGACTTCTCGTTTAATTAAACAGGATAATCAACTCATTTATCTCAGGTTAAAGAAGAATACTATCTTACACGATCTTACATGTCTCGTATATCCTTGAAAACGCATTTAATCAATTACTGGTTTTCCTCGATATGATTATAGTTGAACATAATAATCTAAAGGTAGCAGTTTGTCATTTACATAGATGAAAACAAATACGAGGAAGCAATTAATGCTACGTTAATGATGCAAAATTGGAGAAAGAAGCGCAAAGAACAAAACCTAGCGTGTGTCTGTAACAGCAAGATGAATCTTAAACAGCATATTCGAAAAAATTTATATTAGGTAATTATCTACGTTTTCTTTTTCAAAAGGATTTTTTCGGCAGATTATTCATGTCTGTATATATGTATGATCTTTAATACAAATTTGTATATTTATTTCCATGCAAAAACGCGTATTTGCAGATTCGTACGTTTCAGCTATGGAGAACGCAGGTAAAACATTATTTTGTCGCGTACAATGCAATTTCCAGCTAAATGTACTTAGAATGAGATTGGGCACATTCTTTGCTACCATTGATTAAGTTAGTACTTGCATCATGGTTAAATCTGTTATTTCTTCAAAAGTTTTCAATAAATCGAATTTAAGCTTAATAGATAACATTGCAGAGAGGTATTGATTTAATTAGACATCATATTCAGTTTGTAGATATTTAGCATCGTTTATCATTATGCTTCTTATTTGATATTGATCAAATTATTTAGTAAAGAAGAAAAGAAAATTATTCTAGTGATGTAACATGACGTAGATTGATCAGTTCTTTTGAGAGCAGCAGAAAAAGTAATTAAATATAAATCATTATTAAATACTCTTTCTTACTCGATTAATTCAAAACTGTCAGACTATCGTCTTACTGCACACCACGTGAACAACACTTTACCATGTATGTGGCGTTGTGAGAGCTAGAAAACTCGTTTGTACTTTTGTATGAAACTACTTGGAATCAACAGAAATTAAACTAATTTGCTTTGAATAGTGTGTCATGCACTATTTGATGAATAATGAATTTTAAACAGGGTTATATTTCAATCGAACGATATATGTGCATAATGTGCCATTTCGAATAATCTCAAAGGCCATTATTGGCGTTTCATTTCTGTTTGAGTTTTGCTGTTGATGACAAGCGCTTTCCTCAAACGAAGACATCCGCTATAGAAGACAAACTCCAGTCTTTTCTTTATAGGTACATAAACGGATTCATGTTAGAATCGGTTCCGAACGATGATGATATAAAAAAATAAGTGAATGAATTTGAACGGCAAATATGAATTCTTTTTTCTGAGCGATACTGTGTTCCCATCGTTGTGTAGCATCAGAAACAAATACATATTTTTTTCATCCAAAGGTAACAACCTATGAAGATTGTTTCTGTGAGTCATTGAATGATGCTGTCTGTGTCTGAAACATATCCTGCAAGTACTCTTTCTAATATATATATATATATATATATATATATATATATATATATATATATATATATATATATATATATATATATATTTCTTCGTTTTTGGCCACTTGGCCACTTTGGATAACGTATACGAGGATTCGTTCCAGCTAGTATTTGCGCTAACTGTTGAGGTGTTAGAAACACGACATTAAACCTAGTTTTAGTATAGAAGATAACATCGAAGGATAGTATTGCTCCCAATATATACCAAATGGACAACGCCTGAAACATATTCTGTATACAATCATTCCTGTTGAGAAGATGGGGTAAACACTATTAATGCACTAGCAAAATGACAGGGACTTTCTCCTTCGCGGACATAATAAATACATATACGTATCTGCATTGTGGGTGGTAGTGGGGGCGCCTACTTCGTCCTGTAGCAGCAACATAATTACCTGCTGATAAGATAATTATATCCCAATCCACTTTAATGCGTCCTGTTGTTTCTGATGTGATTGATGATAAATTATTAATTTTCTATTAAGACTGATATCAGCACAGTAATATGGTCCACACACAGCATGGTGCTAACTATGAAATGGAAGATTTATACGTGTTACTCTTCATCGTAATGCAAATTGTACTGTTCTGCGGCAGCGTCATATTGATATGGTACCCATCAAATTGGAAGAACTTGCTATTTACAATATTCACCTCATACATTTGTGAAATCAATACTCGTCTAAAATAGTCAAGTTCCGCGGTTTGCATACATCTAATTAGAAACTAAAGTTTGTTTAACCAAACATTAAAAATAATGCGTGGCTATTAAGAAAACAATTCCATGTCTATTCGGAGAATCAGTTCATATCACTTGAACCGATGTAATAAAGACATCAGCAGGTAACTACTTAAAACAGCAAACCTAGTTATTTGTGTGCTATTTTATCTTTAATCAAAGTTAATTATTTTTTTTTTGACTCATCAGCTATAAGAAAATATGATGAAAATGGATAATGAAGGCCTGAAATTAAGTTATTGTGTGTGTGTGTGTGTGTGTGTGATTTGTAACGTAGCAGTCATATCGCTACAATGTATGCATTGTGGCAGTTTATAGTTATGCCTATCACTGGAGCAACATGTCGCAGACATGTAGCATGATGTCCCACCAAGTCACATTATTCTCACACCAGTCCGACCAGTCCTATCACTAACCTCTTATTGCTGAACACCATGCGAGCCAGCTGTTAATACCATTTGTAAGTAATTGGTATGACTCGGCCGGAAATGGGACCCAAGACTTCTCCAATCCGAGGCAGAGTCTCTATCCACTAGGCCACCGGTGCGGTTCTTGAACTATCTCCTGTTCTTCCACAGAGAGTGGCTCATTGTTAGAGAGAAGCAGTGTGCATTCTAATTCAGAAATATTTTCTATTCTTCTACCACATGAATCTATCGTCTATCTCACCATTCCGAAAGAATTGTTAAAGTGTTAGCTAAAGTGCATAAGTCGCATCCAACTTCAAAACTGCACAGACAACCTAATCAACCGTCGCATTATGCAGTTTATTATACGTAATAAGTAAAACAAAAAATATATAACCTAATCAGCCGTCGCATTATGCAGTTTGTTACTAGTAATCAGTAAAACAAATAATATATAATAATATATAACCTAATCAGTAAAACTAATAACATATAACCTAATCAGCTGTCGCATTATGCAGTTTGTTACTAGTAATCAGTAAAACAAATAATATATAATAATATATAACCTAATCAGTAAAACAAATAACATATAACCTAATCTGCTGTCGCATTATGCAGTTTGTTATTAGTAATCAGCAATACAAATACTATATAACCTAATCAGTAAAACTAATATTATATAACCTAATCAGTAATACAAATAATATATAACCTAATCAGTAAAACAAATAATATATAACCTAATCAGTAATACAAATAATATATAACCTAATCAGTCATACAAATAATATGTAACCTAATCAGTAATACAAATAATATATAACCTAATCAGTAAAACAAATAATATATAACCTAATCAGTAAAACAAATAAGATATAACCTAATCAGTAAAACAAAAAATATATAACCTAATCAGTAATACAAATAATATATAACCTAATCAGTAATACAAATAATATATAACCTAATCAGTAATACAAATACTATATAACCTAATCAGTAATACAAATAATATATAACTTAATCAGTAATACAAATAATATATAACCTAATCAGTACAAAAAATAATATATCACCTAATCAGCAGGCGCATTATGTTTACGGCATATTAGGATCTTGGTGTTTTTTCAGTTTCGCTCGACTAACAAGCGAATATATACGATACTTATAATTGTATGTGCTCATTCATCGTTACAAAAGACAAAGCGACAACGGTTCCTATACAAATATGTTTACAAAGCTATACTCTTTATTTTCTAACATCTAAAGTTATATTGAAATACTTCACATCCTAACATACCCCTTCATCGTTGACTAACGTTTCCATCAGACCATGCTTTTGTTTGAAGAATGTCCATATTGGACACAAATATGATACTTTCCGAAGCCTACACTTACAAAACACCTATCTAGTTATTTACTACATGACATTTTGTATACATACCCAGCATACACATTACTTATAAAGAACGGGATACTTGAAATGAGAAGCTATTGAAATTTGTTATTCCATTCACTTTTATAGAGTACAAAGCTACGATGAGGCACTAAAATACACAGAACATGCACACCAACAACGGAAACACACTTCTTTACTTCTGTTTCTATTTTGTTTTTTATTTTTATTTTTCGATCCATATATTTCAACAGACAACAATTAGAGCTAGTGAACACAATCCGGGGAAAAAATAGGCATGCCTCTATGGTAGACCACCACATGCGGTGCACTTACCCTTCTAGCTGGATTTATTTTTATATTTCATAATATATTATTTAAAAAAATATAATATATATCTGATTGTGATTTCAACTTTTACCCTTTCCATACAGATTTACCAGGGATTACAACTAATAGCACATTCTAGACGAACTGGATATATGAGAAGGATCATTGAGTAAAGCAAACGGCTCTTAAACACTAGAATAAGGAGCAGACAAAAGCCTAATTCAAAAGTAGAATTTCTTTTTAAAAAATCCCAAATTATTATTTGATATTGTTTCAAGAAAACAAACAATATAAAGACTATGAGAGGAAATGACGTACACATAAATCCCTTTAAATCTTTCGGCACTAGATGGGGCATCTTAAAGATAACAATCTTATATAGGTAGAAGGCTGCAAGGGGCACACACCAATAAAGAATGAGTGCAATAGATGTATTCAAGAACGACTTAGAAAGGAAAGGATTAACGGGATCAGCCAGTTTAAAGTTATATTAATATACGGTATATAATCGGTTCTAAGACGAGTCCAACTGCAAACTGCACAGACCCAGACAGTGCCTGTACAGTGTGTTAGAACTAATCAATAGAACAAACAGCATATCCCCTGATCGGCAAGTGCGTTATACCATGGTAGATAAGGATTTCCGTTAGCAGCAGAGAGGACGAATCGGACAACTTTATAGAAGCGTCTATTTGGCAAACCAAGGCTTCCTCCAAAATCGAAAAAAAGGTTTCTTTTGGAGACGCAAAGTCGTTGGTGCGCTCTCTCTGCTGCTATCGGGGTACAAATCTTTTTTACGATGAAAATCCTTTACGATTTTACAAACAGGCTAATTTGTAAAACCTCGCCTCGTAAATCAATTAGATTATTGGACTGGTCAGTGAGTTTGAAATTAATTTTCGTTAACAAATCATTATAACATCGCATATACACTGGATTAGTTGGATCCTCAATGATTAAAAATCCGGGTGGAGTTGTTGGTGCAAATAAGTATAAAATATATCCCTGCTGGGCTTGATTTGATCTTTCGAGATTTATTTGGTAACTTCCTTCGATAACGTCACATACTAAATTCAATGCAATCACCGAGGATATATTGACGTTTTGAGGAGCAATATGCCTACCACCACCATCTCGGTCATTATTATGTTTGAGGATTGTTGTTTGTTGTGGCATTTTCTTCCATGAGGCGAGTATTCGTGGAAAGTATTCATCGAGGAGATCGTGTTTTGATTTTTTTTAATTGAACTAGATTATATCCGGGGAGTTTAAATGCTGAAATATTCTCTACGCGTATATTATATGTTTTTGCAAATTCTGTTCTTGATTTAGGATTTACAGCATTTAAGACCGTTTGAATAATCCATAAATTAAATACTTCCATGTCAGCGATAATTTGATTACATATTTATATGTATTTGATGATCTCATCTCGCAGGGATTATTTGGAAAGTTTTTCTCGCAATATATTTCTATATTTTTCAAAGTCATTATTTATTTTTATAAAGTGTTCATTAATTTTACTTTGAATTGGTTGAAACCATCCACCGCTTGGTTCTTTTATCCGCCCATTAAAGAAATCTAAAACTCCAAAATTTGTATCGTATGATATCATTGCATCATGATATGATTTCTTATCAGAATTATAGTCGGATTTTTGTGGTTCTGGTGGTGTTTGATAAGACGTCCGAGGTGGGTTTCAGGCCATCCTAGCACGGTTCTTATCGAACTCTGATAGATATCTACGACATACCCGGGTGAGTTTATCTCAATCGCGGATGATAACGTCGGCTCGTGAACTGTTATAGCGATTTTCGATTCTTTTCCAGTAATGTATTTTTTTCTGCGCTGTAATTCATTATTAATTTGTTCAGTTTGGTTGGACCCAGATGGTAGCGAAACAACGTTCCAGTCTGGAGTCCCGTCTTGTTTATTCTTACTCGCAAACACCAGGCAATTATTCGGTTGTTGACCACCGAATGGTACTGATCTAATATTAGGCCAACTGTGGTATACTCGTAGTTTTGCTAGTGCTATTTCCTTAACTGAAACCGCAGTAGTGAAATTCATACTGAATTCAGGATTTGTTGAGGTTATAGATATCATGCTGGTTTTCATCGGGATTGTGTTTTCCACTATTCGTTGAAGTAGTAGTTCTTGCGATGTTGCCATTGTTATTATATTTGTATTGTTTTTCTAATTTTGACATCGCGGAATCATAAACACGTAGCATCGCTGAAAACTCACTAACGGATATTAATGTGTCACCGAGTGACGACGATATCATAGAGGATAAATGGAAGTATGCGGTGGACACAACATGGAACTTAACTACGTAGTCTTGTAGTACACGGTAACATCAACTGCGGTAATTCTTCGTCGGTATTTTTTAATTTTTACTTGACACTCCTCAGTGAGTGTTTTGAGTTTAGTTTGAAATTCTCTGACCTGATCATAGCAATACTGTTGTGACGTTGCCAATGATGACATTTTATTTATTATAATAGATTTCAAATTGCTAGCATTAAATTTGCTAGTGTTAAATTCGCCAGCGAATTCAATTCAGTTGTTTACTTAAATCCGCTACGAATTCCACATACCATGTTACTGAAACCCTAGCCAAATTATTATTAGTGGATATTATTGTGAATCGTTCAGTTGTTCCTTTGTCGATGATCGTTGATATCATATTGTTGATCCCAGATGAACTGTTTGATGAAATATTAAATTGAGTCGGTGACACTAGTGTTAATCGATAAATACCTTTGACGGTCGCGGTGATATTTAATATGTTATTTTGTGATGTCCACGTAAATGATCCGTGTTGAATCGTGTATACTACGTTGTTGGTTTTCTCATGAGGAATCTTTGTTTTTTCAAATGTTTCTATCATCCTTGGTAAATCATCTTTGATTACATCGTTGATCTTTTTGATCTCTTCGATGGATTTTGTTTACATCTATGAGTTTTATGTCGAGTTTATCTAATGAGGTTCCAAAGAATTTCTCAATAAGATTTTTACGAAAAAATCATATTCATCGCGTAGTTTTTTTTAATGGTTCTAAATTGTTAATTCTATCCACAATAGTTAAAATGAGAACATCTGGTTTGAGTTTACCTTGATCGGAAAATACCGCGATAGTATTTTCCGTTACACCGCGTTGTTTAACTACAATATCGTGAAGGGAAACATTACTAGTTTTCAATTTACCATGACGATCTTGAAATACAACTATTTCATTGGGATCAATACTTGCGATGTTTAACTTCTTAGCTATTTTAGTTTCGATTATTTTTTTACATCACCGGTTGCAGATATTTCCGTGGTGTTTTTTTCAGGCTTGATAAAGATCTCCCCCAAATATCAATCATTATACTCTAAGATCTCTCTAAAAAGCGATTACTCGTATATTCGTGTACGGTTTAATGTTGTGGTTTTTCCCGATGATGAAATAGCGTTGAGTACATTTAATACTTCTATGCCGCATATTGGTGGGTTATTCATTTTCTGAGTTGGTAGCGAGGAATTCCAGATAGGAGTTTTTAAACGGTTTATATAACGCATAAATTCTTTAGACGGTGCTAATCCATATAAATCAAACAATCACACGCGGATCAATCGCATATGCAACCCAGTGAGTTCCAGGGCCGCTGCTCTTATCGAGATTAATGATACCGGTTTCAGCGTTGTTTGGTTGTTGTAGTAATTGATCTCTCATAAAAACACCTTTAAAGTTTGTTATCGCTAGTTTTTTAGCAGCATCGAGTAAATCAAAATTTGACAAGGTGGAAAATACGACCACAAACGATATTCTTCGCGGTTGATTATAGATGATGCTGAATACGACTTTATAATCGCAGATGTAACATCTAGGGGTATATACGTCGATCGTAAAGACGCTTTTTTGTCCGATGGAACCAAATGTGGTACAATTGTTACTTACACAGATGGAGACAATCCTCAGTATACGTACTTAAGGTCGTCTATGCTGGCTTATGCTTCTATTAATTTACTTTCGATGATAAATAGATTTCCTGACACCGCAGTTAGAGTCGCCACTGATTCATGTTATACAGATGTAAAACATAAAGAAGCAGTGGCTGAATTCACTAATTCAGACGAGAGTTGGGGATCATGGAGAATTAAAAAGGAAATACTGCGTGATTACTCCAAATCATCAGATGTTACAATTGAAAACAATTACTTGAAAAATAATCAGATATCAGAACTATCTAATGCACCGTCGTGTTCCGATCCAATATGTAGATATAAAACCAGTTACTTAAACGGCTGTGGTGGGCAGGGATGACGACTCGTGCGATCGAATTATTTCGAAAGAAATCAAACATGATTGTGGTAACACCAACACACAGACTTGCAAGAGAGATGAAACAGCGAGGATTTAATGCTTGCACTAATCACAGTTTTTTATCGATGGAAAGGTGACGAATGGACTCCTGATCGAATGGGCGAAAAATATATTCCTGAAATCACCATTTGGGATGAGATATGCACAGTATCGTTAGATGTATTGCAAATGTTTTTCGAGTGGTTATTGCTAGCGAATACAAAGGTGATAATGTGTGGCGATCATGGTCAACTACCACCATTTGTCGGTTTTTTCCCACATAATTGGCTGAAGAATTTTGTAGACTGTTATGAAAAAACTAGTACTGATCATAGATCACTTGATAATGAATTACGCGAGTTCAAGAAACTAATCAGATTACAACCGGATAGAATCCGGTGTAAAATAGCACGTGAAATAATTTCGGAAACCCCATTAAATGATTTTTGGGAAGTGTGGAGAGCAAACGATTTGATAGTGGCAAGTAGAAGGATAGTCAGAGACACACTTCAGATGAAATTATTTAACCCACATAAAGAAAAATTTGCAACACTTCCAGTACCATTGTGTTATAGACCCAAGGATACACGAAGACAAAATATCGAAGTTGATATTCCAGGCATGACAGAGAAGCAGATTCTAGTGTTAAATGATATTGTGTTGGTTGATATCAGTGTTGTCGAAGATGCATTGTGTCCTGATAAATCCCCATGGAAGCTAGGATAAGCAGCGACGATACTTTCTTCGCAGGGGTTGACTATATCCGATACAATTGTTTGGATCATAGATAATCGCATCGAGTGGTCGAATTTAGTTTATCTTGCGGTGTCCAGAGTACGAAGAATAAATCAATTTTGAAGAGTTGTTTTAGACTATAATGACACTACAATAAATGATATTGTCAGCGATGATATAATCGGAAAAAACTCTCTGGTTATAAACAACAAGACAAAAAAATAACAGAAAGATTGACATTGATGCCGAATTTATAATCACACTGAAACAACAACAGAATAATCACTGCGCGAGTTGCAATTGTATAATGCGTTGGTGTTGGTCAGATAATGACCTCTGCCAATTTAACGTAGACAGAAAAAATAGCAGCGTAGGTCATACCAGAGATAATGTGATGCTGACATATCTTGAGTGCAACAGACGCAGAGGTGTTAGTTAAGACCACGCGGCGGTAATTGAGTATCCTCGGGTATCACTTGTAGTTGTAAATCCTCGCTGAGGAGCAGTTGAATCCAATCTATAGACTGGCGGTCTACCCGTGGATCGTGTTATGCTAGATATTTTATGCGTAGTGACAGTCCAAATAGGATCAGTAGCTTTTTTTGGCCACCTTCGAGCTCTCCTGGTTCATATAAATATATAACAGTGACATTGCCGAGTATTGGTTGTTTTGAAAAACCATTTAACAGGTATATAGTTCTTTTTAGTCGCGTTGTTAGGTTTCATGTTTATTGTTCGAGTAATCTCGTTATTCAGCGCGGTAATCACGCCTGGTAATCTCTTGACCCATTCACGGGATTGTTTACCCTGAATAAACTCCTTCGCGTATTGATATCCAAATAACCGCTCAGCAAGTGTCCGATTAAATCGTTCAACAATTGCCTGATCGCGATGTAGTGCAATATGTCCTCGTCTGATGGTGACATTATGATGCTTCATTGTTAATAACACTACACCCTGAAATTTCTTGCCAGGATCAACTTGTAGTAGATTTGTCCAATGCAGAGGACCCCTTCGACAAATCCTTTCAAACGCAGAAGCCACTTCATTTGATGATTTTGTCTTTGGAGGTTCTGCTTGTTTGTATCAACTCGCAACATCAACTACGGTTAGCGCGTACATGTAAACACCATCATGGGGCAGAAATAATATATCGGCCTGATGAACCTCATTAGGTGCGTTGACATCAAAATGTGAGACGTTAATTTGTTAAGGCGGTGGTAGATAAATTTGCCATATCGCCTGTTTGGATAACCAATCCGCTGCAGCGGTATTTTTCACCTTTGCGGCGCTAGCGAGATTACTGATTGCTGATTTACCCCTCCAGAATCCTCTTGGAGAATAATAAATAGATTCCTTGATGTTATTAATTACCAGCACCCAACATCAATTTACTTTTCATCGCCAATTTTATCAACCATGAAGCCAATTTTTTTTTGGAAGGATTTATCCGTGATAGAATTCAACGCATGAATTAATTTCACATCTGCGATATGTCTATGTTGCAGATTACTGCTTTTATAACCAACATCATGAGCATGACATGCCTTATCAATGGCGTTTAATTGGGTTTTCACCGGGTCGGGGATGGTTTTGATCATCGAGTCTGATATCGAGTCTGGTCCCGGGTCCACAATAACTATATCCTGGAAGCTGCTTTTCTACTGGATATTTTGCCCATGGTGTTCCTGGGAGTTTTACTAACTTGGCTGCAATATCACCTCCTCGTTTTTTTAAAAACATCTCCAGATTTCATAGAAACAAATCTAAATTTTTTTGTACAACATTGTACACACTTACCAGCAAGTGCTGATCTGTTATTTTTAGTTGTAATCGTCGTCAAGTCGTTTGAGCTAGTACGCTTCTTACATTTCACAAATATAGATCCATAATTTATTTATAATAACATGAATGTAAGTATTAGCAATTTAGTCGTATATGATGATGTCATGCTAGACAATAAAAAGAATCCCGCTAGGATATTTTCCAGAGGTAAGCATAAAAATACCGATGTGATATATGTCACTCAACGACACACTCAAATATCAAAAGTGATCAGAGATAACTGCAATATTCTTGCTGTATTCAATGGAGTTGAGACACATACGCTACGACATATTTGGCAAACTTGGTGCGGCGGTGATATGGATTATAATCTCTTTAGAAATTTCTTTAGTCACGCTCAGTCAATCCCACATGGATTTGTATCGATAAATTTGCATGATCCTAGATCAAGATATCGTATCGGACTTGATCAAATATTCGGTTGAAATCGTAAAAAGATTTTTACCCCCCATAGCAGCAGCAGAGAGGGCAACAACGACTTTACGTCTCTAAAGAAAACTTTTTTTCGATTTTGGAGGAAGCCTTGGTTTGCCAAATAGACGCTTCTATAAAGTTGTCCGATTCGCCCTCTCCTCTTCTGCTATGGAGGTAAAAATCTTTTTTCGATTTTGGAGGAAGCCTTGGTTTGCCAAATAGACGCTTCTATAAAGTTGTCCGATTCGCCCTCTTTGCTGCTCCGTTATTAACGTTTGACTCGATTTATAAGCGATTAATTCGCTGCGTGTTTCTGAAATAATTTGACTATTGACGACGTGTAGAGATAAATGACACTATTATATCTTGATTGTGGCGATTATTCGGCCTGCTATATAACTGAAGCATTCATTTCCTATAAAGCTTAATCCTAGCTTCAATGGGATTTGCCTTTGACTACATATTGTTTACACAAGTTCCGCCACTAACCATTAATCGATTTCATACGGAAACGTTTATAGTGAGCAATTCAGTTAAGTAAGTCTGGCAAAATATTCGTCTCCCTCACTAAGGTGAATGCTATCTCGATATCAATCTTGTTCTACCATCGGCTAAATGCTCGTACATCATATCAATTAACGGAGGCACGGAAATTGAGGTAATAAGGAAATGACTTGGTACTAGATTGATGTGCAATATTGGTACTTAAGCAAACGAACAATATTTTGCCTACATTAAAATGTAACTTACTTCAAAGAGATGATTTTAGTTTAAAGGGTGAAACGGCTTGTTTCTTAAAAAATATTACAAAAATATCATCTTATGATAAGCCGATACAAAACATTTTGAAAGCGATAAAGGCAAAGAATAAAACTAGAAAGATGAATCCCTGTACAACCAGACTGACTGCAAGAAATTTATTTTTAGCAGATATGTCACTCATAGAACGTCAAAGGTCAGAAAAACAGCATCTGGCGTCTTCCATACCAACTTATTAAATTTCAATATTTTATATGCTGTTGATATACTGTGACAAGAAGCCATTTTTAGTCAAAATCAAGTTAAATTAGTAGTCATTGCACAGTTGGGTATCAAAATATTAACAAATCAAAATTGATCAGGGAACTCTTATTTATTACGTTTAAATTGCGAAAACTATTTTGTATGATATCTAAATAAAGCCCTTTTTGTCTACTGTAAGCATAAACGGAAATCATTGTTGTCGTTGAAGTTTATTTAAATACGTGCTGCCTATAATCATCTATCGATTTCTAGCGGAGACTAGATATGCTTTTACAAAATGAAATAGTTATCTGCAAAGAAGTGTCCCATTCAAGTGGGAACCAGATCTTAAAGGCCGTCAAGATATTTAAATAAAAGTCCGTCTCATACCATTACATTTAAATGTCAGATATTTTACTATCTGGACTACAGAGGAAGCAGGAATTACCCATGGGATTATAGTTCAATTAGAAATTTAAAATATTATATTCATTTTTGATAATGGAAAAAGATTAGGCAAAACCTATCAATTGATAATATCATTATATGGTTAATGTTGTACCTAAATTGTTCACTGGAACAAATACATTATTCCTCACTGAATACGAATGTCAGATGGATATCGTATATATGAGTAATACAATAATCCGATTTATGCACCAATTATTGCTAACTAAGTACAAAACTAGTTTTCCATAACTAAACACTAATTACCCTGTAAAGGCGTTTTCATTTCAGAAACAGGGACTAACAATTGTATCTACTATGTCAAGACACAATAAACCTATGCACGTGTTCAATATAGAGGCAAAAAGAATATTCTACAAAATATTGTATGTTTTAAAGCAATACACTCCATATAATCTACTAAGCGAGGTATCGTCTAATTTTTAAGATGACCAATACATTGTACTTGAGTTTGTTTAACTCGGTGAAGGTTTGCTTCCATTCGTAAACAATTCGTACAATAAACTGTTTGCGAGATAAATAAGTACGGAAGTATAGATTAGATCATCTAAAATTTATATGGAATAAGAGGAGGATTCAAACTGCTTCGATCATATTGATTGATTGATGTCTTGAACCATGAAATTTGTATTCTTTTCAGAACAAAACCGATTTAATACCGTTAATTATATGTAATCGTTTTTTTGCTTCTATGGATACCAGCAAATTCATCACTTTGCAATATTGAACAAATGCATAAACATAATTCAGTAATTGTGTTTGAAGCAAGAAAATGCAATGACCAATCACGATTTTGTGTCACACATTTAATTTGTCCATGTTGTTTGGGTCATATGAGAATATTTCATTAATTAGATTTTTTTCTCCAATTTCTTATAACTAATAACTAACTTGCAATGTATTACTTCATGATATGATAAATTATTGTCTTGCATTTACAAAGCGCACCATATAAACATGAGTCAGTTATCATTTCCTAGGAAAATATAAACTTTTTATCCTATGCAGCAACACAATATTCTTGTTAAGTCTCAAACTAATGAAACAGTTACTTCATTCAGTACAACATGCAGAAAATTAGAATAAGTTATATGTTTAATACATTCAGACAACCACGTTACTACTAACATTATTTACTCCAGTTAATCGCAGTTCTAATTCGACTTCGTAAATACGCTTTATATGAAAGTCACGAGCCGACTATATGTTTATTTAGAACGAAAATCAAAAGCTGAATATAGATTTATTCAATATGAAAGTCATTAGCTGAATATAAATTTATTCAGCATGAATGTCATTCGCTGAAAAAAAGGTTAATCGGTATGAAAGTCATTCGCTAAATATACGTTTATATTAGCTGAATACAAATGTAATCTGTAGTAACGTCATGAGCTGAATTTAAGTTTATTTGGTATAGTCAATCATGCCCTTTGCTGTAAAATCAATTGTTTGGAGGTTATAAGGACACACGTGAAGTTGATATGTTATTAATTCTATATATCGATTTGATGTCTAGTCACTCACCTTTGGCGAGACCCCATACACCATTATTCATATAATCAATTAAAACATGCCTAATAGATTGGCTGATATTAGGCTGCATATAAATAATTTAATTCTGGGTCCATGTGCTATGTTATATCGCTATGAAGTAACACGCATAGCAAGTGCGTGTAAATCAGTTAGACAAGTCTCTAATAATGAAAATATATTGCATACAAACGTTCTTGAATTTTAAATATATTACACTAAAGCTCTATGAATTTGTAAACTATTCTGGAATCTTTGAGGTCAGTCTTTTCGCGAGAGTTTATTCGTACATTTACTGACGACACACCTTGCATGTTACATTTATTTCATTGTTTATTACTGTAAAACAAGGCGGTCACGCTGAAAGAATTACAACCTATCACGTTATGTGTGTGTCTTTGTGTGTACTACTTTCATTTCTTAACACTGTTTCTTCGTTGCAGTGATAATAAAGTAATTTTTAGTTAACATCAAGTTATAGTCTTTACAATAATTGTATTATGGAACATGATCAGATAATGGGTGTTTAGGGAAATCATATTATGACATCTACATTTTGGAAAGCTTATTATATGATATAAGACTGAAGTACTAAGTGCTTTAATCAGTTTTACTTTAGAATAACTAGGAATTACTGTGATCGTTAAAAATTATTTCATTGAGTAATACCGATTATGGCGTATCAATTTCGTGAGGAAAATAGTAAGTGCAATTACGGTATAAAGGTAACTATTGGTTTAGATATAATATTTATGTACATCTGCTCTATATTTTGTTCCCTACAAGAAGATATTTTGTTTTTCAAAAATTGAAATATAGCTATCTGCAACGAGCTGTCTCTCATCGAAATTGGAATCCGATGTTAAAGATTCTAAATATATACCGTGATAAAAGCCTGTCAAAATAATTCGATGCTAATCAGTACAGTGGAACGGAAATGCTGAAAGGGATGAAAGCATCTATCCGTTCCTTATTCGAAGGGTTGCATACAAATCGTAGCAGCAGAGAGGGTGAACAGACTAAATTGAATCATCACCTTTTTAATTACCAAATCGACTAATGGTGACTAACACAGAAGTCAATCAATGACTACACCTAGATTGACCCAAACAAATGTTGTAATCAATCCTCTCTGCTGCTCTCTCCATGTGTTAAATTGTCAATCTGAGGATAAAATAAATCGTGTATATAAATCAAACAAAATGAATAATTCAGACAAACAATCAATCTGAGACTTTTTTGAACTTTGAGTAATATTCTTCCTCTGTTGGAGGGGTTTCTTTTCTAGGTATCAATACCCCTTCTTCGATCCTACGACGGTAATACGCCATCAAAGTTCTGTATTTATTTACACCACATTCATTACAAATCCGATATTGTCCTCGAACGCCAACATTGCATCCAACACAATATCGAGGACCAGCACGTGGAGTTTTTGATAAAAAATATTTGGGTTTCTTGCAAAATTCTCCATGGCATCTTTTATCACATTTATCCGTTGTTCCTTGACGCAACCATGTAAAAAATTTTATTAGTTAGATAGTATCCATTTAATTTAGTCAGAGGATAAGCGCTATTTTGTCAATCTGAGACCTCCATTCACGAATGCGGAAAGTATGCATAAATATATATTATTAGGAAAACGTATACTTTCCGCACCAACGAAAAACACGCGAGAGAGCAGCAGAGGGCGAACAGACTAGGCTCAATCATCATTTGCCTTAAATAGAATCTTCCTACGAAAGTATAAAAAAAAGCTTAAACAAAAGCCCCTAATTTACCGCGATTTTTACCTGAATTATATAAGTAGTGATCTAGAACAACGACATATCGCAGATGTGAAATTCCATAAAAAAAATAAAAATCTCAAGTAAGAATTAGCCAATTGTTTAGTAAAATCTGCGATGAAATCCAAATTAGCAATAGCTGCCGGTTACTAATTATAATGGAATCAATTTATTATAGCCCAAGAGGATACTGGAAAGGTAGATCAGCAATCGATAACTCGCTGATGCAGCAAATGCCACACGTTCTACCGCCGCAGCGTGGTTAGCATGACAAGCAATATGCAAATTTACCTACCACCGCCTAAACGAATCGAGTACGCACATTTTGATGTTAACGTTCCTAGTGAAGTTCATCAGGCTAATATTCCGTTTTTATCTCATGATCGTATACGTAGAGTAACGTTTAACGCATTAACCGTTGTTGATGTTGCAAGTAGATATAAAGAAGCAGAACCATTATCGACTAAGACAGATACCGAAGTTGCATCTGCCTTCGAATGGATTTATCGACGAGGACCCTTGCGATGGCCACAACTATTACAAGTTCATCCTGGCAAAGAATTTCTTGGTGCAGTATCATCATTAATGAAGTGACATAATGTTAAAATACGACAAGGACATACTGAAATTCATCGTGATCAAGCGATCGTAGAACTATTCAATAGAACACTTGCTGAACGATTATTTGTATACCAATACGCGAAGGAATTCATTCAGGATACAAGATCTCGTGAATGGGTTGCAATATTACCAAATGTGATAGCTGCATTAAACAATGAAGGTTACTCGAACAACTGCCATGAAACCTATTAATGCAATTACAAGGAAATATATACCAATACAGCATAATTTTTCACCGCAGCAAATATTAGTTAATTTCATCGTCAGGTATTTATACGAACGAGGTGAACTTGAAGGAGGAACACAAAGAGCGACAGATCATATTTGGAGTATTACTATATACAAGATATCCAGATTGGTACGATCCACAGGTAGAACTGCAATCTACAGATTAGATTCAACTGCTCCTCAATGTGGATTTACACTTAAACAATTACAGGTAATTCCCGAGGATACACAATTACCACCACATTCACTTAACTAGCACCTCTACGCCGATTACATTCAAGACAAGTTAACATCACATTATCACGTGTATGACCTAGACTGTTATCTTTTCTATCTACGGTAAATTGTTTTGGGTGTTTACTCGAGTATTGCCACAGCATTATACAATTACAGCTTGCACAGTGATTATCCTGTTGTTGATTTAATGTTATGATAAATTGCACGTCAAGATCGAAGTCGCGTTTACATTGTATATCACATTGTTTATAGCTATCTAATTTTTTCATGCTATATCATCATCAACAATGCCAGTGGTTTCTGACGCATCCACGACAATCCTACGTAGCTGAGATATTTTCCGGACGCGAGACACCGCAAGATAAACTAAATTCGACCACTCGATATGATCATCCACAATCCAGATAACTGCATCAGAAATAGATAATCCTTGAGATGAATGTATTATCCTTGCGTTTCCTAGCGTCCAATCCGATAACGCGCTATCAACAACATTGACATCCACTAAAACAATATCATTCAACACGAGATTTTGTTTCTCCGTCTGTCCTGGTATGTGAACGAGAATATTCTGTCGTCGCGAATCTGCTGGGCGATAACATAATGGTACCGGCAATTCTGAGAATTTTTCTTTATGTAACCGAAATAATTTTTGTTGAAATGTGTCATTAACTAGCTTTCTACTTGCAACTATCAGATCATTTGCTCTCCACGTATCCCAAAATTCGTTCAAAGAGGTTTCCGAAATTATATTACGCATTACAATACATTGAATTTATTCGGATGTAATCTGATTAATTTTTTTAACTCCATCAATGTTAAATCAAGTGCTCTATGATCGTCAGTTATTTCTTCGTAATAGTCAACGGATCTCTTTAGCCATTCGTGTGGAGACGGTCCAACAAAGGGTCGTGGTTGACCATGATCGCCACACATTATTACAGCAGTGTTTTTCGTCAACAAAAAAAATCAAGAAATATTTTTAGATTATCTAATGACACTGTACATATTTCATCCCAAATGATGATCTTTGGAACATATTTATCTCCCATTCGATCAGGAGTCCACGTGTCTCCTTTCCATCGAAGGAACTTATTATAAGTACATGACTGCGTTCCTCGTTGGGTCATTTCTCGCGCAAGTCTGTGTGTAGGGGTCAAAACGATCATATCAGCATTCTGAAATAGTTCAGTCGCACGTGTCGTCTTTCTTGATCCTCTAGGTCCATTGAGATGAATTGTTTTGTGTCTAGCTACGGGATCATATATCGATGTTGCAGACAATGGTTATACTATCTGATTATTTCTACGGTAAATACCTTTGATTGGAACATCTGCTGATTCAGAATAACCGAGTATATTTTCTTTTTTGGTTATACTATCTGATTATTTCTACGGTAAATACCTTTGATTGGAACATCTGCTGATTAAGAATAACCGAGTATATTTTCTTTTTTTATTCTCAACGAACCCCATGGTGCATGATTGATGATATTTAGTTGGTCTAGCAATCTTGAATTTATTTTACCGATATAAAACGAATCAGTATCTACTCTGACAGCAAACTCTGGAATTTTATTTATCATTGATAACAGATTATTCGAAAAGTACGCGAGCATTGAAAATCTTAAAATGAGTATTCTGCGGTGAATCACCATCAATATAACTCACAATTGTACCTAAATTAGTTCCATTTGATATGAAAGCTGTATCCCGACTTCTAAATGTATTTCTTTTCGTTGTATCAGTGATTATACAATTTAATTCAGCATTGTCCATGATTAATCTTGTACAATGTTGTTTATGATCGTATGATCCTCCTTCGATAAATTTGCCTATTATTTTCCTGTCAAGATCTTTTGCAATTTTTTTTCAAAGTCGGTTTTATCAGAATATTTTTTTCTTGTGGTAACCAACCTTCGGTCTGCATTCGGTATAAGATAATGGCTTCAATGACAATCAACGTCAACATTAAACAATGAAGCATATATCGTAACAATACTATTGGAGCCCACTTCTTTTCTGAAAAATGTCTACCGAACCAAACATAAGAAATCGGATGAAGATTTTCTGTTAATTCGAATGATTCGATACATGCAAATCCAGTAATATCAAAATCAGGTAATGGTCCATTTATTGATACTCGCGTCATCTCGTGTGTCGGGTGACCGAATCTTTTAAAATACCCAGAACACTCTCCGTATCCTCTCCAGAAAAATGAGCTGCAACTGTTGGAACAGTAAAACTTTCACCGAGTAATTTTTCGTCGGGGTACATTTTCTCATTTTCTTGTGGAGGGATTCTGTTCCATAAATATCACCATTTGGTCTTACAAACTGATCGGATTCATTTTCAGAACTAAACAACCACCCGGATACAGGATCGTTTTTACTTATCTCGTTAATAAAGTCAAACATATCACCGTTATATAATTTAACCGTCCTCGTGCGTGGAAATACTGTTACTACATCAGTCCACGCATGCGCATTATGATCAACATATTCGATTGAAGCTCCCTTTGATTTCTTTTTCGATTCGTATAAGATCTCTCCTGCTATCATTTTTACTGTTATAGGAAATTTTAATTTCTTTCCTAATTCAATTGATAGATGCTCCTATATCTTTGACTATTTCTGCCCACGAATTTATTATATTACGTCGGTTATCCGTCAAACCCTTTCCACGAGTCGAGACGGTGAAATGTTCTGTTTTTCGTTCGGCCACACAATTTATCTTCGAGAATTTCATCGGCCTCAGATTATCAATGTTGGGTTTCTCAGGCGGATAAATCCCATAAATAACCGCTGTTACAGGATACAATTTTTCGTAATATAATTTATCAATACCGGTCAACATCCCTGGTTCGGAACCTTTACTCAATATGGCAGTTTTTTCCTTATGAAGGACAGGATCACGTTTATCACGAATAATCCAGTTGTCTGTATCTGATAGTACGATAAATTTGATTTTTAAGATATATTTTCGATCGTCAAGGTAACTAATGAACATCGCTGCTCGTTTGTCGTTCATCGTAGCATTTATATTTTTAGTGTCACGTATAATCTTAAACGTCAACTACACATTGAGATGCTTCATTTTCTGAAATTCTTTCTTGGCGTCATGTATTTTATTGATCAAGATTTTATATGTCGGATAAACCAGATCTCGCATCGGCACAGGGAATATTCTGTCAAGATTGAAATTTTTAATTTTAGAAAGATCGATCTTGGATAATCTTTAGAATTCTTCCATCATTATAATAAAAACAAGTATTTAAATTAAAAATAATATATATATATATATATATATATATATATATATATATATATATATATATATATATATATATATATATATATATATATATATATACATATATATAAAATGATTAAAACAAGGAATCTCTGCAAGTGATTAGATTTCAAAGTAAAGATCAAGGCAAATAATTATTTAAACAAAAGATATTTATGTATAATGGAACGAAATGAATTCATGATACATCCTATCATTGAAAACTACGAAACATCTCGTGATGGTGTTATCAGACACTGTAAAGGAAAAAACCCAGTCGGTTATATCATTAATACTGGTTATCTCCAGTTTGTTTTCAATGAAATAAATAAAAAAGGAGCATATCTCTGTCATAGGTTCGTCTTCGAGGGTTTCAATGGAATTATCGAAGACGTTCTTGTCATCGATCATATTGATGGACTTAAACTACACAGCTCTTTATCTAATCTGAGAACTATCACGCAGAGTCAGAATTCTATATACGGTAATACTGGTAGATGTAAAACAATAGGAAAAAGGATGATAAAATCTGTAAATACAGAAACAGACGAAGAAATAATATTTCCATCAATGAATGCAGCTGCCAAATATTTTGATATCCAATCAAAATCAATATATTATGTCGCAGAAAATATTACCAGATCTGCTCTCTCAAAAAATATAAACAAAAAATTACATTTCAATACTGTTTAAGGGAGACTGTCTCTCTGTAGTTACGTCGTTTGTATTACTTTACTATTTATTTAATATATTTATTTTTACTGTGGATATTTTCAGCAAAATATATTACTATGATGTTCAGTATAAAATATAAAAATGGAACTATAAAATAATATAATATATAGAAATGGACGCGTTCTCAAATCCGCCTGGGTATGTTGGAAAAACAAATTACTGAATCAATCTGAAATTATATGATCGATGCTGAAAGTACGCACTTTCAACATTCAGGGTATTTTGGAAAAACATCTCCGAATCGAAGATATCAAATCATTGTGGAAAGTAGGCTTAATATCCTATTATATTAAGAAAATAAACACTTTCTACATTCAGACAACCTCAAGATGAGTAAAGATCTTCATGAATACTTGTGGAAAGTACATATAATATTATATATATTAAGAAGATAAGTACTTTCCACGCTGAAAATCAAAGTGCTAGTACAAATCTCCATTACGTTGGGTATGTTGAAATTTCATATCTGTTCGATGAATTCGAAGATGTCAAATCACGACTGGCGAATGTACAGATAAGATTATATTTATATTAAGAAAATATACACTTTCGCCACTAATGAAATTTACGATAGAAATGATCCTTTGCAAATAAAATCACGGTGATTAATTTCAAGTATACGCGATTAATTTCCGCAATTCACCTCTGCTGCCCTTAATGTGCCTGAACCAGCTAAAACACTTGAACCTAGAGGTTAAAGGTTCTGCTGTCCTTAATGTACCTTCGTACCACATTCTATCGCAATAGAAAATATTAAACTAAAAAAGATGATAAATGAAAACGCTGTTACCGATGGCAGCTTGTATTAATTCCCCCACAGTTCTGTTGTATTATACTGTTATAATATTTGTTTAAAATTCTATTATAATATTTTTGTTATTAAGATTTATAAATTTGGATAAAATTTCATCCTTTTATTTACCTATTTTAGTCGAAATATCATAGAAATATCTATCAAAATTGTAATATTTTTAGGGTGAAACCCCGAGCGATTATTTAAATGGTTTATCGATAAATCGTTAAATTTGCCATGTTTCGCTCATAAATCAACTAAAATCGGATATATTTCTACGAAACAATCTACTAAAACAGACACATAAAAAATCAAATTAACGATTTGTCGATAAATCATTTAGATAATCGCTCGGGGTTTTCACCTACAAAAATCAGAAATCTGACAGATTTTCTACGATAAAATTGACTAAAATCGATTTTAAAAAAATCGAAACTTCATAAAATCTGTAAAGGAATATTCTGTTTTACTGAAATGAGATTTTTGTTCAGAACTATATAATATTATTTTAAGTTCATCAAGTTTAATGCAGGAATGCGCGTAGTTTATAATCTGATCTCGGTCACCCGTGATCATAAAATTATGTTCTCTCCGCAATCTATCTCACTGTTCTTGTGTCAGTAAAATATCTTTGCCACCAAACTCATTAATGACTATATCAACGATGTTGAATGAAAACTGTAAATAATAATTTGGTTGCATTTTCAAGTGCTTCTTTGTCGTGTATAAAAACCTTTACGTACTGGTACATATATAATATTTATCCGATTAATTTGTGAATCAAGATAAAAAAATCGTTTACGATTTCACATTGAGATTTATCAGTAAAACCTCGCCACGTAAATCAATCAAGTGTCCACTTTGGTCGGTGAGTTTAAAATTAATTCTTGACAATTATTGATTACGCTTGCGTAGATAAAACGAATTTATTGGTTCTTGCACGATCAAGGATTTAGGAGGAACCATTGAAGTAAATGTGTAACGAACGTATCCTTTTTGAGCTCGATTTGATATCCCAATATCTGTTTGATAACTACAATCGATTACATCACATACACGATTGACTGCAATCGTTGAGGTTATATTTACAACCTCTGGTGAAATATGCCTGCCTTCAGCATCTTGATCATTGTTAAATATGGGAAGATTATCAGGATGTGGTGGAGTTTCAGGCCATCCTAGAACAGTTTTTGTCGATGATCGATAAATATCTACGACGTAATCGGGAGATTTTACTTCAATCACAGATGATAATGTTGGTTCGTGAGCAGTAATAGTTATTTTTGATACTTTTTTTGTTGTTGATTTTATTCTGTGCTGGAGTTCATCGTTGATTTGTTCAATCTAATAACTACCTGTGGGGATAGAAGCAACAAAGAAATCTGGGGTTCCATCTGGTTTATTTTTGTTTGCAGGTACAAGTGAATTATTTGGAGGTAATCCACCAAATGATTCAGATCTGATATTTGGTTAACTATGATATACTCGCAGTTGCACAAGTAAAATCTCCCTAGCTGAAATTGCAGATGGAAAATTAATACTAATTCAGGATTGGTTGTGCTCACTGATATAGTGTTTTTCACCGGTGTTGTATTCGGGGCAATCTGTTGCAATAGTTCTTGTACTGACATTTATCTATTTATCTGTAACTTTAATGGGTGTAGATTCTATCACAGTCATTGATACGGAGAATATTTTAGTCATTAATGCGAACTCAGAATCCGATATTAAACCATCGTTGAGGCTTTCAGATATTAAATGAATGTTTTAGAATACGTCGCCGTTGCCGCGTACAACTTCACAGCATAATCGGATAATTTTTCATTCGTGCACGTCGTTATTTTTTTTTTGCGATTATATTAAAAGCTCCATTGATCGCAGTTGAACCGCGGAGACTGAGTATACAATTATGTCGATGACAATTACATGTCTGTGATATTTTTACTTTTATCCTGTAATTATCAACGATAGATTTTAATTTATCTTGCCCCTCACGCGCTTGATTGTATCTGTAGTCCATATTATTTACGCTGTAATCAATTGAGGTGTTTCAGCGACAAATTCCAGACACCACCAGATCTTTGCTGTAGTTAATTTCTTGTCGGATGCAACCAGGATAAATGGTTTTTCGTCTCCACAATTTAGTACAACAGATACGGTTCCAGAAAACTTGTCTGTTGAGTGACGCCATGGGTACGTGGTAAATATCTCGAATTTTGCACTACTAAACACAGACAATCTGTACACGCCAGTAACTTCCGCGGTATGTTTGATAGTATTATTTTGTTGAGACCATGTTGTTGATCCTGATGATATTGTGTATATGACGTTGTTAATCCGCCTGTGCAGAATTTTACCCTGATATTTTTGAGGGGGATCAATTTTATTAATAATATTATGAACATCACTCACAATATCTCCCTGTATTTTCTTAATCGTATGGATTGATGTTTTAAAATCAGAAAATTTCGTATCAACGATTAATGGTTTTCCGATGAATCCATCTGCAATTTCTTCGATCTTTGTGAAATTTCTACGGAGATTTGTAAACGCACCTACATGGACGTTATACTCGGTACTCAACGTAGATAATTTTCCGTCTACGGTATTGTGATCGTTTATGTGAGTTTCGTATTCGGTTTTTAAGTTGGATAATTTACCACTAACGGCATCATGTTCGGTTTTTAACGTAGATAATTTACCATCAAATGTGTCAACGTATCTTTTTGTTGTCGCATCTTCATCTGATGTTGGATCTCTCAAGACAGTTATTTTATTTCCGTTCATGAAAAGTTCTCCTGTTAATACACCACCTGACGTTGACAATCATTTTTGAACATTTTTTATAATTTCACTTCTGATATATTCTGTCGATATGTCTGAATCTCGTCTTTTCCGCTGTATGTAAATAACGGAATATTCACAGCAGCGCCAAGAACCCTACGAACTATATCATTCCACTTAATATTACTTGTTTTCAAAACACCGTGCTTGTCCTGAAAAATAACAACTTCATCTCAGTCAACCCCAGCTAGGTTCATAATATCAGCAAGGTCATCCTTAGTTGCATATTTTGATGCGTCGAAATCTTTATCGGTTCCTTTGTCGGTTTTTCTGATCAAAGATCTTCCGTAAATATCAGCTATTATATATATGTACAATTTTAAATACCTGTCCAACGATTACATGTGTATTCGTGTAGAACTTTATGAGGTGGTTTAGTTGATTTTGATATCGCATCAAGTACAGCGATGGGTACACGACCACATATCGGTGGATCTGTCATTGTCTGTGTCGGTAACGTTGAATACCAAATCTTGGCAGGAAATTGATTAATATAATTTAAAAACTCAACTGGTGGTAATAGTCCGTTCGAATAAAAATAAACAATTCCGCGTGGATCAATCGCATATGCAACCCAGTGAGTTCCTGGACCGGAATTCGAATCGAGATTGATGATACGGGTTTCAACGTGATGTAGTTGTTTCGGTAATTGATCACGCATGAAAACTCCTCTAAAATGTTTGATTTTTAATTTTTTAGCACCATTTATCAGATCAAAATTTGACGTCGGTGTTAATATATTCCTGGAATTCTCAGTCCTTTTCCTAGATAAGTTCCCGGATGTCTGAGACCGCGCCCTTTCTATACCCTTTTCCTGTTGCTTTCTTTAATGTCATTCCAGCGGCGGTTCCAACAGCATCTAACGCAGCTGCTTTTGCATCTACAGGTGCGGCCGCAGGAATAAATGCTGGTATTGCTGAAATATGCCTCATGATTTAATCATATATTTGATGGCTCTTGGAGAAATTTCAAGTTCAACTCCAGTTTTTGATGCCAGAGCTTTATTGAAACGTTTAAGCTGATTACCGGTCAACGATAATTTGTTTGGACCACCACTCATTTGTTATTTCTTTAACGCTATTTTTGCCCTTCATTGATTTGCGTTTTTTTATTATAATTTTCTTTATCTGACCATGAGTTGCGATAACATGACTATACGACATTTTAATATTTACTTTACTTATTCTCTACGGTGTATCAACGACTCGTATTCGTCCACCAACACCTTCGAGTAATTCTGCTCTGTCGCTTAGTATAACAGCGATCGCTCTGAAAACAGCAGGAACAACAGGTGGACCTACAGTACCAGCAGGAAAGATAATTACTTGAGCTCGAAAATATATATCAACAACAGATTGTGTGAATAAATTTAAATTTTCCAGTGAAAAGTAATAAATCGGATATAATGTTGTGAAATCTTTTTGTGATATTTGCAAACCGGTATCTACATTTAGATCACGCCCCATAAATGACATTAAACGATGATATGCACGTGAAACTTTATTATGTTCAAAATTTAACTTTATATCTTCGGCAGGTTCTTGATGTCCATTTATTCTTAAACTAACCTCGGCAACATCAACTGTGTCAAATCGCATCGTACTTTCTTCTGATTATTTACTCGTGCATTTGCCTGAAGTGCGAGAAAAATATCTCGTGGTGCTGAGACCCCTTGTTGTGCTGCTATATACCATGTAAATTGACCAGCACCATTACCTTGAGTGCTATCTGTAGTCATTGTTTTCCATGGTAGCAGTGATTTACCACCTTGATTCATGAAATAAAGTAATTTATTTTCTTCTGTGATATATGGAATCATTAGCCGCATCCACAATGATAATTTTCTTATCGTTATTTTAGCTTCAACAAAAACCCTATCGGCTCGCCAGAATGCATCATTATCTGAATCTTTTATGACAAGTACTATAGTGTGTTTAGCACCAAATATAACCTTTCTAACATCTTTGCAAAATCCAAAAATATGAGATAATAGAATTACACACGAAAATTCTCCATTAACGTTCAACATTGACTCACGTGCTGCAACTCCAAGGTTGAAATTATTATTTCTTGATAATACTGCATTTGCGTCTGCAGCTCCACCTGCGGGTCTTACATTAACACTAGTTAAATCTGTGTGATCTGCATGATCCGTCGTATCCTTTGCAAACATCATCGATGGACCAGCTGATCTTGAATAGTCAACAGAGTTTCTTGCTAGACCAAGTATCGTCGTAGCAACATGATTTGATGTGTTTTCCATCGATGATGTATGTGGCACTTCTGAATAATGCCATAATACCATTATTGACAAAGCAATTTTAGTAGAAGCTTCATAATTTGTATCGTCTACTTTTGAAAGTCGCCCCTCGTCTTCGATAAATGCCTCAGCGGGTAAGATATACCGACTTGTATGTTGAACTTATAATTCTATTCTTCCACGTTGATTTGGTTGTACTGCATCGTAGGAATAATATTGATATACACGCAGGGAATCATTTTATGAACTGGATCATCCATATCCAACGCTGGATCAATTTCACGTTTAAACATTTTATTATAATGACTATGATCTAAATTATAATTATCTACGAAGACCACTTCCTGCTATCAGACTAGCGGTTATGTTATCTTGTTTTTCTTTTAACGATGCAGCAGCCAGATCCATTAATCTTTGGGTTGCGGCCTGATTTATTATTTTACTTTCATTTGCAGGCATAACTTCAGTAGATGGTAATTTCAGTTATTTTTGTTTTTCGTCGTAACATCCGTAAAATTCTGTCCTTGACCGCCGAAAACGCTTCACCAAAACGCTTCACTAGGAGCTTTGTCGCGAATAACATCGATAGCTTTCATTGATAACTGTTTTGCAATTGGCATTGCTTTTGGGGCTTTCCTGGTAAATAAACCCCGAACATCACCAAGTCCATCTCCGTAGGTCATTTGATAGACTGGTAATCGCGAATTTACTACTCTGATCATTCTTGGTCAACGACAAGTACTGTGTACGATCATTTGATTTAATCATTCACCATGATCTAAATTATGTGTCAAGGGATTTAGTCATCTGTAATTTCATCGATAAATTCCCGATAGGTTTTGATATCCATGATACCACTGGTAAATAATTGTCAACAGATATCAGATATTTCGTTGAATATCTCATGAGAAGTATTATTAGCGCGTTTCCCTCCTATGAGAATTTCTAGTTTATCCACGTCAGCGATGGCGCTGTCAGGGCAAGTGATAGGATCATTTCCAAAACCATTTCCTGTAGTAGCGCCAGAAGATTCATCACCAGGATCTTTTTTCTTTTTACCTGGTAAAGAGCGTAATTTCTCCCGGCGTTCAGTTTCTTTTTGTTTCAGTTCTTTTTTTTTTGTTCCACCTCTTCCTTTTTTGTTTCACTATTATTTTTCTTTGATAACTACTAAATTTGTCAGCTTCCTACGTCATCCTTTATTGTTCTATTTGTTGCAGAGGTGGAGGTAGCTGATACTAGTGACGAATATCGTTTACAGGAAAGCTAAAAAGCCAATTGACTAACACTGGGTGACTTTTTATTCTATATTCCAAGCTTTCCTTTTTTGCTGTGAAGTGCAAATGTTACATTCAGTGCAAATTTACATCAATATGTTAATTTAGTCATGTTCTTTATGGCCGTTGGACCATTATGAACTAAAACAAAAATACCTTAAAAGAACCATCAAATAAGAGAAATGTATTGTTTAAACCTAACAAGGAATATTGAGAGACACTATGCATTGTCAACGTTAGGGACTATACTATCTCTATAAAATTCAAGCTGGAATTGAAGAATCGGATATATTTTAAAAAAATTGAAATATTGTCATAGATTACGGACAGAAGTTCGGACTTTAACCGTTATTCGATTTGATCAGAATATATAAAAAAAATTAAAGTACTGACAGACTCGAAAAAAAAATACATTGGTCAACAATTATGAACACTGGCCGGGTGTTGTATTTACATGTGATACAATACTCTTATTTTGCCTTAAGTGTCAGTACTTGCGCAGCATCCATCGGTAAGGAGGTGCTCTCTTTCAAAAGAGGAACTCTGTCTTGTATGAGTTATTTGTACGATTTCAAATTATAATAAACCTGTCCCAGTAGCTGAAATTATTGACTATTGATTGTTCATAAAATATTGTATATTTTAAGGAAGTATACTATGGTAACATTGAAAGCGAATTAACGTCTATGATAAATATAATCAATGACTTGTGTATACATATTATAAGTCAGAGAAAGTTTATATCCATGCCTGATGCAGTGGAATCTTTGTGCAATATATGAATATCTTATTATAGAGTCGAATTTCGAAAACTCGAACTAATAGGATGTGGGGTTTGTTTTGGTTTTCAAAGAAATCGAAGCATTACGGCAGGGGTTAAGTTTACAGTGTCTAAGGTATGCCGAATACTCTAATGATCAATGTTTTGAATACTCAACGTTTAACTGTATTGAAACGAAAAGTTTTAATACCGTTGATGTACATGATATGCTTTGTTTTTTACTCTGTTAAAGTCACAATTCATGATTTGACAACATTTTGCATGATACCACTTATGGCATTTGGACAAATTAATTCTGTAATTTCTTTTCAAACAATTAACATACAAATAATGAAGTATTATAAATGTTGGTCATAGTCATTGATTTGCTTGGTGTCATTATTTGTATTTTGTCTTCCTCCTAAAGTCCCTTTAATAGGGACTTACTTGCATTTTGTTTCATACGGAAGTGGCAAGTAACTAACTTCCATTTATTATGTTCTACAGTATTCATTTAAGGAAAATTGTACCAATTAACTAACGTAAGTTTCTAGGAAATAATAGATACAATCGGAACACCACATTGCAGATGTAATTAGTCAAACACCGAAATTTACCAATATGATTATGATTGTCTATCTGAGTTTCTCATTAGCTGAATATACATTTGACCTTTTTAATCAATGATCATCTAATCTGTAAAAGCATTTCCTTGGGGCTCTGCCGCCACAACGGAAGCTGGCATAGGATTCACGCTACATACAGTCACGAAGACTGGTCATCCATCTTTGAAGTGACCCCAGTAACCATCATTCAAATGATCAATTTAAGCATGCCTAAACTAGTCTGACATTTAGATATATGTTTACAATTCATAGCTATTAACTAGCGTGCAAATCAAGTATATATATATATATATATATATATATATATATATATATATATATATATATATATATATATATATATATATATCAGTTTCGTAATTATGAAACAATTCTAATATAGTGCTTAATAAAGGCGTGGAGATTTTCGAATACTTTTGATAGTTTAAATCATTTAGAAAAGACTTGAAATACATAAGTTCATACATTTGGCTAATGCTTAGGGTTACGTTTCCAGACTGCAAGCCATGTATGTTCCTTTATTTCAGCGCTGGTTAATGTTGAAAAAAGACATTACGCTGTAAGAAGTATACATCCTTCAATATCCTCAGATCTATTTTACTAACTGCAAAAGGTCTGGATGTACTTAGGAACGATTGTGAACCCTCTGCTCAGACTCTTTACATATGTTTCAGCCATCGTTTGCCAATGGTAAATTTGGATTCCTGTTACTGTTTATA
Source organism: Unio pictorum (assembly GCA_030141615.1). NCBI lineage: Eukaryota > Metazoa > Mollusca > Bivalvia > Unionida > Unionidae > Unio > Unio pictorum. The sequence goes on from JARLTB010000218.1 coordinate 4,257,838, forward strand.
TGCAAACGTTGTCGGGAATAAATATTTTCAAATCAGTTTAATGTCCGAATACTCATAAACATCCTTTTGTCCATTGAGTTTATCGGATAACCGATATAACATTAAACTATTTAACAAGATATGCTTTCCGATTGGATTTTAAAACAGAAACATTATTATTTTGTCAATCATATGTCATTTTGAATAGGTAGAGTCTTGCCCAATTATTGTATCGAAATGTTTCCATGACGATACAATAATGTGATCGACTGTGTAAATTTCTAGTAATGTCATCATTCAAAATTTCACATATATAAGTGTCGCTGAAGCTAATAGTTATTTTCATGTATGAGGGACTAATGGATGCATGCTAAAACGTTTTTAGTTGTGTTGCCATCAAGTTTATGCATCCTACACCCAGCTTGAAATATATATGAACATGGTTAGCTATACAGAACACCATATTAAAAGGATCAACTCTAAACTAAATTCTTAGAGGCAAATTCATGAAATGATTGAATTCGATGTTTGTGAAACGAATAACATACTAAGTGGTTGCGTAGAATTTCACTCTCACCTCACTCTAACGGAAGCAATTGATCAGACTGTGGAGGAAGAAGGTAGGCAAATGACAAATAATCTGTACTTTGTGGCAAAGTAGGGGCGCCATATAAGACTATTACCGCTGGAACCATCACGCTATCATATTGTAACTAAACCGAATCATTCAACAACATTAAAAACAAATGTTTCACAACTGTCTGCTTTGAAATACGAAAACGTTTCTTATACGTATAGAGTCCGATGGGAGCAAAGAAAAGTGTAAGCAGTTAATATCCCATGATGGTTGCATTTTGAGTTCGTGCCCATGATCCTGGTAATAGTATGAGGATTTATCATGACGTAGCCTAGCAACCTGTAAAATTTTAATCTATTTTTTAGAAGTGTAAAATGTTTGAATTGACCATTTAAAGTCTGTGTTTGAGGTCAGGCCAGGGATGAATAATAATTTATCTTTGCTTGCTGATATGGGCAATATATTGCCATTCATTGAAGTAATATTGCATTGAATCCACTAAAGTCTCATGATCGTTGTCGTGTTGATGAATTTGTTTTTATCGGGATCAAGTCATAAATAAATCAGACAGAACTAATAGAAGAATATCAGAATCTAATACAAATGCTGTTTCTCAAAGTTTATTATCTGTTCCATTTATCAACAAATCGAGTAACCTCTTCAGTAAATAATTTTGCAGCTTGACTTTTACTAGCAACATTTGAATTACATCTGACTAAAATGACTGATACAGGCAAAATTAACAAATTTATAAGATTCCCATACGTTTGACCTAATGATGTTTTAAACAGAAAAACAGAAAAACAGTCACGTAAGACTGAGATTGCCTAAAAGGTCAATTATCTTTTGCTTTTGCTCTGCTTTGTTCTTTTGTGAGTTGTACAATAATACAATAAAGAACTGCTGCAGCACATTATTCTGTTTGTCAGTGAGGAAAGTTTGTTGTAAAAATCTCACTAGTTAGATTGACGACTTAACTGGTTGTCATCTTTGGAAACCTCCAGGTTTTGTATGTATCATACTTAAGCTAGGAATTAATTTAAGTTTACATTATCAATGCATCAATGTCTGATTAGCAGCTAATTCTTTTGCAGAGAGGAATGACAGTTTGAACAGACAATCCATTAGTTATTCGGATAGTTATTACATGGGGTGACATTGTTTTTGCTAAAATAACACTTAGTTATTATCAAAATCATGTCCTTTTAACTAACAGAAGATGTTTCAATTTAATATATAAAAGATAAAAGGAAATTTTAAAATATAATTAATTTAATGAATCAATTGTATCTATTTTGCGGATTACGCAGGTTTTACGAATGGAACTATTTGCATATAAATCGATACTAATGAAGTCAAAACTAGAGTAAATTACGTCCTTTAAACTTTAGATTATTATTCTTTATCTCTCATTTTCTCTTTCCCAATCCCAAGTTTAATGCAATTACTGTCTCTGTGAACGTGATTAATATGTATTTCCAGAACGTACCAAACTAACTAAGAAGGAATACAGTAAATTAAGGATTGGAATATGACCCTGTGAATAATCAGGGCTTCAATCATCTCACTAATATAATTATGTTCCCAAAATTGCATAATTTTTTCGTTACCTTCAAGTTTCGTATGCATCATAATTAAGCTAGGAATCAATTTAAGTTTAAATTATCAATGCATCAATGTCAGATTGACAGCGAATTCTTTTGCAGAGAAGAATGACAGTTGAACAGACAATTCATTAGTTATTCGGATAGTTATTAGATGGGGTGACATTGTTTTTGCTAAAAAAACAATTTTTGTTGGTGAATCACATACTCATGGCATATTTTGTTCTAGGTGGATAAAAAATTACAATTCTTACACATAACGTGGGTATATTGATGGGACCGTACTTATGCATCGATATCTGATTGGACGATTCAAATAATTACCCCTCTTTCCACTCCCCCCACCAATAAAAGAAAACAGAAGAGGCAATTTTAAAGCACGAAACAAAACAAATTTACGATTCCAATACAGATGATAAAATCAACATCAACAGTTATTTGTCACGAATAGTTCCATTACATCTTAGACCATGTCGGGTATTTTTTGTCACGGCGTTATCACGATATCACTTATTCTTTAATGAAAAGTGTGTACCTGATCCGTGAACAGCCAGAAAGTAAAAACTTGCTTTTCATCGACATTAAATGGTACATTCGAAGGACCATGGTATTTGTTTTGGTATGTATAATACCAAAACCAAACCTGGTGAAAAAGCAAAAGCTGCGTGTATACAGTTTACATATCATGAACTTTCATTGTTTACCTATTTTTGTAGATATTCGCTTATGTTATTTGTATTAATACAAACTGCTTGTAAGTGCCGAGTCTATAGCTATAGACGCAATAGTCAACACAATTGGAACTAGGTGTAAATTATACTTGCTTCTTCTGTATATTTCATATCAGTTATTACGGATGGAGCTAATTGATAAAGTAATATCAATTGTTTTATTTCCAGGCTTGTTAAAGTCAAATCATATATCGGTTATCATTAAATGACATACATCTTAAATGAAACGGTAAGGCACATAAAGTTCACTTTATCAAGAGCATTATAACTAGATACATTAACCTTTATACTGCCGAATTATCAAAAACGGAATTAATGTATTTCTTAATCAATCTATTATGCCCATAAGGTCTCGATTAACGTGCTTTGATCACAAGTCTTACAAGCTTCAAACGTAACTTGCATCATGTTCTATATGGTAATAATTACACAACAAATACATTCATATATGACTAATGGTTTTAATAAAACAGTATTACCAGTATAAACATCGGGCACATTTGCATTATTTGCATGCGTTTTAAATTAAATAATGTTCCGTACTATTAATAACAAACGAGATAATCACATGCTGACGCAAAGATGAAATATCATATGATATTTCCTACCTTAAGTGATATTTCACGTGTTCGTTAAACTATTGATAACAATGGGAAGTGTACCTCTTCTTATCCTTAATTAAGGTATGCTTTATTTGCTAAATATTAACTACTTAAAAGTCTTAACATTATTTATAGTTCAGTATAATGATAGGACATTGTGTGACCATGCTAAACAAATGCCTAGACATACATTTGCAAAGCTGTGTATGCTTCTTTGCTAACAAATAATGTTTCTGACAAAACACGACATTGACATGGGAGTTAGCTCATATTAATTATGTATGCTTATTTGCTAACAAATAATGTTTCTGACATGACATGACATTGACATAGGAGTTAGTTCATATTAATTGTGTATGCTTATTTGCTAACAAATAATGTTTCTGACATGACATGACATTGACATGGGAGTTAGTTCATATTAATTGTGTATGCTTCTTTGCTAACAAATACTTTTTCTGACATGACATGACATACCATGGGAGTTAGTTCATATTAATGCATTGTATCCTTAGAGACATTTTTTATTTTGTTAGCGTTCTTTGTCCGGGATGTTTATGTTCTTAACTGCAAAACGACATTGTCTTATTTGAATCTTTTTAATAAAATGATATTCTTGCATTATCGTAAAAATGTAAAGACAAAACAGATGTAATAGAAGTTATTGATTAGATATAAAAACATATTTAACGCAACAATGCATTCTTACGAGTGCTTGAATCATGAGTGATAATTGCAAAGGCTTGTACTTCATGAGCGAGATAGTTCTTATTATCACTTGTGTATAAATTAATTGTCAATTTTGCATCAGTGAGTCTGTCAGTGAAATTCAAGATTGTATCGAAGTAATCTTTCTTTGTATATTCGTGGATGATGACATAGTCGCTCTGAGAATAACATTTATCTTGATATTCATGTTCATTAAACGCTGAAAAATACGAGGCAAACATTTCATCGCAAACGACATCATTTTATATTGATAAAATCTATATATAGTACCAGATGCTGACATTTCTATTGACAGTGTAATCTGCCAGAATCATCTCCAAAGGTCATATTTGGGAACATATTTTGCAATTCACGTTTTCTTATTAAAGTCATCAATTCGACTCGTGGCAATATAAATGAATCTGTTTTGGTCACAGTGTTTACCTGCATATAGTTTGCGCAAATGCGGAAAGTATCACGTTGTTTTAGCACAAGAAGATATCACACACAATCACATTAACTCGGTTATATGAAGTTATTCGCAAGCAAATAAACAATTTGTATTATTTTATTCAACCATTCCTGTTTGAGAGGGCTTATCCTGTATGTATTATGTTTCACGTATGTGGAATCTATATTGTCCAGTCGATTTATATTATATTTGATCGCTTAGAATCTTCTAGAAACAAATTCTCACATTAAGGTAAAAGCGGTTTTTACTTCACTGGTTTCTTGCTGATGCAGATGTGAAATATTTTGGTCCAGATTATTTATAACTTCTAAATTACAAATAATAATTTCTCCAAGGTCACTACATTCTCATTACATTCTCTGTTAAATCCTAATTTTGTGGGGCATGTATGTTAAAATGTATCGCATGATTAACTTTGCTATCTCTATAGACATACCCTTTCAGTATATGTATATGGCAAATATATATTTGTTTTAGTCGCCCAGGAGCATTGATGACATAATTTAAATCATATACTTTCTTTTGAACTGTAAATGGATCATATTACTAACTTTGAAGAGGGTGTAATGGTATTGGCAAGAAAGCCAGACCTCTATTACAAACTTGATAGCTCCTTTCTTCCGCATAGTTGTCATACTTTCATTTCTTTTTTCACTCATTACGGTGCAGATTAGTTCTTGCACCCTAACAAGCCTTTGAACATTTGTACTTAAAATTGGAAACATAATCGAGACGATTATTTTTTCTGTATCTTCATTTGAAGAAGTTTCTCTTTTAACGCATTCAATGGTCCACGGACAGTGAGAAGAATAATTAGCTCAAAGGAAGCATATCCGAAAGATCGTTGAAATGATTCGCTAACAGCAAACAAAATTATTTGAATATTTTCGTCCTAATATTTTCGGTATAAAACAAATGACCACATCATATATTTCAAAGTTTGATGAAATCTCTCTAACGACCCGTGGCCATGATTATAATCAAGAGAAAGAGTAGTACAATGATTACTGTTGTCCATACCATTTGATTGCTCCAGAGGACCTTATCAAAAGCCTGATTAATACATGTGTAAGCTAGCTTGTACTTTTTTTTTATCAACGTCAATATCAGTAGCCTTCTTACCCTAGCTCTAGTCGCTGCACAAACTGGGTCTGAAATAGAATGTCTTTTAAATGTAATCGAATTAATAATGATCCACGCAATGATTATTAGCTACAAGTGGACTAACACATCCGTATCTCCAGCTAGGTCCTTTCTTATTAATAAATTGATACCTTTGATGGGTAAGGACGGAATGAGCAACACTGTTTAGATTGTCACTAATCCTGAGACTAAGACTGATTGCAACTTTACAATGGAGAGGAACATGAACCATGCCTCACTCTACTCCCTGAAAAAGAATACGCTCATTAAATAAGATTTATCGGGAAAAATCCATATCCCCGATAAAAAGGCCCTGAAAAGCTACTTGATCAATAAAAGTTTAATAGGGATATGATTGGCAGAAAATCACTCATGAGTGATATAGAATTATTGGACACGAATTCATAAATCTTCATAATACAATTAGGTTGGTGTTTGTTAGACACGATAAATGAAAGTAACATTGACCTCGTGGAAGTAAGACATTTGAAACAGATCTGCCTTGGTTTTGTTACTCTGTTTTAGTTTAACCAATCGGAAATAATGTGCCTCTTCTACTCGCAATAGGTGAAGAGATAAGGATATAATATGAATCTTATCATATCCGAGAGGTGCATGAGCAACATGCTCTAAAGGTTCGACCTTGCGCATATCAAACAACGTCTTAATGTCTCTATGATAAGAGGGGTCTGAGAGTTTTATAATCTTGACAAACGTTCTTGTCTAAGTACCACTCATTATCTCTTGCAAAAATATTGGTGTGTTTTTTCTTTGTAAACGTTTGTAGATTAGCCTCATATACCAACTCATAACCATTCACGATATATGTCTTAACCAGATAATAATCACTTCTTAGGTTAACTTTTACGGAAGCATAGATGTTACTAGCAATGCCATAAAAGGGCACATGGTAATAACATAGTTCAGTACTCTCTCAACCATTTTGAATGTCTAGAAATGTTTTCAAAATGAGGAAATTATGTATATATCCTTTTCCTTTAAAGGTTAATAACCTAATAATGTTTATAGAATCAAAACTTGACTTTGCATTAAACGTGGTAATGTGCGCTGTTCTTGCTATCTCCAATTTACTTAATCTAACTTGAAATTCTCTCTCTCTCTCTCTCTCTCTCTCTCTCTCTCTCTCTCTCTCTCTCTCAGCATCTGTATTGCTCTTTCCCTTGAATGTGTATTCTTTCATATAAGTTTTTTTTTTCTTGCTTCTTTTAGTAAATGCATTAATTTCTTTACTTTCTATTTTTATAGCTGCAAGTATATATATAGCTTTCGAATTACTTCACTCTATTTCAATCTTGTATTTTAATTTTAATACCCTAACGTTTAAATTAGAACCAGGTGGAGCTTAACTAATGAAATCCAAAACACTTTAATCCAAATATTATCCTCCACCCAATACAGAACACATTGTATTGTTTATTGTTTTGTTAAGGAAGCCTTTGCCTTAGAAAGATCATACTATCTGGCAAGCTGGAGCAACATAACCTTGTGAAACGTGTAACAATATTTGTTATGACGGTTTCCGAAATATTTCAGAGAAATTCTTATCTTTCATAAGAGCCCTCAAATTTATATTACGACTCTGATGTTTTAAAATAAGTAATGGTAAGTGTGAGAATCGACTAGTTTTGTTAAACGCAACATATAATTTCTTGCAATAGAATACAAAGTAAAATATATAGCCCGGTCTTACAGAAATGTCAAGTAAATATCAAATAATTCTAGACTTTATAACATACGTTTTAATATTGAATGTTCTGAATAAATGTTATTGGTAAACTAAATTAAATTCAAAATGGAATTGTGGCTGTGACTGTAGTGACCCGTGTAGTGATGCTGTTCCAACCGTTTTTTGTTGGCAATGCATAAAAATAATACAGTCCAAGAATATATTTGTATTTGTCATGATACTATACATTCATGTGTATGTTTCCAGTAATGTTACGTTTGATGTAAACGCTGTATATCCAGTGATGAAAGAATTCCAATAATTAAAATTTGAACGCAAAGGAACTACTGGACAGTACACTGATACAATTGATTCTACTCTGATACACGAATGAAAATTTTGTAGAAAAAAAACAAGATTAGGTTGTCCACTTCCATACATCTGGTCAAAATTAATATTTGGTGTACTGCTCTGGTGGAAAGTAGTTAGAGTGTCCGACTCGGATGCGGAGGGTTGCGGGTTTGAAACCCCGGCTGAGTCATACGAAAGAATTAAATAGAACTGAATGCTGCCTCCCTTGGCGCTCAGCATTAAGAAGTTAGCATTAGCACTAGTAGGCCTGGTGTCTGGATAATATGACTGGGTGGGACATGATGCTACAGTCTGTGGCAGGATGACACAGTGCTAGACATCACTATAAACTGCTTCACTGCAGACATCGTGGCAATATGACTAAAAAATTGTTAAAACTACGTTAAAAAGCAAATCACACACCCATTAATATTTTCTAAAACAAATCTATTATCTAATGGAAAATAATACTCAAGAAGTTTCCTAAAATATTAGTTGTAATTTGAATATAAATGTGTTCGAACATGGACCTTGCGTCAGGCCAAGATAATAATCCCAAAAATAGTCTATACTCATTGGAAACTATTAGCTGTATATTAGTTGTTTATATTATTTATAAACATCATCGATGATCCATGGTCAAGGCTAAAACATAATTATTCATAGCATATAATAAAAATTGAAGAAAATGCAAATCAAATATATATAACAGATGTGTAGGCGTGTTGTAATATCACAACTATTACTCTCCATACGCCTTGTGATATAGATAAATGTATGTATGTATGTATGTATGTATGTATGTATGTATGTATGTATGTATGTATGTATGTATGTATGTATGTATGTATGTATGTATGTATGTATTTATAATGCTTCTAGATTGACATATCATATGAATGATTCATCTACAGCAAGTGCAATATTTTTCTTAGTCTGCCAGTTCTGCCAAAAACTGGATTGTAAATCCTTTTTTGTTTTTCATTATTGACCATTCCTTCGCAATGAGCTTCAATCATAACTGGATCTATATCTTAGTTAACTGTAGCCAATAGGAATAGCTGTTGTCATGCTCTGCTTTTTTGACATATATCTCTGATCATCGTATACCTAATTGCCACAGAAAGAATATTCTTTTGTTTGAATATATATGTTTCAGAAAGATTAGAGATGAGTAGATGGATATCATGTTTATGTTTGACATTGAAATATACGTATCGTAATTTCCAGGTCCATAATGTGTAACAACATTTATTTATTACACTAATTCATTTGAACAAACTATTTCAAAATATAATGTGATTGCCTGTAATGCATTGAATGTTACTGATCAGATAGTGAGTAAAACAAACAAGTAGTAATAATAATAAATAATTCATGTATGAAAGCATACATCTTTTTGAGAGCTATACAGATGTAATTTGAACTAAGTAGTATCACCATTAGCATTGTTAGAGTATCTATCTGCAATTTTGCAATTAGCATTGCTAGAGTATCTGTCTGTTATTCGGCAATTAGCATTGTTAGAGTATCTATCTGTAATTCGGCAATTAGCATTGTTAGAGTATCTATCTGTAATTTGGCAATTAGCATTGTTAGAGTATCTGTGTGTAATTCGGCAATTAGCATTGTTAGAGTATCTATCTGTAATTCGGCAATTAGCATTGTTAGAGTGTCTGTCTGTAATTCGGCAATTAGCATTGTTAGAGTATCTGTCTGTAATTCGGCAATTAACATTGTTAGATTATCTATCTGTAATTCGGCAATTAGCATTGTTAGAGTATCTGTCTGTAAGTCGGCAATTAGCATTGTTAGAGTATCTGTCTGTAATTCGGCAATTAGCATTGTTAGAGTATCTGTCTGTAATTCGGCAATTAGCATTGTTAGAGTATTTGTCTGTAATTCGGCAATTAGCATTGTTAAAGTATCTATCTGTAATTCGACAGTTAGTATTGTTAGAGTATCTATCTGTAATTCGGCAATTAGCATTGTTAGAGTATCTATCTGTAAATCGGCAATTAGCATTGTTAGAGTATCTATCTGTAATTCGGCAATTAACATTGTTAGAGTATCTATCTGCAATTCGGCAATTAACATTGTTAGAGTATCTGTCTGTAATTCGGCAATTAGCATTGTTAGAGTATCTATCTGCAATTCGGCAATTAACATTGTTAGAGTATTTGTCTGTAATTCGGCAATTAGCATTGTTAGAGTATCTATCTGTAATTCGGCAATTAGCATTGTTAGAGTATCTGTCTGTAAGTCGGCAATTAGCATTGTTAGAGTATCTATCTGTAATTCGGCAATTAGCATTGTTAGAGTATCTATCTGTAATTCGGCAATTAGCATTGTTAGAGTATCTATCTGTAATTCGGCAATTAACATTGTTAGAGTATCTATCTGTAATTCGGCAATTAACATTGTTAGAGTATTTGTCTGTAATTCGGCAATTAGCATTGTTAGAGCATTTGTCTGTAATTCGGCAATTAGCATTGTTAGTGTATCTGTCTGTAATGAGGCAATTAGCATTGTTAGAGTATTTGTCTGTAATTCGGCAATTAGCATTGTTAAAGTATCTATCTGTAATTCGACAGTTAGTATTGTTAGAGTATCTATCTGTAATTCGGCAATTAGCATTGTTAGAGTATCTATCTGTAAATCGGCAATTAGCATTGTTAGAGTATCTATCTGTAATTCGGCAATTAACATTGTTAGAGTATCTATCTGCAATTCGGCAATTAACATTGTTAGAGTATCTGTCTGTAATTCGGCAATTAGCATTGTTAGAGTATCTATCTGCAATTCGGCAATTAACATTGTTAGAGTATTTGTCTGTAATTCGGCAATTAGCATTGTTAGAGTATCTATCTGTAATTCGGCAATTAGCATTGTTAGAGTATCTGTCTGTAAGTCGGCAATTAGCATTGTTAGAGTATCTATCTGTAATTCGGCAATTAGCATTGTTAGAGTATCTATCTGTAATTCGGCAATTAGCATTGTTAGAGTATCTATCTGTAATTCGGCAATTAACATTGTTAGAGTATTTGTCTGTAATTCGGCAATTAACATTGTTAGAGTATTTGTCTGTAATTCGGCAATTAGCATTGTTAGAGCATCTGTCTGTAATTCGGCAATTAACATTGTTAGAGTATCTGTCTGTAATTCGGCAATTAGCATTGTTAGAGTATCTGTCTGTAATTCGGCAATTAACATTGTTAGAGTATCTGTCTGTAATTCGGCAATTAACATTGTTAGAGTATCTGTCTGTAATTCGACAATTAGCATTGTTAGAGTATCTATCTGTAATTCGGAAATTAACATTGTTAGAGTATCTATCTGCAATTCGGCAATTAACATTGTTAGAGTATCTGTCTGTAATTCGGCAATTAGCATTGTTAGAGTATCTGTCTGTAATTCGGCAATTAACATTGTTAGAGTATCTGTCTGTAATTCGGCAATTAGCATTGTTAGAGTATCTATCTGCAATTCGGCAATGACTCAGGCCATTTATTACAAATTGAAGCCTTTAAAAGGGACAATAATGTGTTTTGAATGCAATTATTAATACACTTCATGGTCAATGTTACCGTTAATAATTAATGATCGCATGTAAATATATTACCCTTCTTGATCAATTCTAGTAAGGCAAATATATTAAAGTAAGTCATACCTATTCGGAGACAAATATATAATTCTCATTAATGTCAACCTATATACTGTCGTTCATTCTATTGACAATTTATACATTTTATAAATTTAAAAAATAATTCAAGAACCGAGCTGCATTAGGTGATTTAATAGTATTCGCGGCCACATCTATAAGTTTTTATTTTTAGGAATTCCGTGTCAATTATTTGCGGATGTTAGCACATATGCAGTCATCTCATCGTCCATACACAGCCGATGAACCTACATGTGAGATGGGCAAGCTAATTTCACCACGATGTCAGCAGAGCGAGTACCAAACAAGTTAGTCTACGTGAAGGCGATCTCAGAGTGAAGAGTATAAACATTTCAAAGAGAACCTCATTTTATCCTTGGAACCCTTCAACATCGATACTGTCTCTTCGGAAGACCTCGAGCCTGGTCATTCCACCAAGCAGTTTATTGCATTTCGGAGCTATAAACGTTGAACCGAATACAATTGCAGAAAAGGTGCAGAAACATTACCAGAGTAAGTGTCTGAACTAAATAAACACGTTAATAAACAAATGTAATCTTTTTGAAAGGAGCAAGATGAAAGATCAAAATATTCCCTAGCGATTATATTCACTATATTTTGTGTATATTTATTATACATAATTCGATCTAATAATAAATGCTCCATGAGCATTGTTATCGTTGTCAGGAACAATTTATATAAATTTCCTTTTTGACTGCGAGTGATGCTGGCCCAGTGATTAGTGTGCTAACATTGCGACAGAATGGATGCACATTCGAGTCCTGCCTCTAGATCGTTAAAGGTATCCAGTGTCGACGGAAATTTAAGTATAGATAAGACTATTTACCATTATGTGTTATAAAGAACCAATTTGTGTTACAAGAACACTCCATCAATTTACCCAAGTGTTATTAACAAACGTTAATTTTATATGAACAAAGAATAATCTTATATAAAATACAATTTTAAATGCATAAAGAGGCAATATCAAAATTAAAATTATTTTGAATATGCTATTCAAAATTGAGGATCTAAAGAGCAATTTGTGTTTGAGTGCTTGATGCTAAATTCACGAGCGTGGAAGGTAGCATGCTGCTCTGGTACTTTTCATTCTTTACGACAAGATATAAATATAATTGCTTTAGCGGAATCCTATCAGACGAAAGCCGCCTCGGATTACTCTACAAGGACACTTTGTTATTCACTTTCAGTGTTACTACATAATCAGATAATCAATCCTTTGTGAACATCGTTAATTCTATATTTGAATAAATAATTGTCTGTTCTAGACTTAGTTTGCATATATTGTGTATACAGTAATTATGCATCGTAAAATACTACTAATAACACAAGGAAAGAAGTATAGGAATATTCCTGCGAGAGGAAAAATCTAAAGCAAGCTAATAGCAAAACAATAACTACTAGTATTTTCATAAAGGCCTTAAGTGATCATTTCTGCTCCATCAACAATCTGTACTGGTTGCAGTAATGACTTTATATGATCAATCCTTATCAAATAACGACCCGTTTGTGTCTATAATAGGATTATGGGATTGAACCTTACCCAGAAAATATTTGTACTAGCTTTAGTAACGGGATAAAACATCATTGTTTATTTTACACACATCTTTGGTGGACTCAGTAATGGGTTTATCGGATTAAGACAACCTGGACATGTTTCATTAATTGATTTGTCTATCATTGTTTACTTTGCACCTATCTCTGGTGGTTTCAGTAATGGGATTTTTAAATTGTTTCTTCTTTTCTGTACAACATTTTGTCACGATTGCATAGAGTGACAATAGTTAATAAATATTTAAACTGCCATTCAACTTGCATGCATCATTCACAATTGTTTGTAATTGAACAAATATCGCAATTATGCTTTGTTGTTTGAAAAGACGCTGATGTGTTAAGAGAAATAAACATTTCCTGCTAGTTTATTTGATATTGTATTTATGTAATGACAGAGGACGTTCAATTAAAACTACAACTGTGTCAATGGAGAAGCACGATATCATCAAATGACGTATGTTGTACTCCCTGGAAGTTTTAAATTCTGGTTCAGTCGAGTGGGATGTAGGTATGATTAGAAAAGTATCCTTAGTTTTCATTTGTTTCTTGTTTTGTTTCCCCTGCCTTATTTGCATTGTCAGTTTGGAAACCATTACGTTGAAAATTGCTGCCTTTTTATCAATGGCGTTAACACTGCTTCACTCAATGATGAATGAATTTGGTGTAAACACTGACGTTAATTATGCCAATACATATTGCCGTAATTTATACTGTGGAGTTATGACATTATTAAGTTAGAGTAAGTGAAATTAATCTGAATATTTTTATTAATTCAAGTGAAATTGGAAACATGTCCAGAACAAAGTAGTATATTTTATCAAAGTAGGTTACCAAAGTGGACTAATTTGAAACTGAGCTTCATCTACATTATCATAACTTCTGATGATACCAACTCAAAAACATTATGTAAGTTTCTTTTGTAAAATTCTATGGATATGTGTTAGTCTGTATAAGGATTTCATAGTATACTTTCTATCACTGTTATGAACAAGCTGAAATATCAGAATCATGGAGACATATTTAAATACCAGCCTTGTATGTTCCTTACTCAGCACACTTAGCACAACCTTTCCTGCATCTCGCTCTGATTTTAGTATGTCTGATATGCCTGAAGATTAGAGCCACACGGATAATCCATGCAGGAACGTCATGTACAGAGTGAAAATGACAACACTGGTACAGATGATGATTTGGAGTTATCCAATATGGCTGACATTTATCCAGAATTCCTGAGGATACAACTATAATAAACACAGTGTCACTGTGCATATAGATAAAAAAAAACGTTTGAGTTTAAAATACAGATATTAGATTCATAAGTTTGCATGACTTCACGCAGATCACGTGTTCAAAATAATAATATCTACAGTACACAAAGGAAAATCACTGACAGTTGCATTGTATAACAGTACATGTGTTCTGCACACACAGGGGCTGATAATACTACTTATAAATGTAGACAGGATGAGATTACTGATACTAAAGTCAGCCATATGCTTACATCAATACATATAGTATCAAACATGAAACGGGTCCTAAAGTCTTTGAACTTAATGACCAAGGCAATACAATTAACGCCCCTCCAGAGTGACCGGAAATTAAACGCCACATAAATCATGACTAATACAGTGATGGCTGAAGCCATAATGATTTCTCCATGCGTGTACATAAAAAACAATGAGAAACTTGGATGCCCAAATTGAAGAATTAAAAATACAGTAACATGCTATTAAGTCAGCGCAGGGAAGGATTAATGAGCAAGTAACTTCATGTGAAACAGCAATTCAGACAGATTCCCAAGATTCCCAAATGGAGGCAATGTCAGATTCTCAGACACTCACAATCATAATACCAGCCAAAATAAAATGTGAAATGACCATGCAAGTACAAATTGATATCCAAAGTAATCCTGCATTGCAAACAGCAGTACCCGCGCTCAGTTATGTTTCACACCTGCAACAACGATAAGTGAACACCCATGGTGACTTGATTTAGTGACCTTCTATCACTGGATAAATTTCCGTCGATTAAAAAAATAATTTGGTTGTATTTGGTCAGGTAATTATTCATTACGATGTCCGTGGTATTGTCGCTTGACGCACTTCTTAGAGTCCATACAAAAGTTTTAAAAATTATCCTTGTTAGTATAGTTTTCAATATTGAGGAGCCAACTATTAGAGTCTTTTCTCTGGCTTGTGATTTCATGTGCTGCACTCTAGTGGTTTGTATTTCAGACATATCTCTTGGTGGGAAATGTGCTTAAATTTTCGTTTAAGATGTTTGTGCTAATCGACATATACTAAATGCTAACCACATTGACAATCTACTCTACTGTCAAGGCTTCAATAAACAATTACATATGAGGAGATATTGTTGTATACTTTAGGGAAGATATAAATGCAGGCGACTTTATTTGTAGACCCATGAAATTGAGAGTATTTGGCTGGGAATGTCTCAACATAATGCAAAATCATTTCGTTTGAAAAAGCAGTTTGAAACGATAACATTTTGAAACAAATGCAAAATGTTCTTGGATAGGAGAAAGAAATATATATACACAGTGATATCAACAATGACCTTGTCAGTACACAAATGAGGAACAACTGGATGAAATGTATTGAAAATTAGGCTCAGTATAGTTGGTAAATGACCCCAAGAGGGTGTTGGAAAGCATCAATCACTGACATTGCAAATGTTTTCAATGGTTTTGGCACCAACATTATCACACAATTAAAAGACGAAGTGATACAAGATTACTTTAAAGAACTTAAAAGGTTCTGCAAAAACAAAATCTATATTGAGGTATGTTTATCTATTCCACCAGTATCAAGAAAGCTTTGTTACAAAATGTCTCATTGAAGTTAATACCAAGATACAAAGCTTCGGGACAGGATCAGCTTGGTTCACGTTCCATTAAATCTTAAATTTAAGTATGGCAACTTTATCTGTCCCCAAAATATGGAAAACTACAAAAGTAACTCTTATTCACAAATATGGTTCTAAGGAAAATGCTAATAACTAACGGACCAATCTCATTACTACCATGTTTGTCAAAATGGATTGAAAAACATGTCCATGTCTCATTCATGTCATATTAAGCAAATTCATTATGTTACAACATAATTTATCAGACTTTAGACACAAATATTCATGTGAAACTTCCTTAGTCTCCCTAAGTGATAAATGGCTTCAAGGACTTGACCAAGGTATAATAATAGGATCTGTATTTGCAAACACCAGGAAAACCTTTGAAATCGTGGATCAAAAAATCCTTTTGAAGAAACGGAAAATCAACCAAGGTGATGAAAGCACAGTTAGATAGTTCACTTCACAACATGCTTACTTAAATAATGTTCTGTCTGAACCTGGAACTTTTATATATGGATTACCACAAGGTTCACTTCTATGTCCCTTACTATTTCGCTTATTTATTAATGACCGAATACTTTTACTAAGGGACTGAACATTATCGACAGACCTCTATTGTCAGAAATCCCAAACACAAAAGCATGAACTCGAAATTCCTTTACAGAATGTCCTAAACAAACTGGACAACTGGTGCACATGCAATGTCATGGTGGTAAATACTGGTAAAACTAAAATATTAATTATCTCTAACGGTAAAATAGTGATAAATTTTGATAGTGATGAACTATGTCGGAGATCACAGGATAACATTTTGCAAATGGTCTGGCAAGATAGAATACTTGGTGTTTTGGGAGATAATAACTATCATGAACTGAACATATTAAATATATCAGTAAAAAGTCAATTCAAGTTTATGGCTTCTCAGTAGCATAATACATGCTTTTTCCCCCGACAGGACATAAAACTATTTTACAACAGTTGCATACAACCCTTTTTAGACTACTGTAATACAGTATATGATGATTAAAATATTATAATCATAGCAAAGATAACACATCTTCAAAAAAAAGCATTTTTGCTAATATTAATTAATAAAGAAAACAAGGCAAAATTTAGATGTTACATTAAAATATTACCTATAAAAGACCGAATCCGTTTGAGAAAAGATGAATTAGTGTACAGGATATATAATAATTGTTCTCTTAAATAATTACAATCACTAGCCCAGTATAGATTACTTGCAATACTCCTCTTACTCCCCACCTGCGCCCCATGTCTTCCAAACAGTATAAAATTCCCAAACTAAATAAGGACTTATTTAAAGTAAGTTTTCAATACTCTGGAATTTTACTCTGCAATAGTATTCCAGTTGAGACCAGACAGGATCACTCCATTTCATTCTTACAATTCCAATATATCCGTGGAGTTTCAGAGATGCAGCTAAAATAACTAACTTCCTTGGTATGAGGGCTTCTAGGAGAGTAGTTCTCAGCTAAATGTGTTACCATCTTTAAATAAATAGTCATTATTTGTCCATGAAAAAAAATACGGTGCTCATATTGCCTGCAGGAATGTCGAAATAGCTTTTAGAGTGCAACATATGATGTTTTTATGCAATATGATTGGATTCGTTTTGCAAAAAATTATTTTATGCGACCTCAGAACATTTTTTGAAGAAATAAATATTGAGAAATCACATTAAAATCCATTATTTGAATTCCTTTACCATACCTTGCTTCCCCGCTAATTATACCAATTATACTGCGGAGGAGCATACTGTATTTCTTATGAACATTTCACAGATAATCAGGAATTGGCACGTAACGCGAAATTGGGCTCTATATGCCGATCTTGAAATTATGTACTTAGATGTTCGGCGTTACAGCTCATGGCAATGATACTGGTAAGAACTCTTAGAGCAATCAGAACATCGCTCAGATATGGAAGTGTCTGAATTAAGTATTTATACAACATATGCAACATAAAAATGTTCAACGAATATGATCTCGACTCACACCGTGGCACAGTGTTGTTTTAATGTTTATATTCTCTTTCATCAGAAGTAATCTTTGATTCTGGAAAGATTTCGTCAGAAATTCATGTAAATTTTAAACGATAGATCTGTGCCACAATTGCAATTTCTCACTAGTGTCTCTTGTCATGAATGTATCCCAAGGAAGTCTGCATAAAGCAGGAACACATTTCCGGAAGGATCAGGATTGCATTTCCCTTCATAGCGTGAGATTAGATCTTTTAATAATAATATCCGAAACAAGTGCGCGGCATAATTGCTTTCATTTATCCAATGTAAATATTCACATAATTACCTGTTGAACATAATGTACTGGTTGTGACACATTTTCTTGTTTCGTTATTTACCACAATTTCATAATTTTATTGTCGCACAATTTAATTTAACGTATTGGATCTTATAATGTATTCAAGATGAAGTTGTCAAGGAACAATGCAGATAGATTAGCAAAGATTGAGAGAGTAACAGCTGAAATACTTCTTTTGTCTGTAGTGAATGTTCCAATATGCATTCGTACCTTTTAGGACTAGACCATTCATTATGAACATAAATTTGGTACAATGGGATTAACGACTTCCAGGTTACTGATATTATTTTCTACGGATAATTTTGTTTAATTAGCATCGCAAAATTAGTATTTGTCAATATAATGTATGCTTATGTGGCATCTAAAGGAACGAAAGCTAAAGTTTTAATTATTGTATTTTATTTTATCGCTTTAAACATTGGAGAATAAGTAACAAACAATAGAGGCAATCTAAAGTTCAATATTCTTATGTTAATATTAATTCATTTTCTTATGTTCTTCCAATGTCAGTATGTTCTGTTCTTAATGTATCTTAATACAATTTGTTTATCCACTTTAATGTTCAATCGATTAAACAAATATAATTAAATGGTGAATGTGGTACGTTCTGGCATTTTTTAAAATATGTGTGATTCAAAATGGATGACAGAGAGAAGAGAAAGTATCATATGTTAGTTTTAATCTATTTGTTCTCAACATTTAACTGTATTACCATAAGAAAACATTTGTCCATTTCTTCTGAAAATCGTATAAATCGATGAAAAGTCGCTAGATTAAATTCATAGTTATCCGAAATAGATTTATCTAAAGTATGAAATCATTATTCAACTGTCTTCCAATTCCAGAATATAACGTTAAAAGCTTCCTTCCCAGAATAATTCATGAATATATCCGAACTAACGGAAATAAATTAGATGAAAAAGCCAAACAGAAGCATGAGTTATAGGTCTTTAGAGAAATATAGATTCAATCATCCACATACAGGAATTGTGCTTACTGAAATTCTTCATTATACAGCTAATTTGAAAAACCTCAACTTACTAATATATTTTCTAATCGTTTTACTCTTTTTTATGCATTTAACCAACTGACTTTTAATGGCCTCTACTTCTAGACGGGTAGTCGGGATGGGCCCGGTCTCGACAAATCGGCTAGTCATGCCGAGCCCTAGGAAGTCTTGATAAATTCACTCACTTTCTCTATCGCTCTGTATCTCTCTTGATAACACCGTTGCCCCATATATCTACCCCTTTATTTTTCCTTTCTTCTACTCCCATAAAACTTCCCAGAAGGCGCTGACTTAACGGGTCAATCGGGAGGTATATTTACTTACCGAGTATACCATCTATGTATCCCAGGCACTCAAAAAGTGTCCCCTAATTGGACTCCGTGGCGGGTGGGTTAAAATGGGTGATGAATATTACAGAAGACATAATAAAAAAAAAAAATCAACTGAAACGTTCTAAACATTTAACGGACTCAGATGATGAATCGCGTAGCGTGGAATCATTTCCACGGTTCATGATTATTCAATCAAAAGACCTTACAAACCAGTTGTATGCTTTAACCATTTGTAGTCGAAAAGACTATACTTGATCTAGTTGGTAGTCCAAACTCTGTGAAAAAAACTCAAATCGCGTAGCTTGCTCATTTAATGTGAGCGAAGGGTACAGACTGAGAATAGTTGGAAAATTCAGACGTTTTGTGATGTTCCGCTTTCTACGTTCGCTCATTCAACACTCAACACATCCAAAGGACTCGTCCGCTGCCGTGATCTCGCAGGCGTCAGTGACACTGATATCGTCGGTACGCAATTGCATGATGCAAACACCATAATACCTAACTTTAACACACCAGCACAACCTAAGGTAGCAAACGTTGGCGTTTTACAGGTTAATGTTGGGGTATATATTCCAAACCATCTACGTTGTTTTACGTGCCAGAAATACGGTCAACACGAAGATAGATGCTCAAGAATCCCTTTATGTAGCCAATGCGGTGAAATCAGTAATCCAGAAGCAGACTGCGGCGTGTATCCTCACGATGTAAATTGTGACAAAAGTCAACGTGCCAATTCTAAAGATTGCGAGACATGGAAACTAGAGAAGGAGATCCAGAAGGTTAAATATTCGTCAAACATCCCCTTCCCAGAGACCAGAAAGATGGGTGAATCTCGAACCCATCTACATGGCCCGAAATTCTCAACTGTTGTAAAAACCAGTCAAAAGACAACCAAGGATAGACAAACTCAAACTGATCTACCTGATACAACGTCAACTACTAACATTTCACACTACCAGACAAAAATAAACACAATCTCCACGCAGACAAGATTCAATAACTCTCTCCATCAACAAAATCTCCAAAATAATACAAATAAACAGCCAAACAGGCAGCAAAAGGGGTCTGATGACCCCCAATAAGCTACACAATAGGCTTGGCGATTTTGAGGTCATGGGTGTACTGTTCCGTGTTATCAGGGTGGCTCCAAATCTGCAAAAGATTCAACCCAATACTTCCTCCAGACAAATAGCCACATGATAGCTCCCGCCAAATTTCTAACATAGCTACATAATCTCTTCTTTAATCTTATAATGAAGAACAGGATCATACAATGGAACTGAAGAGGACTTAAAACCAATTACAACGATATTCTTCTGCTCCTAAGCGAGCATGATCCTGTGGTCTTATGTCTTCAGGAAACATTTTTAAAGGATACGGATACGATCACACTTAAAAACTACTCCCGGTGTAACACCTGCTTTCAAAATGTTGATAGGGCCTCAGGAGGAGTTTTTGTTGTCGTGAACAAAGGAACCCCTCATACCGTCATCCCGTTTGCTTTAAGCGTCACTCTACATCCAGTGATTACCTTTTGTTCTATTTATATATCACCAAACACCAACCTAGTACCAAACAAATTAGATAACCTTGTTCAACAACTTCCTGCATCCTTGCTTTACTCGGGGATTTTAATGCACCTAACATTCTATGGGGCACAAATTGGATAAGTGACAGATGCCGTCAAACATATTTTATTTCTATACACGATTCGTGTCTATATAACACCAAATCACCGACATATTTACACCCAGGAGCGGGTACATACACGTGTGTAGATTTTACAATTTGCTCCTCTCCTTTACTGCTTTTGGATAATAAATGGAAGGTCGCTGATGACCTTCACAGTAGTGATCACTTTCCAATATCCATTGAAAAAATAAAATCTCTACAATTAATGATGCAATTCTACAATGCAATTTAAAGAAGGCCGACTGGTTTTCGTTTGAAACATTGTAAAACAAGACTGAATCAGGATACATGATTCAACTGTAATGATCATATTTAATATTTTACTTCTATTTTAATCGAGATTGCAGAAGCATCTATTCAAAAGTACTCACCAAACTCTAAAAGCCCCCCCCCCCCCCAAAGTCTTGGGTAACCAAGGAATGTAAAGAAACCATTATACAACCCCGAGTTTAATTGAACAAATTTAAAAATTGTGATACGCCCGAAAATTTAAGTAAATATCGTATTCCGTGGGCTATAGTTCGTCGCACAATCAAATAATATAAATGATCATCATGGATGAAATATATTTGTTCGTTAAACTATCGTTCCTCTATTTAGAACGTTTGGGACACTATCTGCAATATAAATGGAAAAAGGAAACAAAATTCTCTACGACATTTAAAAGTAAAGAACAACAATTTTAGTTCAAAACGTGAAGTAGTTAATATCCTCTGCTGACAGTTTCTCTAAAGTTTCCTCATCATCTAATTATTCCTAATCCTTTCGAAGATTAAATAAAACCCAGAAAGGTAAGTCATGCTTAATATTTACATCCATCAACACGGAAAATTATAACAAACTGTTTTCACTATTAAAGCGTATGAAGGCTTTAGAAACAAACCGTGACACGACCTCTGGGCCTGACGAAATACATTACCTGTTCTTGAAACACCTACCAGAAACATCTCTTTTGAGACTCTTCAATGAACTATGGATTACTGGTAATGTACCCAAGCTTTCGAAAAAAGCAGCAGTAATATATTTTCCCAAACCAGGCAAAGATACCGAATATTCTAACACCTATCGACCCGTTGCACTGAAAAGCTGTGTGTGCAACACAATGGAACGAATGATTAATTCTCGGCTTGTATGATACTTGGAAAATAACAATTTAATATCTCCTTTATGGAATCCGTTGTGGTCGTAGTACCAACGATCATCTGGTTAGACAGGAAACATTTATTCGCGATGGATTTATCGAGAAGGAACATTTAGTAGTAGTTTTCTTTGACTTATGAAAGGCCTATGACACAACATGATGTACCGGATACTAAATGACCTACACGATCTGGGTCTAAAAGGCCGTCTGCACTCTTTCGTATCAAACTTTCTCTCAGACAGAGAAGTACGAGTGGACTCTACCCTCTCAGATATGCAAGATCAAGAGATGGGTGTGCCCCAGGGCAGTATTTTATCTGTGATGCTATTTAATATCAAAATCAATAGCATCACCAAGTGCTTGGCTCCCGGTGTAGATTGCTCACTATACGATGATGATTTTCTAATCAGTTATAGATCAAAGCACATACATACAATTGAAAGACAACTACAACAAAATATCAACAACATCCAAAATTGGGCCAGTACTAGCAGTTTCAAATTTGCAAATTCGAAAGCAGTATGCGTGCATTTTGGTCAGTTGTGAAGACATGATGATGACCCTAAACTCACGCCGGATGGAACACTTATTCCAGTTGTTGAGGAAACACAGTTTTTGGCATTATCTTTGACAGAGGAAAAGGCCTGAAGCCTTCGTTAGTGGCAAACACATAACCAAATTTAGTTTGCCAAATGGTACGTCCATTTTTGTAGCCAAAATCAGAGTAATAGACCTTGTTCTGAAAGTTGTCGAAAAGAAACGTATTTTAAACAGCATTATCTTATGTTACTCACTATCGGTGCTTCAGTTACTACACAATAGAAAACTGGTTAAACCATTATTAATCAATTTCCTCGTTACAAATACTGCGTTTACTACTTCCTAAAATATAGTATACTGTTGGTTACCTAGCCAAATTGGTATTAAAGGTAATGAAGAAGCATATCAATCCGTTAAAATGGCACTATCCCAGGAATCACTTTATTTTAAAATACCGTTTACTGATTTACACGTCGTATCAAAGAGTACCTACTCCAGAAGTGGCAGGCATCATACAATGATGCAGTGAATAACAAACTTCACGCCATCAACCTAAACCTAGGAGAATAGACTCCTTCCTACAGAACCATCCATTGGGAGAAGGTAATCAGAGCAAGAATCCGAATATGTCATACGAACATAACCCACCCCTACATACTAAAAGGTGAAGATCCACCAGATTGCGTTACTTGAAACGAACCATTCACAGTTAAGAACTTCATGGCAGAGTGTTTTACCTGCAACCTACGCGTGATTAGTATTATAATGTGCATGACATGAAGGAACTTTTTGATACTATACATCTCACTTGTATTTTATATTTCCGGAAGGAAGTAAACCTTTATTTTAAACTATGAATTGTATTCATCACCTAGTACATTTTTATCTACTGTAAATACCGCCCTTATTTTCAATATCTTTTTATCTGTCCTCATGAACATACACCATTGACATGTCTCGTTGATTTGCAAGCTTCATATTGTATTGTTACTAACATCGTACCATTTTACTTTGATCTATTTTTTTTATATCGATGGTCGATATTAAACATTTTAGTATTTTTATACAATCTATTGTATGCCGCTGAATAGCCCAAAAGTGCTGGTGCGCCGTTAAAAAAACACATCACACACTCGCACATGTACATCATGGTGTAGACATGGGATTTTGAGTTTTAATTGATATTGTGAAAATTAATACTTTCTCTTTTCGATAGAAGTGGGTTGCCCTGAAATGGACCGTTTAGTGTTTGTTTTCTTAATTAGAGACGGAATCAGCTTTAACTGCCTTAATCCTTTGCCACAGTGAAGGTCTACTTCTGGACAGGTTCCTGTCGATGACTTGGTAGAAATCACTAGTTTTTGGTATCTCAGGCTTAATAACAGAGTTGGGTTGCTTGGCTTGGGAAGGTCTTTTTCTCTTCTGACTTATTAAAGAAGTATGATACATTTGTTTAAGGCTCCTTAACACCTCCAAATTGTCTTAAAACACCGTCACTATTTGACTTCCACTGTCCCTATTCTCTCCTAGACCTTGTTTCTTTACTGATGTTGTTTCTGCTTCTTCCTGTCGTTTCTTTCTTGCTTCTTATTCTTGTTGTTGCTGTTGAAGGAGAAAAGCTTGTTCTGCTTCTTTCTGTTGCTGTACAAATTTCTCAGATTCTTCTTTCTCTGTATGTTTAAAATTATCAACATGTGGTAAAGTAGAAACAGGCGATAACGGTTCCGGTATCGGAGTCTTTTTTTTTTGTGCGTAGAAAAGAGAAAGTCCACTAAATCCCAATTACAATCGGTCTGTTCTAGAAGTAAAATTTTGTGGACTTTAGTAGAAACTGCTATACCAAAGTCTCCACGGCCGGTGCACCCCATTTTATCGTCTTCTTAGTGTCCGTCATGATTGAAAACTGTCACATCGATTCACGGTGCACAGACGATAGCGCACCTATATACAGAATGTGACGTCACATATCACTCTCTCCGGATTGGAGCCAGAAGTGGCAGGCATCATAGAATGATGCAGTGAATAACAAACTTCATGCCATCAAACCAACCCTGGGAGAATGGACTCCTTCCTACAGAATCATCCGTAGGGAGGAGGTAGTCATTACAAGAATCAGAATTGATCATTCATACATAACCCACTTCCAGATACTAAAAGATGAAGATTCACTCGAGTGCGTTACTTGCAATGAACCATTCACTGTTAAGCACTTCATGACTGAGCGTTCCGACGTGCTACCTACGCATGTTAAGTATTATAATGTACATGATATGAAGGAACTTTTTGATATTATACATATCATTTGTATTTTAGATTTCCTGAACGAAGTACATCTTAATTTTAAACTATAACTTGTATGCCATCACCTAGAGCATTTGTTTATTTAATGTAAATACCGCCCCTTATTTTCAACATCTTTTCAACTCACTCATCAACATACACCATTTACATCTCCCGTTGATTGGGAAACTTCATAGTTTACTGTTACTAATATCGTACCATTTTGTGTTGAACTCTTTGGTTTTTGCTATCGTTGGTCGATATTAGACCTTTAAGTATTTTTAAAGGTGTGTAAATACAACCGATTGTACGGCGCTAAACAGCCTAAAAGTGCTGGTGCGTCGTTAAAAATCAATAAATCAATAAATCAATCAATCGGATAGGAAGACAGACTCCACCCTGTGACCGAAGAATTATGTAACGCATCTTAGGATTGGTGAAAGAACTCAATCCGTTTCGATGCACTCTTCCACAATATATAAGCGCAGTACACTGCATTTCCATCACCTGTTCTCGTCACAAGAAGTAGACAAACGTAGAATCGTCGACTCTCGTATCGCCAATGCTTTATCACCCGGATTGTCACATGCATGTCTGATCATCATGGATAAGCACCCGAGTGACTGACACAGCCCTTTGTAAAACAAAAACCCTATGTGGAGCGGCAAGACTGTTTGAATATACGGTCCAGAGGTCAGGAGAAGTTTAAGGAAGAGAAGATCATCCGTGAGATGCCCTCTATGTTAACGTAATTATGTTACGTTGCCATTCATATTGTCCTCATAAAACTCCTTACTTTACCTTGTCGCTATACGGTCTCAGTCTTCCCCATCTTCAATTCCCTTATCGCTAGAGTATCACAGGGTGATTTTTAAAACTTCATCGCTAGAGTGTCCCGGGAGGGTGTGTGTTTAATGTATTTTCCCACTGTCGCTATGGTATTCCCCATTGCTACTGTTGTCCTTACGCTACCAAAAAGGCGCAGTACAAGCCCCAAGACTAAGTTTGATCTGTACTTTATCTTTGCCGAAGTTGCATTATATACATATATTTGTATCTTGTCTACACTTGTGTGTAAAAACTTTTCTTGAAAAGATTATATCTGGTAGATTATGATTTTTCAATATGAAAACAAATGTGCGATACAATCTGGCAGTATGTAACTATTTCACGATTATCATTATATGTTCGTCGTAACTAATAGTATCGACATAACTCAGCCAGAATTGATCTTGCAGATAACTAGGTTCCAAAAAAATAGAAGCAGAATATTGACTTTGCATTTTAAGAACTAAACATAAATCACTCACAACAGGCACTAATTGTAACGGAATGCGTTCTTAATAGAGTAAATACAGTGCTGAGTGGTTTGAAAGCATTAAGCAAATACAGATACCGACAAGAATAAACGTCTAAATTATAATAATTATTTATATCGACCCAACTTAATTCATTTTTTTTCAGCTGGAGTAATTATTAAGGAAATAAAGCCAGATCTCTTGCAGAATCTTGCACTGATAACTAATAGGTTTTCCTGGCTCATTTAAATTTCATTAGTATTTTCTATGTGCAATTTACTATTCATCATATTTCACTTCTTTTAATTTTAATAATAGGACATATTGTGTAGATTTTTCACCATTATCTATCCATTTATTCTTTGAACTAACTTAAATACATTTTCTCCTTTGCATATATATATATATATATATATATATATATATATATATATATATATATATATATATATATATATATATATATATATATTCTAATTATTCTGATGAGTATTTCATATTTCAATATTTTTGTTTTAAAAATCATTTGTGTTAAGGTGTTAACAGTGGTAGAAGCACAATTCGTTTTGTATGATCCACATATCGCTTTATTGATACTATATATTTCTTAACAAAGTGAAATGAATAGATAATAACAGGTTCGTTCTGTTACCAAATTTTTACATAGAATATATACAGTGAACAGTTTTCAAATTTAATTTATTTTTTTGTTGTATTCTACTGCTTTAGTAATCAACGTGAGTGAAATTGACCACAATGATTTTCATTTCCTATAAATAAATCCATCAAGGTGCCTTTAGTTTTCTAGTGGTCTTGGACGGGAGACGCTCTTACGGTAATTTTCTATTACTGCTGTGGTTGAGAAATACGGTGACCACCGGTAGCATGGAATCAATATTAAATCAGAAAGGTCAGAAATTGTATGTATTGGCAACGCATTTAATACAAAACTCTTTACTATAGTCATAATTTACTTGAATTCATAATTGTTGAAGAAAGTAAAGCAGGTTTAAGCTACTTTGTTATCTTCACAGAGAGTAAACTTTAAATTGATTTGATAATCGGACATTAACGACACCTGTATTTTCTGACTACCCTGATTTCGACTCATTAGGCTAAATGTATCTAATGGAATATAAGTGTATGTGAAGATAAGACCAATGCATGTATTATTATTTAAATTATAAAGCAGGTGCTTTTGTGACAATGTATACATAAGGATGTATCAATAAAAGGTGCAAGAAAGGGACTTGAATCTGTATACATATTAATTTGTTTCTACCAATAAAGTATTTCTTTTGCGTATTTACATACGTGTCATTCGGATTTGACGCATGACGCATACGGTTCTTGAAAATGCACAGATTATGCAGTAATAATCGATTAATATGTCAGAGCATGCCTACTATCACCTGTCTAGATTGACATGTCTAGACAGACATAAATAAAAACCAATTAATGCTACTTTTCAATTATCTGTATTTTATGATTAATAAAAGCGGTGTTACAGTCCCATTCGAGCAAAGTGTTCTAGTTTTTGGATGTTTAATTCCCCAGATCTTGTCCACAGCTAGGCGAATCAACACAGTTATTTTTAAAGTATATTTATTATCAATATCCGTTAAACGCAGCAGTAAGAAATTGATCAGCTTGAATACAAAAGACAATATCCGTAAAGGTATGTTGAGTTGTTCAAGCTCTGTAGCAAACTAAGCTGTAAGGAATAAACGAACTTACATCTTATGAACGATTTGCTATGTTAATACAACTGGTTCTCTTGTCGCGATTATTTTTGAACAGGAAAAATAGGGCTGCATGGAAGATAATTCGGACTATTTAACGTCATAGATACCTCCCGGATAAAGGACCACGAGTGATCGAGTGGTCTAAAGAGGTCTCCGTTACGGATCACTGCCATCTTACCTCTGTCTACGTGGGTTCGAGTCTTGGATTCGGCCAATGTGGGTATGCGAGAAAGCTTGCCGGTAGCTTCTCTTGGGTCGATGGTTCATTCCGGGTTTTCCGGGTTCTTTCGCCACTATTAATACTAG
Source organism: Unio pictorum (assembly GCA_030141615.1). Classification (NCBI taxonomy): domain Eukaryota; kingdom Metazoa; phylum Mollusca; class Bivalvia; order Unionida; family Unionidae; genus Unio; species Unio pictorum. The sequence continues at coordinate 4,286,478 of JARLTB010000218.1, forward strand.
CTGCCATGTATAGCCTATCATGTGCTGAAAAATGGCGTTACACCCTATAACATCATCAACAATAACAACAACATCCCAGAAAACTGACAAAAGTTAACTTAGTCTACTTTTATTTACATGTAGACAAAGCGAATGTATTTCAGGTAGGATAAAGATGAATGCTGATTATGATTATTGGAGGTAACTATAAATCATCTAAGCTTACTTCTTGAAAATAATGAGCATTATGATAAGGAAATGTGTTATCAGGGACATACATTTACAAATCTGAATTATCTACCGATTGTAATTATCTGGAGATAATGCATACGAGGTACAGCAATATTGGTTTGTTTGTTTGTTTGATTAGGATTTTTAACGTAGCTTTAACAATTTTTCAGTCATATCGCTACGATGTCTGCAGTGAGGCAGTTTATAGTGATGTCTAGCACTGAGACATCATGCCGCAGACATGTAGCATGATGTCTCACCCAGTCACATTATCCTGACACCAGGCCGACCAGTCCTAACACTAACCTCTTTATGCTGAGCGTCAAGCGAGGCAGCTGTTAGTACCATTTTTGTAAGTCTTTGGTATGACTCGGCCGGGGATCGAACCGACGACCTCCCGCTTCCGGGGCGGACGCTCTACCATTAGGCCACCGGAGCGGTTCAGCAATATTGGAATATCAACCATGTATATTGATCTGACTCAGAACTATTTTTACTAAATGTCAGTGACGACTGCTAATATTTAAAATGGAATTATATACCTGAAACCCAATTTTCCAAAGTAATTCAGCCATAACGGACATGAAGTACAAATAGACCAATGAAATACAAACCAACAAAACGCCCCACCCTCAAATACATGAAAGATGCAAGAAATATAAAACGACCTCAAAACAATACATTTCATCGTCAGAGGTAAGATAGACATTCCGAAATTTGGTATATAGTAGGCAACTGTACAATTTCTGAGTGATTATGAATTTTCCATGATATAGGTATATATATATATATATATATATATATATATATATATATATATATATATATATATATATATATATATATATATATATATATATATATATATTAGAGCGTCCGCCGTGGAAGTGGGAGGTCGCGGGTTCGACCCCCAGCCGAGTCATATCAAAGACTTATAAAAACGGTACTAACAGCTGCCGCACTTGGCGCTCAGCATTAAAAGGTTTGTGTTAGGACTGGTCGGCCTGTTGTAAGATAATGTGACTGGGTGGTACATCATGCTACACGTCATCGTCATGATGCCCCAGTGCTAGACATCACTATAAACGGTCTCACTGCAGACATCGTAGCGACATGACTAAAAAAGTGTTAAAGCTAAGTTAAAAATCCTAATGAAACAAACAATATATAAGAACGAATAATTTTTGCGATCTAAGCCTAGAATACCAAGAAGCTGAAATAAACTAGCTGGAAATAGTAGCTTCAAAACGTCTAGAACAGTTACCACACCAGCAAAATCTCCTCTTGGGAACATGTAAACCTTTGCGTACATAAATCAAGCAAACTCACAATGAGTGACACGTGTATAACAATTTAAATTTTGGCACAGAGAAGAGAAATTATAAGAATAATCCAAAGGCCAAAAGTAATGACAAGGAATAACTAGATGGCAAGAAATGAATAGTTGTTATCTATCTGCTCAATGGGTCAATGTTATTCTTTTGCTGATGGCTAGCGTAAAATCTCATTTCTTCTATTTATTACTACAATAACTTGTTCTATACTTGTAATGTCTTGTAATTGTTTGCTTTCTGGATAGTAGTCATTTCCTTGCCAGCAACTATATGTATATATATTGTCCTAAATGTGTATCTGTGTGTGTACATGAGTGTGTTTGTGTATGTATTCTTTATTGTATCAGGACAAAGACATTGTTTATGTTGAAAATAAAAGAAACTGTTATTTTTCTTCAATCCATTGACTACGTTTGTGTAAATATGAAGGCCTATGAACTGATCTAACATGTCCAGTTTTGACCTTGTTATCGTTTATAGAACACTGATGGTATTCATCTCATACTGGACACCGTCTTTGATTAATTTTCCTGCGATTGATTTTTTGCGGCAAACTTCCATATGAAACAAGTCCAGTTCCTTTTCCGATATTGCAAATTATGTCAACTGTACACTTAAACTTTCGACCCAAGATGAACTGATGCTGACACCATTGTTTCAAGTTCTATATTCCGGTATGTAACTTGATCGATTATCTTTTCTTTTCCTGTCATTAACGTTGTTTGTATCGAGTAGATTTAATAACATATCGAGCTAATTGATATTAACTGTTTTAATTCATGACATTTTAAAAAAAAACAGATGACTTCGTTTTATATGTAATAAATTATATTATTTAATACTGAAGCCGCTGTTTGTCAGAAGAGCGGAGGAGCTACGTTTGTTGAAAATTAATTATGGGAACATAAAATAATTGTCCTGGGAGTATATCTACTGTGGTCCTTGGTTGATGGAATGTAGAGTTGTAATACAACTGTGATAAAATACATCATTTTGTGCATATTCACAAAAACTAGTTATGTAAAACTCATCGAATATAATGTCAATACTTTGCGTGTCTATATGTATATATATATATATATATATATATATATATATATATATATATATATATATATATATATATATATATATATATATATATATATGCTTGTCAAAATATATTTATTTCATAAATTTCTTTCAACTGAGCTCTTCTGCAAAATATACCATATGAAAGAATCCCAACTAGGCATTGTAGTAGCAGTAGCTGACACATAACAATGTTATGAATACTATTTCAAAGGACACATACAGCCGGCGGATGAGAATATTACAACTGCTACAATATTATAAAATGCAACGTCACGATGATATAAATCACAAAACAGGTTAACATTTACAAACCGAATAAGAATAAATATTCGGAACAAAGGGAGATTATTCGGGTTTTTAAATGTAACATTGTTAGTGAATACAATAACTCTACTGTAGAGTGCAGAAGTTGTAAGAGAGAAAAGTATTATATCATTATGAAGTATGGACAATTTCCGCTTCCACAGAAAGCGCAAAGTTTATGACATTGTATAAAAATTGGCAAATATTTCGAGAATTTTTCGATTTTTGGTGGCAAAAAAAAAAGATTTGTAACTTTCCAAAAGATGGTTTTGCAGTAACAGAATGGTTTTAGAAACATGTCAATTTCTATGTGCAATTTGGAATATATAAATAAAAAATAGAATTTTCGTCCCCTGTTTTTGTCATAATGATTTTATTTCATTTCTAACAAGGTGTATTGTCTCATTGGCCGATTTCAATACGGAGTATATAATTGGAAGTATTGAACCTTATGAATGGTAAATACCGATTCAACGGTAACAGTAATAAGTAGTTTTCTATATTAAGGTATTCATTTAAGTAACATTTTCCCTGGGTTGACAATGTTAAAGACGATATCATTCCTTTATATAAATGTCTTTAAAAATTTTGTATTCATAAAGTTTGCCTGCAAACGTTTATCAGAGTGCTCTTGATGCTATTCATCTACTAAAACGTTTATCAGAGTGCTCTTGATGCTCTTCATCTACTAAAACGTTTATCAGAGTGCTCTTTATGCTATTCATCTACTAAAACGTTTATCAGAGTGCTCTTTATGCTATTCATCTACTAAAACGTTTATGAGAGTGCTCTTTATGCTATTCATCTACTAAAACGTTAATCAGAGTGCTCTTTATGCTATTCATCTACTAAAACGTTTATCAGAGTGCTCTTTATGCTATTCATCTAATGAAACGTTTATCAGAGTGCTCTTTATGCTATTCATCTACTAAAACGTTTATCAGAGTGCTCTTAATGCTATTCATCTACTAAAACGTTTATGAGAGTGCTCTTTATGCTATTCATCTACTAAAACGTTTATCAGAGTGCTCTTGATGCTTTTCCTCTGCTAAAACGTTTATCAGAGTGCTCTTGATGCTTTTCCTCTGCTAAAACGTTTATGAGAGTGCTCTTTATGCTATCCATCTACTAAAACGTTTATCAGAGTGCTCTTGATGCTCTTCATCTACTAAAACGTTTATCAGAGTGCTCTTTATGCTATTCATCTACTAAAACGTTTATCAGAGTGCTCTTTATGCTATTCATCTACTAAAACGTTTATCAGAGTGCTCTTTATGCTATTCATCTACTAAAACGTTTATCAGAGTGCTCTTTATGCTATTCATCTATTAAAACGTTTATGAGAGTGCTCTTTATGCTATTCATCTACTAAAACGTTTATCAGAGTGCTCTTGATGCTTTTCCTCTGCTAAAACGTTTATGAGAGTGCTCTTTATGCTATTCATCTACTAAAACGTTTATCAGAGTGCTCTTTATGCTATTCATCTATTAAAACGTTTTTTTATGCTATTCATATACTAAAACGTTTATCAGAGTGCTCTTTATGCTCTTCATCTGCTAAAACATTTATCAGAGTGCTCTTTATGCTATTCATCTACTAAAACGTTTATCAGAGTGCTCTTGATGCTATTCATCTACTAAAACGTTTCTTTATGCTATTCATCTACTTAAACGTTTATCAGAGTGCTCTTTTTGCTATTCATCTACTAAAACGTTTATCAGAGTGCTCTTTATGCTATTCATCTACTAAAACGTTTAGTCCCTTTATCATTGGCGACATACCTTATTCATTATGCTATGCATCTATTTATGGTATACCCGTTAGCACTGACCTCGAAAAGAATCTATAACGGAAAGCCCATTCACAATTGACGACAGACATACAAAATCCTATTTAAAATGGTCATATAATTCTTAGAGTTTCATTGTTTTCCTCAACCCTCTGTTCTAGGTTACTTAGCATTGCAAATAATCCCTTGGTTTTTGACACTTTGTTTTCCGTAATTTGTTGCATTATTTTTCGTTTACGTTAAAGTTCATTTATTTTTTGTGCTTATTTTACTTGTTGTATTTGTATGTGTTCTATATGTGTTACATGTTTTATTTCTAGACAATATTTTCTGCATCCTTTTTATCACTAGTTCTAAATCATTGGTTATGTTTTATAAAACAAACATGATGACTATTAACAATAAAACATTTTTAGCAGACTCTTTGCATAATGAAGGACGATGGGTACAGACTGTTGATATATTCATTTCGATATGTTCTATGCTAGTATGTACATCCCGGATCTTCTCTACTATAGCTTCAAATTTATAGGTATGAATATTATTAATAAAATCATAATTTCTATTTTCATGTCATCAAGGTTTATGTCATGATGGTTTGATATTATCAAGTAAAATATGAATGATTTTGTGGTAAAAACTAATGATAGTAATGACATTGAGTGACTGTCAGTATAATATGTTTTAGGTGCATGTAAAGAGAAATAGTTGACATATTTCAGAGCATCGATAGAGACTAGAAAATAATTAATGACAGATGTGAGCCTGAAAAATATCCAACCAGCAAATGATATCGCCACCGCCTATGCCATTTAAAAAGTAAGATTTTTATTTACACATATGCCTATCAAAATGTCCCCAGTGTTATTTATATCCGGTCAAGGTGTTACTCGTTACTTAGGCAATTTATATTCATCGAAATGTATCGTGGTGTCCTTGAAACACGTCGCATAATCGGCAGCCTAATTAATGTATGAGAAGGAACTCGTCTATTTAAGAACTATTAAATAATATGAGTTTGGGCAATAAAGTCTCCCATGTAAACATATTTGATCGAAGTACATAAGTTGATAATTTCGGATGAGATCATAGCGATTTCATTTTTATAATAAAACTTTCAAATAGATGGAGGAACATATATGACTCCAAAATAAAAGTTGTCGTTATTTTTAAAAATCTGTTTATACGATCGTAAACAAAAGTATACTTTTTAGAGGCGAAATGCAATTTGTGTCTCAGTCGCCCAACTCGTCGCACTTCATGAAAATATCTTTGCTTTTGACTTCTTTTAGACCACGAAGTAAATCAACGCAATACAGTTGTAACAAAACAGTTTAGCTTCGTTTAACAAACAGGAACATTAATATTTTTGGAAGAGTTCATACAAATGAGGTAAAATGGTTTAAGGCAGCAACAATACAAAGATGCCATTTTAATATCTTTCTTTGAGTGACTTGATATATTTGAGTTGTGGATTTTATTTGATATGGCCGATGAATCATAACTGTGATTGTCCTTTGAATACTTCGCTGTGGTCTGGGGCACTGATTAATTATTTGGCTGTTTATTTGCAGATTCTGCAGTGGTTTTCTTTGGCGATTTTTCTGTATTATTATATCGACTATATTGTTCCGAAACGGTTTTCTGTATCATATGCCAAAGTAACTGGTGTCATCTGCCAACATCACCTTCCACAATTCTATATGATATGGATTCCCAGTCTACTGTGCGTAATAATTTGGTGCCAATATGAAAAAACCCCAAAACATATTTCACTGTTTTAGCATGCACCGTTAATTGCGATGGAAAAAGAATGTTAGCCTAATGTGCTGATTCACAATTAAGTTATACAACTATAAATTAGGTGAAAAGTGTGTTTGCGAATGAATGGTAAACTTCAATTGTTCTGGGAACCCAGACCGAATTGCCAGCACCAACTGTTTAAAATAGTACATACCTTTATTATATATCTGCCTCGTTGCATCAGTTGCAATTGAAACAACAAACGGATGGCCCATACATGTAAATATATGTAAGTGTAAATGAATATATATATATATATATATATATATATATATATATATATATATATATATATATATATATATATATATATATATATATATATATATATATATATATATATAGAGAGAGAGAGAGAGAGAGAGAGAGAGAGAGAGAGAGAGAGAGAGAGAGAGCTTCTTCATCGAGGATCGGATCAATACCCACCAAGACAGCTCAGGACGGCCGCCTGTATGCGTCAATGACAACAGCACTTAGTTCCCATTTTTAGTATTATATGGCCAATATTGTTTTGCAAGTGCCTCTAAAAGTCAATACAAAACTAGAAACCCAATTCAAAACCAGACATCCTTAAACGATGATAAAGCAGATTGCATATTCTTAGTTTACATTAATTCGAGAATTTTAGCTCAGTCAGCTGAAATATTAACGCAGTTCTGTTCACCACATCGACCAGAGAAGAAAACGTAGTTTGACATATTGATTGGGAACACCTTTATGATGAAGAAGGAGCGGAAGCAATTAATTGAAATCTGGAAGTTGGCCGTGGTTTCAGTAAAAGAGAACCCGCAGCTTACTGAACAGTACAGAACCAGGCTTTATTGAATAAAATTATGCTCATGCCATATGTACATGCTATTTGAGAAAAGTGTAATACTTTGTTTACCTATATTTTATGCGACAACATAATGGTGTAATATTAATGAGAGAGAAATGATATGGATTATCTAAATCTTGACATAAATTACATGTCCACGTAGTATCTAAAACGAACCATCAATGAGTTAAATGTAAAGTCTTTTGAAACATATTACTTTAAGATTTAAAGACTAAGACAAGGTTGCAATGTAAAATCAGCATATGTAGATAGATATCGCGACCTACACATAGTCTGAGGTTCAATTATAATTTTGCTAATAAACACACTTATATCTTTCACATTTGTCATATTTTAAAGTATTTAAACAATTTAAATATATTTCCTACTACAATTCAGATAGAAGCTCAAAAGAATTCAGAGGTAATGATATTCACCCAGAAACATATTATTCTAACAGTTTCACATGTGGTTTCTTCAAATAGATATACGTTCATCGCCAAGTGTCAATATGTTATTAATGGTTTGACGTCCTAAGTTCAATATAGTTAAGAACGTTTTCTCAAGACATTCCCTTGTGTTGATCAAAGAGGACGGTTTTATGGGATTCCTATGTTACTAATGTTATACTGTTTTTTCTTCCATCCATGGTTAGCATTCTATTCTTTGATGATTTGTCGTCATATACATAGTCAAAATTAACATCAGTGTATCTATGTGCTACACATTATAATTTGTTTTTCCCTGCTATTGACTACTAATATCCAAAGGTTAATATTGAAACGTATATTGATAGTGATGTCTAGTGGCCTCATTATGCATGTAATACATAGACTGGTGTAGTTTCGTAAATTTGTAATCAGAAATGTTTTGTAGAATGATTCTATTTGATATAGATTTTCATATCAACATTTTTGACTCACATAGGTCGGTATCAATAGAATGTTATAGTAACATATTTAATTGAAGATATAACGATACTTGACCTTACTTATTGCCTTAAATAAAAGATTATGGGTCTGGATATTGAATCGAAAACTCTTGGATCATCAGCTTCTTCTAAACTTCTCTCCAGAAACCATTAGTTTGGTCGTACTAGCATTAGTTTGTAATTGCCAGTGATTGTAGTATTGTGCAAAATAAATTAGATTGTCTTGGAGTTTTATTTCATTCTCAGATAACGTGGTAGAATAGTATGCATTAAGAATCCAGACAATATCAAAACAGATTGTCTCAGTATCGTGGTAAAATGTAATATGAGTTCAGTTGCTGTTGACATTATCACACATGCCTCTAATGCGTCAGTAAATGACGAAAAAGAGATTGACATACAATTTATCATCGTAGAATAACATTATTAAAAGATACAAAAAACTGTTTATTCACCATAAACCTCTGTACGAGAGTGTATACCTTGGTACAAGTTATAAATTATCCTGAACCGTTTCCCGTCAGTATGGTATTTAATTCATCATCATCATCAGTCTCTTGACCTGGTGTGATCGTTGAAGCACTACGCTACTGAACATCTGACCAGTTCGCTCAAATTGCCTCAGTTATGTGTCAATGTCTGTGTCTCCGCAAAACCTTTATTGGTCCATTCTGTGATGTTGTCAGTCCACTTTTTTCTCTGTCTACCTCTCCTTCTGCCACCCTGGACGCTGTCCTGCAGTACTCTTGTGGATATATTGTTGGCTCTAGTGACATGACCATACTATTTCAGCTTTCTTGTTTTGACAGTGGTGATGATGTCTTTGTCGTATCCCTACAAATCCTGCATATACTATCATTCCTTCCAACTATGCATATGTTATTATTCCCTCCAACGATGACTATGGTATAGTTTCCAAATCAAGAATAAAATTATAAGGCTTTGAAAGAAGGGAACTTTACAGTTACGGTTGCTGATTCAAACTGAATTAAAATTTTGTCTTTAGGATCAGCTTTACAATTCGCACGCTTATTAAGACATTAAATAAGTTCATCCATAGTAATGTTGCTATTGAGATTTTTAATCATCATTGATATTAGAACCTAATTCATATTTTGTCTTATACACTAGAATTGTAGTTAAGGTCTTCAAGGAACTCATACATCTCTTACTTTAATTATATTGTTCCATTTCTAATTGTTTATGATTTGCCAAAAATCTATTCTGTCCCAAAGTTGATGTTTCTAGGCAATTGTGGAGTGGATATTGATAAATGTAATAATAGTTTTTCTTATAATAACTACGTTTTTTTACTTCATTTTTTTTTTTTAAATTGCGGTGTATATATGTTAGAAATCTATTGGTCGTATTGTATTACATTATTGTATTACATTCTTAACTTATAACACTCACTGCCAAAGCAAGATCTACTAATTTCCGGGACGAGTAACACATTTGCCAAACATCTTAGACTTGGTTCCGGTTTGGACGATTTAACGTGACGTCACTGTAAAAATATATGAGACTGATACTTTTCATCCGGTATTTGTGAAATGCTACAATGAAAGCTGTTTCGACTGAAGCAATCAAGCTAACTAGTGATGCATGTATTAACCTTCGACCTTCGTTCTGTAAAGCTACGTGGATCAATTTACATTCATCTCCACTCTGCCCTACTGTTAAGAGATTAGTTCAATCTCCGGAGTTCGTATCGATCAACCAGACACATTGTCAGATACTGATTAGTTGTATGTTGATTATAGAACTCGCTGACATTTTGCACACCCTTATCTGAGTTAAACAACTACTATTTTATGTATGGTGGACATACTTTGGGTGAAGATTGGCGTAAAAAAAACTAAAAGTATATTCTTCTACAGGAATGGATAAAATTTCAGAAAAAATAAAATGGTGTACTTTTTATTCACGCTATGATGTCAAAGAGTAACAAAAGAAATGTAATAGCTGGAAAAAATTAGTGATTATTTTAAAAAAAAAAAATTTGTTTGTGTTATTTATTTGTGCTATATAGATACCTCTTTTATCAGTAAGTGTTCAATAAATGTCAGGTAACTGATGTGACAGGTGTTAATGGGACACTTTCGGATTTTATATTTTGTTTCTTTGTTTGACGGAACCAAGACAATGAAGGGAATTATTTGGTTATACACGGCCTTTTTGTATGGTACATGCAATAAGTGATTGGAAACTAAAAGTACGTTGTTGCGATGAGCGTAAATCAAATGTTTCATTTTATTGCAATGTAGTCAAAATATTGCTTAAAGACTAAGAAATGTGTGCAACATGTCAAAGATTCATAGAATTATTCATAAATAAGCAAATTGGATTGAAATGTGAAGATTTACAAATTTAAAGAAAGAAGGATAAAAGTTGTAGTTTTCTTATACTTTATATCCATTTCATTGATTTATTTAATTTGTATTATTTGATTGAACATTGTCAATAACTGATAGTACAATAATAGGTTTAAGTGACTGTCATTTGCTTGTAAATGACATTTATATAGCTATTTTTTGTCGATGCTTGTAGATTATATTTTGAGATAATTATTACTTCAAGATAAGCATGGTTACTTGGAATTTCTGAGTATATTATGTTTGACATGCTCCTTAATAAAATTAAGTAAATGACCTGACTTTGTTTATAATTTAGAATGTTTTAGAAATAAACGTGTGACCTGATTCAGGTCCTCTTATTGTATCTTGTTTTTTTTTATTAAGATTGTTCACATAAGAATTGGTTTTCTATCTTAACATCTGAAGCGGGGTCATTCTTTTCATTCTGGTTATGTTTAATCAGAGAGGAGCTATTTATTGACATTATTTTGGGGGATTACAAGTGCTCATTAGTAGGTTTCTACTAAATCACTTTTGTGGTATTATTGTAAGTTCATTTAGATACATTTTGGATAATATTGTGATAAACCAGGACTTTTAGCACATTCTCAGTATTTCATGATACTATTACATCAACACATTCAAGAGTGGAATTCAATCGGATTACCAATGGAATTCATTTGGTATATTTGTTTCTTATTCTATTCTTTAGTACTTGAGCTAGAACGTTCAGGTCTATTAGGATTTCATTACAGTAAGGTAAAGTATTTCAAACTTTAACATTGTATTCTAGGGTAATACATTAGTTGCTGCAATTAACTAAACGTGTTGATGTGTGCTCTTTGCTCTCACTTCCTTTATGAAAACTGTCCTGATATATTTGAAAAATTGATGATAATGTGATGTCGGTGAAATTCAAAGATTTAGATTGAATATGTGTCTATTGGGAACTACCCATCAACGATCGGGAAATTTGTTGTTAAGACACAGCGGAAATGATTAGATAATACAGAAGCGGACACTGTTCATCTTATAGTTCACTCACGAAATATGTACGTCGATCTAGATCGCACATTCTGACGCTTTTGTTATCCAGTTGGAATCTAATTTTTTCACTTGTAAAGAGCGATTGAAGCAGGTGTTAATTGTATCCTATATTATGCTACAACGCTTACCTTATAAAATAAAATGCATCATATTAGCTTTTCTCTTGCATATATATATATATATATATATATATATATATATATATATATATATATATATATATATATATATATATATATATATATATAAGCATACTTCATAATGACAGGAATGTATAGAACATGTCTTAAACTGAAATATAATCTATGTAAGCAGTAAAAGGGTTAACGAATACGATGTTTGGGAGCTGAATGCAGAACCCAAAGGCGGCGTGTTTTTGTTGTTCGGCTTTTAATTTACAAACCAAATCAGACATTTATTGCTATAAATATTGACTGTCAGTTCAGGCTTTTAAATTTGGATTTACAGAATATATTGGATGAGAGCTGGATTGCACGAGACAGCTATGATTCTTCTAAATGGGATTATGGACGTTTCGCCCCATAGACGTTTCGGCCCAGGACATTTCGCCCCACTTCAATGGACATTTCGCCCCACTTCAATGGTCGTTTCGCCCCATGTACGTTTCGGCCCACATCAATGGAAATATCGGACCTTTATAAAAATTCACTACCATTACACTATTGTCTTCATTTTACTTTAGGGGCCTACCGTTAAGATTTAAATTATTAGATTTCAATTACATTCAGCATGCCGTTATATCAGACAATATTTTCCCTTTTTTCTTCATTTTTCTAATAAGATTGATCAGAAATTAATCTATCGTTTACAGTGATCAATTTCTATACGGCAGTACTTTTATTTTCGCTGTTATACAAGTTTTATTTTCGCTGTTACACAAACTGATGAAAACCATTTTTTTTTACCGTTTGTAGGAAATTGACATATCGCCACTTATCAATCATGCTGTTCGTTTACCCAATCAGCGAGCGTAATTTTTTTTCAAGATCGGTTTAATTTGCTTTTCATCTCTTGCCATTTATTGGCATTGTTACTTTGGATTTTTCAAAACTAGCTATAAATCTGATCTAATTACTCGACTGAACTGCTGACAGAAACAGTCCAAATTAATGTACTTCATTTCTATATCCCAAAGGTTCTTCGTTACATCTTTTCAAAGCTGTGCACATAATAGCCCGACATATCGCGAACAAGGAGAAACACGGGGGGCGAGGAATGTTAATTTTAATTAACAATAACGAGATATAAAAATAGTTTCTGAGATTTACTTTTTTGAAATATGAGGCATGTATTTGTATTTTTAAATCAACACACATAACTAGTCAAAATTACACTTCAATACAGGTTAGAAGTGTCAAATTGTGATGTGCAAAAGTATACTTCTAAACAGTAATTATCAAAGATTTTTTTAAAAATGCATTTAAGTAAAATATCTGCTACTAAAATAAGAAATCGAAATACAATAATAATAATAATAATAATAATAATAATAATAATAATAATAATAATGAGGACTTTATAGAGCGCATAATCTTTAGAAGCTCTAAGCGCTCTACAACATTAGACAACGCATATAACATAATATGATGATGACAAACAAACACCATGAAATTTGGAAGAAAAAAAAACATGCTGAAATAATAATTAATAATTAAGGTAGGAAAATAAATATACATATTATCTCTACAGAATATATATATATATATATATATATATATATATATATATATATATATATATATATATATATATATATATATATATATATATATATATTTTAACTGGACAACGACAAAGGCATTTCTAACACGGGCCATACAATCTGGCACAGCATTTAAGCAAGGTGTTGATGCTGATTTGGTGGTTTCCATACTTCTCCCACAACTTTATAAGGCGACCCTGAACTTTTCTTGTTTGTTTCTTCTGATGTCGTCGTATCTTCCCCTCTTGCAATAGACGAACTACCGATCCAATTTCTCTTGCTTCCTTATAAAGCAAAGTTATGAGGAGATAAAAAAGCCAATTTCCCTTTCGTGCTCTCCTGTTCATACGATTATGCCACCCTTCCACATCATTATTGGTTCGGATGCTTCTACCATAAACTGACCAGGAGTCAACAGTCCATATGTTATTGTGAATCCAGGTGTCTTCTACATATCTTAGGAATGACTGAACATTCACTGCCTCTGGATCAACTCTTCGTTGTAATTCTGAAAATGACGGTGGTATGTCGGCTGCTGGTAATAGGGGGAGCGCGAAAACCTTTCGAATCAGTTTGTACATACTGTCGTGTTCTTGATAGACCCGCTAAAATTGGAAACGAAAATACAATTATTTGTGAAAAAAACGGTAAAAGTTTGGGATGAACAGATTTATACATTTTCTTGATCAATTAAGCTTTTGACTTCTCAAGATATTGAATTTCCCCAAAATGTTAGATATAAGTTATTTTCAGCAATTCGAAAATTGTTTTAAATATTAACAACGCAGCTCAAAGGAATGGACGTGACTGTGTTTACCTGTAATTCCAATTCCTTAACCTTTCTCCAAAGGGCCTGCCCAAAATGAAATGCGCAACCATGTATTAGCGGGGTTTCAAAAACTGCTCTGATCCCTTGCCAAAGACCCTTTTCGAAGTCAACAACAAATGAAGTTACTTTAGATTCAGGCAACAGGTCCTTGATTGACTGAAAAACCTGAAAATGGAAGGGAAAAAGTAAAACTATTCATGGACATACTGAAATTAAGTATAGTTTAGTGTCTTTTATTTGCTTGTACAATAATTATAATGATTACTGATTTTCTAAATCGCTTTTTTATCTGGACGTGTATATTTAGGATAAATAAATTGAAAATATATTTTCTGTGATAAAATGCTGTTCATTATTTTACACATTAATTTATTAAAGTAATCATCATAATCTTCTCTCATCCTCAGTACACACACACCTTTTTGTAATGTCTCGTCTTCTTTCCTGACATGATGCAAAAACAGAGCGGTATCTGCTTCAAGTCATCTCCTGATCTCACAAATCCAGGTATAGATAGCAGTTGATAAAATGGCTTCTTTACTAATTTGAATGTGCCATCAGTATACCATGTTTTGGCCTTTCCGAGAAGCTCCAGCTGTTTGTTAGTGGCAAAGATCAGGTGACGCTTCCTGCCAACGACGACATCAAATCTAAAGAACGGTTCACTGATGGTCGTGTTAAGAAATCCGTTATAAAGATACAAGAAACAGAACGGTTCTTTAAGTAAATGCTCGATAATACTTGGCAGAATGTTATAAATAGAAATAAATGACACGTAGAGTACGAATTTATATATATATATATATATATATATATATATATATATATATATATATATATATATATAGAGAGAGAGAGAGAGAGAGAGAGAGAGAGAGAGAGAAAATGTTAAAATACAATGCAGCCACAGATGTTATACAGAAAAAAATCATTCGCGTATAGTAAACGTAAGATCTCTGGGATCTTCTGGTATGGTTGCGGACCTGGTCCGGTTGACCATTCAGACTAGGTTCGTCTCAGCTACCCTGGATGCCTCAGGTTGTAATGGTTCTCCATGAAGTTCTATAGCCTCATTAACCAGTGCATGGGCTGTTTCAAACAAATTATCTTTCCCTAATAACTTGGCTTAAATGAAAACAAAACCTTATATGTATGTATGTATGTATGTATGTATGTATGTATGTATGTATGTATGTATGTATGTATGTATGTATGTATGTATGTATGGACAGGTATTTGTATGGATATACGAGTGACGAAATTTTGTCATTATTGGCACAGTATAACTTTTCAATACTGCATAGTTAATATAGCAGAACGATTGGAAGACGAAGATCAACATAATCTCCTTTAATGTAGACAATAAAGCGATATTTCTGGATTTAGCATACATTAATTATAAGTAAATTGATTAAAATTTAACCAACATATACTGTTAATAATATATTGATAGAATAGACCAAGTATTTATACAGATTAATCATGTTCTGCAAAATACCACGGTTTTGATTTAACGGCTGCTAACAATCCAGGAGTGGCAGTGTGGCTATGGCTCTGACGACTTTGCAAAAAGTCGGCTTCTGTCTGTCGCACGGTTGCAGGGCATTGCGTATTCTTCCCACGCACGCTACAACGCCATTCGATGGTTCCATTCTTTAGCTCACGCTTAACAACAAAACTATATCCAGCACTATATATTAATTTCCTTTTTCCTCGAGTGGATCCTGAAGCTACTACTTCAAAGGTTATACTATCCTCAGAACTCACTGCCACTTCTCCATAAACAGTTTCATTTCTAACTGACCTGAGGAAAGGAGAAAAATCGTGATTATCCAAAAAAAAGAATATTTTACACGCACAAAAATTATTTATGTTCATCAATATTACTGAAATAAATTGTTTCGAATTTCTGCGCTTTCTTGTCCGCTCCGCTTCGATTTTAAACTTACGCTTCATCTTCTTCTGGGGTCAAAGTTCTGTGTGGGCGCTCAACGTCAAATGAAGAGATGTCGGCAGCAATGTTCATGCAGCATCATTGTTGACCGTAAACTCGTTCACTTGTTGATTTCTATCCAGCCTGTAATTAGAAATATGTATTAACTCGTCAGAAAATGTTGAAAACATGCAATGAAATATATTTAAAAAAAACAAGTTTGACTATACCGAATATGGTATTTACACATAAAGACGTATGCAAGCACCCGTACGATTTTAATAAATAAAATAACATTCACCTTGTCGAAATATCATCTTTATTGATATAAATCGACATCGAATGTCTCGTGCTCTCCATCGGCCCCCGTGCTGTACCGGTATACATTTCAAATCTGGCAGATGTATTTGGTATGCCGCTTAAGTCCATTTCGACATCGTAGCCATCTGTCTGTAAACAGTATTAATGTTAAAACATTATAAAAGTGCACATAAGAACGCTTACTAGAATGGTACAACGTGTAGCCCAAGAAAAAACAACGAAATATTTGATACAAGAAACATTATTTTTACTAATCTACCAGCATTTGTGATAGGGAGAGTGTAGGCAGCGTTCCACGTTTTGTTGGCAATTTTTATTTAACCGTAGCTAAAATACATCGAATGCGAATGGGAATCAGCTACTGTAGCATGTCTTTATTTTTAAAATATTTCGTTTGTATTGAAATCTTACCTCAGGTTTAGAACTGCACAGGTCACACATAAACTGAAAAGATATATTTTTACGTCTAAGAAGACCATACTTGTAGCTTGATAAACCCTTAAATAGAAACCATTTCTTAGTATCAGTTAGTTAATTATATTTGTCTTATGATAACATTTATTTTGAAAGACATTTGGATATACTGAAACACGAACCATAACATGCGAGAAAAGGTCACTAGATACATACAATTATTATTAAAAGATGTATTTATTTTGTTATGCTCGTTCAATTACGGAATGATCTATGATGTAGAAATAAATAAATAAACTTACCAGTATTTCCACATGCTCTGTGCTGCCATAGGCCGCAAATATCTCAATATATGGCTTGCTGGCGACGTGTAACTGGTTTTCTGCAGTAAATGCACGAAGACATGGTTCGATCTATTGATTTACGTGATTTTAAAACAACTAGTACCAAGAAAAGGAAATACTGCAATTTATAGAGCCACTGATAAATCTCCATGCAAACACATGCACGAGCTTCTATAACAAACTATCTGTTGGACAAAGCACTTGAAAAATCCTAATTTTTATCCTACAACTCAGATTTTTATATACTAAGATCAAACATTTATTTATATGTCATTTTTTTTAGTTATTAGTGAACGCCATAATATATGTGCTAACTTGTAATTTCCTTTTCATAAAAGCTAACACGACTTACCCAAAACCCTGGCAGCAGCTTAATTACCTTGATACCACATTTAGTAGATTATTTAACTATGAAGATCAAAGAAGTTACCTGGCTGTAATTAAGTCCTATTAACACTTGCTGGGAGCAATAGTGAAAGCCAGAACATTTTTTTCTTTATGGCACCAGACAAATGCACCCCTACTTATAAAAAAGTTGTTTTATATGTGTATGTTTTCGCCAAACGTATGTCGTTTGTTTACTTTATAAATATTTTTGAACAAAATAAAAGTCACAGTTTTCCGTGTAGGGACAGCCACTAAGTCAAATTACCCATGTTTTATTATTATATTTTTTTTGGGATACAATCAATACAATGATAATTTGTCATTGTTTTATTATATTAAATTTAATTGGGGATTTTTGTTGTTGTATGCTTGCAGATGTGTGTCGTTTCTTGCATTACCATTATACTGAGACAGAATTTGGGATTTTTTTTAATTTTTATGCTTGCTGGTCTGTGTTTTGATCATTTTGTAATGGTTGTGAATTTCGATAAATGTCCGATATTTCCATTGATGTGGGCCGAAACGTCCATGGGGCGAAACGTCCATTAACTATGTGGGGCGAAATGTCCATTGAAGTGGGGCGAAATGTCCATTGTCCATGGGACGAAAAGTCCAGGTACCTTCTAAATGCACTAAACATGTGAACATGAAAGAATTGGCCCCTTGGCAATCGTCTGTTTGGTGGCCTGTTATTGGAAAATTACATTGTACGTTGGAGGTGTTGTTGTTGTTGTTGTTGTAGCGTTTAACGCCATTTTAAAGCACACGTTAGGCTATACATGGCGGCCAGTATTATTGGTGGAGGAAGAACCCGGGAATACCCCCAGAAAGAACCACCGACCCACGAGAAACTACTGGCAAGCTTTCTCACATAAAAACATTAACCGAATCTTAAAATTCGAACCCACGCAGACAGAGGTGAGATGGCAGTGATCAGAAACGGAGAGCGCTTTAGACCACTCGGCCACTCGGGGCCCCTGGAGGTGTTGTAGAAATGGGCTTTAAGTCGAAACCTTATGGGCCAATTTTGCGTGTTGCTTCTTACGTTCTGACATTGGTGAATTATCAGCGATATTTGTATTTTCTCATCCAAGCGACAGAGAAATCTAGCTTGTTTTGCTAACCTTACATTTCTTATCTCAGTCTAGTCATCTCAGACCAGTCGTCTCAGTCATGGCGTCCACCCGCTATTTTTAACAAAAGAAACATTTCTTGTCTTCTGTTGTGCCATAGTTGTTCTCAAATAAAACAACAACAACAGCAACAACAACAAATGATATATAACCAAAACATAGTTACTTAAGGTCAATCTGTCTTAGAAAACACACTAAACAAAAAATTTTGATAGAGACAAATACACACACGCATACTTTTTCGAGATTTTGATATTATGTTAGTTCGTTCTAACTAGTATGGTCAAGTTTATCCTATATGCAGGACTAGCTCAGTACATTTTCAGATCATCATCATCATCAAATGTAGCTAAAACAACCAAACTAGTTGTAAACACTTCGCGTGAAACATAGTATTTACTGTTAGCTACATTTAATGAAGCTGACCTTAAAATTTACTGTGCTAAAGATAGGATACAATTCTCAATGGTGTGTGATATGAACTATGTCAGAAAACACTGATCCATGCACATAAAACTGTATACCTATAGACTTCATAGCATCCCAACTCTCTAAACAACAACGGAAAGCTTAGCAACAGCCAGAAATGTGTTATGTCAAACATGCTCTATTATAATTTGGTTAAGCATCTCCGTTGTGCTCCAGCTGAATATACCTGCAATATTTATTGACAAATAATACACTTACCAGCTAGAAGCAATCATTTATCCCTCAATACACTAATCTACAAGCAAATTTCACTGCATCACTTGCCATAATTCGAAGACAGAAATATAAATTTTCAAAGAATCCGTGAACTTGAAAGTTTAGTACATGTTTATCCTTTAGGGTCCTCATATTTAGAGGGTGACGAGGGTCTTTTATAGGGGGAGTGGGGTACTCAAACTTGGAAATGATGAAAGGAAACAGTTTCTGTCTAATAAATATTAAATATTTATTGTCAATTTCATATAACATCCATATATTAAATGTGATAATACCTCATTACTATGCGACGTTTTATGTTGTTATTTTTCTTTGCTCACGCGTATAAACTGTGTACTTCGGATGCAACGGTCACACCACAGCCCTCATTAGCATATTTGTATTCATGCGCCGCATGTAAACATTGGGTCGTGAATACTAGTAAAGAGTTATTTTTACTTTAAAGGATATTATTGGGTGAGAAAATTAATCTAAGTTGGGGTTGGACCGAGACAACGAAATCCCAGCCGCGGGGTTACATTCTCGGACAAGCCTCATGGGGAGACAAATAATGTAACCCCTAGGCTGGGATTTCATTGTCTCGGTCCAAACCCTAACATAGATTCTATATATATCTCCTCTTGCTCTAATAGTCATCTGCAGAATATTTGTCAATTTATTAGTTAATTTTCCAACTTCGTTAGTTGCATGACTGTGTATTTGTCCAGTTCATATAAGATTGACGCTACCTCTTATCCTTAGTGAGCGCAGTCGCGCATAGCCATATATATGCTATGAAACTGCTTTTATTATTGATTGTATATTCGACCATGTACACTGACTGAATCGGACTTTTCTGTTTTCATGGATTTTCACTATATAAAATCACAACTCAACGTTGCGATCACAAAGACAATAAAATGGGGAAACAAAACGATTGCTGACAATGATTCAAACACTGCCACACTAGAGAACAAAGATACAAACTTCAGAGTAGTGTCAATACCACCAAGTGCGTTTATTGTACGCTTGCACGTTTTGTACAGAGCGCGCCTCTGTTCATCATGTGCCTAAAAGGAGATTTCAGTCTCGCAGATCTTTATTTCAGCAAACATATATTAATTGTTTTAGATTAGGATATAGTTCATTATAAATGCTCTATACACAGAGTGATATGAATGTTGGATTATGAATTTTATTGTATACTTGGGAGGTTGAAGTGCTGTATTGTAGACGTTGTAGAGTGTCACAACGCACTGTACCTAAGTAGATTTGAAGGTCTCGTTTAATAGCGCAGTCGTCTTTTAATATATTTCTACACTCACGCAGACCACCGTAAAGAAGTCTTCAGAGCTATTAGTTATTAATTCTGAACACATGAATCCCTATAACGAGACCTAATGTCTTTATCAAAATTTGTAATTCATTAGGACAGTACATTCGTAAAAGATGGGTTTCACGTTCTTTAGGCTTCAAAAAGGAATGGCAAAACAAAGCAGGGATAACTGGGGTTTAGTTAATGGTCAATGAATGGCATTACTGGTAACAAATTTACGCAGGGGAAAACCCGTTCAAACCCACGAAACTGTCAAAGTAGCAATAGAGAATAATAAGACTCCCAATAACTGTCACATTGTAGTCATCAAGGTTATACACAGAAACGTCATCTGCAAACCCAACGAATGTTCGCTGATAGTATTCCAGTATGGCTAGAGCAGCGATCTTCAAGTGGTTTAACTCTCGAGTGGAAATATCGACGGCATAAGCAACGCTAAAGACTTTGTTCGACAAATCGTTGGGGTTATTTGTGTACATTTTACAGGTCTTGATAATCTGTATGTGCTTCAATTGGGTTATCACGGCAAGCATCAACTGATGTGTAAAATCAGGATCCAGTTTATTGTTAATTTTTCCAACAAGAACCTACACTGTCTTTGGACTTTCTAAAAACCCTAAAAAAACAAAAAAAATCTTTTGGAAAAATAGTACATGAATAAAAACATCAAATACCAGTAGATATATTCCAAGTAGAAACTAATCAAATAACGGAAAAAAAACCTTGGAATAATGTACCAATAAAAGTAAATACCTCCCTTGTAGGAAAAGGTAACAAAGAAAATCAACAACAGTACCTAAAAACACTAGCAATGGAAACTATTGACAACCAGTACCACAATTATACACAAATTTACACGGATGGCTCCAAAATTACAAATCCTTTTAAAACAGCTGCAGCCTGGGTCATACAAGAGCATAATATCCAAATGGGCAGTCGTCTTCAAGACCACTGTTCCATTTATACAGCTGAATTCTGGGCCATCCTTGAATCTTTAAAATGGATACATGATAACAAACCAAACAAGACTTTGATTATTAATGACTCGCTTAGCGTCCTTACTTGCATTAAAAATAATAACACTAAATCTAGGAAAAATTTCCTTGCACAAATTAATCAAATCATGAAATTAATTGACTCTCTAAATCCGACCGTCGAGTTTTTATGGATTGCATCCCACATAGGCATAAAAGGGAATGAATTAGCAGACCAACAGGCTAAAAATAAACTCTCCGAACCAAATTACATGCCGCTCAAGTATATTCAGACTGAAATCTACAGTCTGATCTATTCAATAATCAATCGAACATGGCAAAAGGAATGGGAACTAAACAAACAAGGGAGAACTTTACATAACATCATTAAGGAAGTTAATAGAAACATCTTAACGCCTAGGTGCAGCAGTTTTGAACAAACTAAAATAAACAGAATAATTCTAGGAAAAACAAAACTGGCCAACAGCTTTAGTAAATATATAGGACCTTTCCCACACAGCATCAATTGCTTCAGCTGTAAACTACCTGAAGACTTACACCACATATTTAATAACTGTAAAAAGAACCAAAAGAAAAGGAACATATTTAGATCTAAACAGCTAAACATCTCTGCACCAAGTACATACCCGGAAGTAATTCAATTAAATAACACTAACCCTCAAAATACAATTCAAAATATAATAGAATTACTTAGAACATCAGGGCTTATCGATAAAATATAAGATTAAAAAATTAAATTACATCAGGACCAAATAACACAATAATCCTGGTTCTTAACCTTATATTTTCAAATAATCACATCCATATGGAATGGGAATGTGAAGGATCAGAAGAGACTCCGTTACTCTGTAAGGGGAGCCCACCTACACTATGCTGGGTAAAACGTACCACGGATGATACCTGTGCTAACCAAACCTAACAGGATGCAAATGTTAATGAAATTACCAGCCAAAAAGATAAACATTGAAATATCCAAAATAACAAAGTATAGAACAATATAAAATTAACAAACAAGTGTCTAGGAAACCACCTCTCTTCTGTCTGCTCTTACAACTCTCCCTATATGCAGCCTCGTTGACAGCATTTATACAACTAAACTATGAATACAATTCAGATTAGGATACCAAAAATCCGGGATATCCTTATGGTCTAAACGTGACCATTTAAAAGAGTCTCCCGCTTTATGGCCTCAAATAGATATTATGAGGTAGTCTCAACATTCAAAGACTATCAGGCCCGGCGACACAATGTTGCAAATAAAGTTATTTACTCTAAGTCAGATCCTTAAATTAATAACATTATAAGGTAGTCAATACCGAGACTATCAGGCCCCGCAGCACAAGCCTGCATCATAAACTAAGCCATAAGAACTAAGGCCTATAACATGATTTAGATGGTCAAACCTGACCATCTAGCAAGACAGCTCACGCTGCAAAAAAAATTAAAACAATTTCCTTAATTACTCTAAAATCTAAATTTTTACGTTGAATAACTACCAACGCGAGAATAGGCTGTCATATGAGGTTGTATACTCTATTTTAATAATAGCACAAAGTATTCCAAAATGTTAAGGAAGAACACGGAATGGACACGACGGGAGGAGGCAACATCAAGATGGAGGAACAACAAAAAAAAGCAAGACACCCAAGAAGAACACAGGGATTCACCAGATGAAAGAGGGAACTACGGTTACACCCTGTAACACTCCATCAAAAAGCCCTTTTAAGGGTTATTTATACTTACAGAGTTTCCTTTTGGCTCAAAAACTCTATTCGACAATCTCGTTCTTCAAAATCAAACTTGACCACTTTTGGCTCTCCACCATCAAAATTAACAACCCATTTAACCTGACATTGACCAACCTACCCATGTCACTTGACATACCTAGTTTACAAAATCTATATTGAACACACCAAATGTACACTCTGTACTAGACAAAAATTGGAATATTAGGAGGAAAAAAATATAACTTGAAAGATTGACTCAATTACACAGGTGGCTTACACAATATCGGTATAGGGTGTCCACTAGCAACAACTGTACTCGATTTGATAAAGCTAGGGCGTGCCAGTTCACAGATCTTTTTCCTCGGCCAGACATCAACACCAGCAAAAGACTAGACGTAAAAACCATTTTTCACTAGTCATCATTTGATGCAATTGCACCTCTAGCACTGCAGCTTCCGATAGGTTGATAGGGTTGAGTGCGTGGCTGTTCTATTCCCACTCATCTAGGTCTCTCATTCATGTCGATAGCCCCTTCTAGGGGCGCGACATGACCAAATTAAATAGCATACTTTGTGTGCATAAATGCCTGTGGGGATGTGGCACCATTCCTTCCCCACGGAAAAATCTAAATCATTACTATAATAATTGGTAGTGTAAAATAGTGAACATATGACCCTTCGTGGCAGGTTTCACTTAAAACCTTAAATACTACATTGGACAGTAATACACTTAAAGGCCTTCATGAAGTTATCCTAGTAACTCGCAACCCTGCTGAAAGGGCATGCGTTTAGGCCAGACGCGACAGTTTTGAGCGATGTAGCCATCAGTAAAATCCTTCTACTGCACACATTTGAATATTTTGCCTCCTAGACCACTTCGTTGATGGCCGTGCCTGTCTTGTGGAATCGTTTCTCACACAAATAGCTTTTGTTGACTAGCTTCTGCTAGACTTCGTAATCTAAGGGCGTTGTCAAAGAGTTCTATGCCTAATACAGGTTTCGTATCATGCATAACGTAAAGGATCATTTGGTCCTTGTTATCTCCTTTTATAAACCTTTCTGGTGTGAGGATGATAATGATAGTTTGCAAAGTCTAAGGTTTCTTGAATAGGCGTGCAGCGCTGACTTGACACAATCAACGTGGACTTCGTCCTCGATTGCAATATAACCAAGGCGGCTAAACTCCTGCCGAACAATCTACATTGCTCAATCTGCTGTCTCAAATCCAGGCATCTATGCCCGGACCAACAGCGGACAGTCGAGCTGGTACAAGGATGGATAAGGAGGTCATTACCCAATTAACGTCTGATACTATGTGTGGGATAAACGTGCTCGTTGTTAATGTGTCATTTGAACATATACCTGGACACAGCTGTTTAACTTTAAATATTTACAAAACAATAGCTTCTGGCCGTCCAAATTCGGTGATCTAACGAAAATATTATACAATATACATGGAAAGGTTTCGCCACGCCTACGAAGCCTACGTGTGTCTGTGTGACAATAGTCATTTATGCAATTCATTTTACGCTTCGCCGCGATTCAAGTTTGAGTATTGGATAATTGAATATTCCTGGTATGTATTTATGGTGCCTGTATACAAATTGGAGAAAGTGGAGAATCTATAGACGCGGAACCACATATGTGGTGCATCGGCCATTATATATTTAAAGATTTTATCCATCTTTTTCAGACAGGTTTATTCTTGCGTTGCCGTTATAAAAAAAAGATGCTTTTTGTTTGTTTTGTTGTTTTAGGGGATCGTAATGAGGGGTGGTAGCTGTTTTGATGATTTACTGTGGGGTTCAGGAATCTAGTCTATTCACACACACACACACACACACACACACCTTTTCTGCTGATCACTATACATCAGGTGACATAAATAATATAGAACTATTAGCGAGCTATTAAACGTCGGGTGTTTTAAAAGTATTATCATCTTTGAAAATGTTTTTCTAATTAATCAGGTTGTTTTTATTTTGTAGATATAAGATCATATTTAAAAGTATTATCATCTTTGAAAATGTTTTTCTAATTAATCAGGTTGTTTTTATTTTGTAGATATAAGATCATATTTAACCTGTGAAGTAGAAACAGGTGTTCTTGTTCTTCGACATTCCTGAACATATACTTTCGTCACTTTATTGGTACAATATATGATCAGAGTGAGCGCGTGGTAACGTCACGAAATGTGTTTACAAAGGATGTTATAATCATAAATGTCAGTTGCTATAATAATAATAATAATAATAATAATAATAATAATAATAATAATTATTATTATTATTATTATTATTATTATTATTATTATTATTATTATTATTCTATTCTATTCTATTCTATTCTATTCTATTCTATTCTATTCTATTCTATTCTATTCTATTCTATTCTATTCTATTCTATTCATGTCATGTCATGTCATGTCATATTCAATTATGAATTAACTGGAGTGACCGATGTACATGCACACATTCGACGTGAATTGTGCGTTTACGGCACAAGGTTAAATAAACTGTTGAAAAGTAAAAATCAAAACATTTAAAGAAATCCATTGTACCTATGCCATAGCAAACATACGTTTACAAACTGACCATACACCCATATAATATGCTAAAAAAAAGCAATCGAGACATTTAGTGTGGATTATAGCAATGCACGTACTAGTAGTAATACATAGGAGTGGACATTAGGAGGGTCCGGATAGACTGTATTTCACAGCTGATGACAGGAAGATTGATGCTCGCTTGTTAGAATTGCCAGTATGTCTTTATTCATCCCTGTTTTGTTTATTGTTTAGCTGGTCATTCAAGGAATCGAATCAAGCATGTGCTCTGGGACCGGAGAACTGCAGAGGTCACCAAGAAACCATGCTCATTTGAATGTCAGTCTTAGCAAAACTGCCAACGATACACGTAGAGACCTCGAAATACGGACTGGTAATGTAAAATGTATTAAAAAAGACGTAACATTAATAGAACTCAACCGGTATCGATCGTTACCGTTTAAATTAGAGTAACGTCCATGTATTTTAATCAGTTATACTTTGTGCAACAATAGGAAACAGGCGCAGTGAGCCTCTCCAAAAACCCGCAAAGGTCAGACAATCTTAAATTGATCATGAGTGATATCGGAGCTGACGTAAGACGCCTGAACGATTGATTCCACATCATCGAGCATTGAACTACCTAAAAGATGCAATGAAGACTTCAAGGTACACAACAGAAGAGCAAACAAGGACACAAATGAGCTAAACTATTATACTACAAATTTACTAAACGTTTCAAAACTACCTGGAACGAGGATTGTAAACGGTTGATCTGGACATTACAATGTAAGTGAAAACGTTACATTTACATAAGATAACCCTGCTACAACCAAAAAACTAATGACTTTAAGATGAATCATTATTTTCAGGTTTAACTACCTGCAGGATTGGCAATCAAATTCAATATATTCTTCAACAAATACTTTCAATTAAATCTAGCTTATCACATTACCATCACAACGCAAACGACAAAATGAATTCCTACAATACGGAAAATATTTATGGAATGAAACAAAACAATCTGTTTGTCCAAAATATAAGTTCTGGACTATCAGAAATATTTCATCCCATACTCACAATAATAGACATATTCAACTCGAAAACTAGAATGGATAGTAGTTGTGAATGAGCACAGACAATGCGAGTAGATCACAGTTATATTAATAATAATGTCATCTAGTTTCTGTCAACAAAGAAACTCTAACGGAGCAAAATATCACGCACTTGATGTCCTTAGAAACTTCAGAAATACAATTATGACATATAACTTGGGTTTATATAAATACCATCGAAATATGCATGAAAGCTTAACTCTGCATAAACCAGGTCTATGCAGAACAATACAGATTACACGAAGAAGTTCATGTGTCATTTAGTAAATATATCATCGGTATTGCAAAACACACTCTGAATCTTTGTATCTATACTTAGGTAGAATGCCAATGAAACCAATAAGATATAGAATAATTGGAAAGTACTAGTTTAAATTATTAATAATGAGTACTGTAGATTCCCAAAAATCAAAGATATAACCTACACTGACACTTGACATGGGGCCAACATGGTGATTGTTGGGTAAAAGCGTTTTAAAAAATCTAATTTGGGCTATTCACAGGCGGCGGGGGTGGATGATAAACTCATTTTTATTATGTTTAAACAATACTTTATTGAGAGTATAAATATAAATATTAATATCCAATAAATGTTAGCTACTTATCTAGAAAAATCGATAAAGGTTAGTGTGTTAAATGAACGAGTCAGACTGTTAAATGTATAATTCCTATTTTCTTTAGTTTTGTCTTATTGTTAATGCATGAATGTGCTTATGTCGTTTGCCTATGTTACAAATTATTATTATTATTATTATTATTATTATTATTATTATTATTGTTATTATAATTATTATTATTAAAATTATTATTATTATTATTATTATTATTATTATTATTAACATTATTATTATTGTTATTATAATTATTATTATTAAAATTATTATTATTATTATTATTATTATTATTATTAACATTATTATTATTATTATTATTATTATTATTATTATTTACCTATTATGTTAATATTATGTTAAATATCAATTAAATATAAAATAAGGTACATCTACCGTCATATTATTATTTATTTAAATCTAATAATTAACTCAAGAAAATGTACATACCTATATGATTCATTACTGAACTGCAAAGGATGATATCCTCATGAGTCAAGACTGTGTGTATTTCAATAACAACGACAGAAAAATTAATACACGAGATTACAAGTAAACGAAATCGTCATTTCCTAGGATGTTACTATTCCTTCCTGAGAAGAATCACACTATCGGAATACGATTCCTTCTTGTGAGGAGTGGTAGTGTTTAGAAGTATGTGCACTGTATTTACAAAAATAATGATTAATGGATAACGGGAGATATAAAAGCAGACTGGCACTTGTGCGATGTATATATGTGGGTTCAGCAATATTGCCGGTTATAACAAATAGTTTATTTATAACCTACATTAAGATTGAATAATCATTATTTACCGAGGTTGCGGGGTGTCTTTTGTACCTTTTCCGATCATTCAAATGCAGGGTCACATATACTAATTGAACAGTTTGGTTTCCTTTTATAGTAAGAAAATCTTTATTACAGCGCATGACCTTCCCCGTGTATTATATATAAACGATTATGAACGAGGTTTTGCATTGTAACAGAAACATTTTACCTATGATTCTATCATAAACGATAGAATATCTCTTAGAAGTTTCCTCAATCTATAGAGAGATTATTGCTATTTAGAACTGAAGGTGAATTTTCTTTTGCAGGCATCCAGTGGGTGAAAAATCTTTGAAATTGCAACCAGGCCTTGGCTCCATCCAGCCATTTGGAAGATTATGTACGAGAAAATCAGGCTCAGATCTTAAAAAATATAATTTGTATTCCAACGACGAAAATGATATTTTATATCACAGATGATATTTCAGCTGACATTTCCCCTATGTGACGTCCTCCACAATCATTTTAGGGACCAACAATAACTTCATCCAGGGATATGTAATCGCAATACCGAGATAGAAGCATATAATATGGAAACGAAAAAAATCCGAAATTCCTCGATGAAACATAGAGTCAAAAACAAACTATTTTCTGTTGTATCTACTTTTAATGAATGGAACCCTCTTGTTATTCATAAAATTAACAGTCAGAACATAAACTGATTCATCAGTACTATATATATCGAAGCTCCTCAACTATTATTCAGCATTATATGTTCTCTTCTTATTTCTTTAGAAATTCATCATTGCTTAGATCGATCTTCCGTCTTTAGTGAGTGAATAACCCTTGCATACTAGTTAGGCTTTATCACTGGAGTGAGGGTTACATGAACAGCTGGAGAAGCGGAAAAAATCAATTCAAACAGATGATTTGAAAGACACATATCCGGTCCGTGGCGTTGATTGATTAATGGACGGCGCGACAAACCAAACCATAAAAACGGTCAGGTTTAGGACAATGCGGGGAAAATAACCCCATTGAGAATAATATTAATTTATAAAGCTAACTAACAATAAAATACTAGTATGTTTTTTATTTCATTGGGAGAAAAGTAAAAATATAGAAAAATATTGACCTTTTAAAGAGTGTACTACATACACATATTATCCTTATTATTATGTGTGAATCACATATTATATCAAAATATAGTGTTTCAGGATATGGACTCGCAGACTAAGAAAACCATAAAATAATTATCTTACTATCCAAACAGGATTTTTGTGTTCATTTTATCTCAAGATATTTTATTTTGGGGTTGATCTGTTTTATGTGGCACACTTTGTAAAGTTTAAAAGATATAGTTTCTGGCAGAATTAAAAAAAGAATCGTGTTATGCGTGTCAGGATTATACTGTTGTTCAAACGTCTCAGATGAACGTGAGGAATTAGTTCCAGCATATATTTCCTTCTCGACAGCTAATATCTGTATCTGTGAACATTGCCTTACAATGGGATGAAAACTCATCAGCAGCAGCAAAGGAGAGAACCTGGTCTGCTAAGAACAACTTAAATGGCACATACACATTCCAGCTCTTGTCATGTGATCTGTCAATGATTGCTTAAACGTCATGGTGTCTTTGCGATTGAGTTCTGTATTCGTGCTTAGTCGCAATGCTGGCTGGTAGTACCATGTCAATGGATGTTATACACTTTAGAATGTCCGTATGATGCCTGCAGTATGTTCAAAATAAAACACTCCTTTGCTTTTGCCCTTCAAAACGTCAATCTCTGTCACCCTGGATTCTTAAAGTTACTTTAGCTGGTCTTGATATGCCTTATTCTTCAACATATCATAGTTGTATTCGACATTTTGCCTTCGTAAATGAATCAAATCACACTTACACATTATTTCAATTACTAAAATAGTCATGTTTTACAATTGGTTTATAGCGTAAAAAATTAAATTTAAAGAAACATTAAGATAAAGAATGAGACAATAATATATACCAAAGATTTCTTAAAAGTTTCATTGATGACAATGCACTGTGATAACTTTGTTGCGTCGATACGAAACTCTGAGATGTACTTAACATATATTGTTACACGTCGAGTACTTTTAACAAAACAAAATCACATTAGATTCTGGTTCACATTTTGAATCTGTGCTGTGATGATTTTTTAAAATCCATGACAGACCTAACTAATTCACCTTTTAAAGGTCTTTATTGCAAATAATTGTATAAACTTCTATACGCTAGTGTTAAATGAGTATGTATAACTTTAATGTTCACTGATAAGACAGGAAATAGGTGTACATGTTCTCTCTCCGTTATTTTGTTTTCCGACAAGTTAATGGAAATCGTGTTCTTTTGTAAATAAGTGAGTGTCAGCATTAAACATCGTCTTGATCTGGCGCGTTTGTAATAATAATAATAATAATAATAATAATAACAATACTACTACTATTACTGCTGATGCTATTACTACTACTACTAATAATATAAATAATAATAATACTAATAATGATAATAATAATAATACTAACACTACTACTGCTACTAGTAGTATTAATATTAATAATAATCATAATCAAATGCATAAGTAAAAAAGTAGAAAAGAACAGTTTAACATTTTTTAAAATATTCAGCTTGTATGATCAAGTGGAGATTCTCTCTCTCTCTCTCTCTCTCTCTCTCTCTCTCTCTCTGTATGTGTGTGTGTGTATGTATGTATGTATGTATGTATGTATGTATGTATGTATGTATGTATGTATGTATGTATGTATGTATGTATGTATGTATGTATGTATGTATGTATGTATGTATGTATGTATGTATGTATGTATGTATGTATGTATGTATGTATGCATGCATGTATGAATCATTTACAAGTTTATTGGTTTTTATATACATTGATTCTAATCATTCTGCTACAAATCACAAGAATGTTTATTATGCCAGGTCATCCGTAAAAGCAAAGTTTCCCAATGGCTTGTCATTGTCCTGACACAAATGCCAGTATTAATTGAACATATCTGCTCCAATTATTCTTGCTTAAAACATAATATTGTGTTCTTTATTTATGGCTTGGCATCAAAGAAGTATATGTTCTAGTCTGAAATTAATATTTTGCAACGTTTACAGGTATTCTCATCCTCAGACAAAACTGAACACATTGTTAAAAAAGCAATGTTTGTAAAAGACGCAATTTTATCAGGTTAACATTTTCCGAGGTTCCAGGCAGCAATTGGTTGAAGAACAAATATGGACACTTGAGTAATACAAACGTTTAGGTCTCGTTTCTAGGTTATATCTAAACAATCTCTCTTCAAAATAGTTAACTGTTTTTGGAATATTCGTTGTTCAAATAGGCAATGACGTGATATAGGATGCTCACTTATAGGTGTAAGAAGTTTCCAAGCTGGTATTTTACAAGAATACGGTATATATCTTTACCAAGACCAATGCTATCAACGTCATTACCAAGAAATCAATAATTCTTCTGTTAAACTAAATTTTCCATGGTAATGATCGTTCAGCTCTGCAGATAGTACTAAAGAAACCTAATTTGATTTCTTCAATATCCAAGAACTGACCACATTACAGGACGTCCTATTGTTGTCTCGTTTGGAGTGCTCTGATCAAGACCTACATTTCCTCTTGCACGTTGTTTGTTTGAAAGACGTTCAGGTCAAATATTTGCGAATAAGTCAAGTGTTGACCACAATTTGCATCCATGCATTATAGAAGGCAAATCTCATTTTGAGCAGATTTTAGGACTGGTAACTGGATTAATTCCGTACATTCTTTTCTTTGAAAATACACCATTGCTCTTGTCAGTATATGTTGCACTCTCCACTTAGATGCTCATCATTGAGGTTCTGAAACAAATATCCTACCCAATCAATCAAGAGGATAGCAAGGTCTAGTCATCAGCTAGAAGATCACATATGATATACAATGTGACAGTTTGTGTTCATGGTGTCAGTCCCTAACCCTCCACCTCTAATAGCTACTAAGAGAAACATCTGTATGATAAATAGAACCACATTTATGCATGACATTCAAGAAAACCTAACACCTTTCTTACATCCAACAGCGGAACAACTTGATAACTGCCTACGTTCATTGCTTGAAAAACATGTTCCAGCCACCAAATGCAGAGCATCAATAAAAATAAGTGTTCTCCTTGGTATAGCAGTGTTAGGGACCAGCTTCGCACTACTAAAAGACATCGCCGAAAAGCAGAGAGGCTTTGGTTTTCCACCAGACTCACTGTTCATAAACAAATCTACGAAGCCGCTAAGAAGAACGTCACAAACATAGTCCATTTAGCCAAATCATCCCACTACAGTTCTAAGATCACGGAGAGTTCCAGATGCAAAGAGCTCTTCGAGATAACTAACAAACTAATGTCAAGGAACAAATGTACACCACTTCCAACGACCTTCTCTCCACTAGAGCTACGAGACCAATATGCAAATTTCTTCAATGACAAAGTTCAAACCATTAGAGATTCGCTTGACAGCACAATTTCAACTGATTCGTCACCATACAGGTATGATGCAGAATTTCAGCGACAACCGCTAGGAGCATTTGAACGTGTTTCTATAGATTTAGTACGGACAATCGTGATGAAAGTGCAACAAAGTCTTGTGAACTTAATCCAATTCCGACATCACTGCTGCTTGAGTGCTTTGAACCAATATTGCCTTCACTAACTGATGTTATTAATATCTCTCTCTCATCAGGGGAATTCCCATCATTTTTCAAAACTGCCATTGTAAAGCCACTGCTGAAGAAACCAACACTGGACCATAACGATTTAAAGAACTACCACCCAGTTTCTAATCTCCCTTTCATATAAAAAATATTAGGAAAAGTTGTTCTAACTCAACTTTTATCTCATTTGAATTCAAACAGTCTTTTTAGCAATGTACAGTCTGCATATCGCCCTTGCTACAGTACGGAAACTACTCTTCTGAAAGTATTTAGTGACATTCTCTCCGCTTTGGATACTGGAAAGATTACAGTCCTCACTCTCCTGGATTTATCTGCAGCATTTGACACAATAGACCATGATATATTACTTCACCGTCTCCAGCATGTATTTGGCATTCAGAATATAGCCTTACAGTGGATCAAGTCCTACTTAGTCAACAGGACACAAATTATATCTGCAAATGGAATACACTCAAGCCCAGTTGACGTATGTTATGGTGTTCCACAGGGATCTGTTCTTGGACCTGTTCTCTTCATTCTGTACACTCAGCCGCTCTCAAGTGTCATAGATCATCACCCAGTGTCGCACCAACTGTACGCTGATGACATCCAAATATACAAGTCTAGCCACCCAACTGAAGTTGATGCTACCATCCATGGAGTAGAGAAGTGCATTTCGGATGTGAAATCATGGATGACATGTAACAAGCTGCAGATGAATGATGATAAAACTGAGGCTATTCTGATCACATCACAAAGATTTTCTCATCCACATCCTTTACCTCAGACAATAACTGTCAGCAACACCAACATTAAATTCTCACAGTCAGTACGGAATCTAGGTGTTACTCTAGACAGTACTCTCACATTGCACCAACATGTCATGAACATCTGCAGGGCTGCATATCTTGAATTGAGACGCACCAGTTCCATTTGTAAATATCTTTCTGTTGATGCCACTAAAACACCTGTGGGTTCATTAGTACTTTCAAGACTGGACTATTGTAACTCAATTCTGTCTGGTTCGTCACAATATTTACTCCAGAAACTTCAAAAAGTTCAAAGCACAGCTGCACGGATCATCTTTAGAGTACCTCAATCAGAGAACACCTCACCACTGCTCTACACCCTACACTGGCTATCAATTCGATACAGAATCAAACACAAAATTCGTTCTCTGTGCTATATTTCAATGACAGACTCCAGTCCAACATACCTATCCAGCCTCACCCATGTGTATAAACCAGCTAGATCCTTACGCTCCTCTTCTGATAATCGTATACTCATTGTTCCCAAGGTGAAAACAAAGTCATATGGACAACGTTCGTTTGCATACCAGGGCCCGGCGACATGGAACGAATTGCCAATTGAAATTAGACACAAAGACACAGTGGTCCCTTTTAAGAGTGCTCTCAAGACTCACCTGTTTCGACTTCAGGGACAAACTTAGCGACCTAATCATGATTTGTATCATATATTTTCAGTATGTTTTTATGTTTTCCAATTCCATTGTTTTTGTCATTTGTTGTTCTGTAGTGTAGTCATGTCATTACTGATGGTGCAAAGCGCTTAGAGCTTTTAAACATTAGGCGCTATACAAATTCCTCCTCATTATTATTATTATTCATGATTTAGATGACTACAATATATATATATATATATATATATATATATATATATATATATATATATATATATATATATATATATATATATATATATATTGGGTCATTTATTGTGACGAAGAATAGCCACACTAATAGCGTTATTCCTCTAAATTCAACTTGATTCACTGAGTATGGTTTAGAATAATAGCCATGGGGTACAACGACAGCCTTACCATCACAAAAAAGGTTACGAATCATTCATCACAACTTTCTTTTTGATGCAAGAGCGAAACGCGTTATATAAAGGTCATCATACCTTTTGCATTGAAGACCTTAGCATTGTCCAGAAATAGTGTAGTCGTTTGAGAGGCTTTTACAATGACTGGGCTACCCCTTCTTTTATAATACAGGCTGTACTAATGTCATTACGTTGATGTCGAAATTACTGTTGTAAGGGGTGAGGAAAATGTATCCGTTCAATAGAGTTAGCTTTTAAACAATATTTTTGAAAACATTGTTAACAACGGGAATACTCGAGATGTCTGTGTTGTCATTAATATCAAGCATATAAAGTTTCCGCCTTTGAGATAGGAATAACGATTACACATTTAAATAGTCAAGCTAAGATTCCAAGGTGAAGATACGATTGTACGCATGGTACCATATGGAATAATTCGATTGGTAGAAATAAATGACATGTTCTTTCGCACTCAAGTATTCTGCAAAGGTCGCAAGTTTCATAAAGCGAGACGTTCGTTTTGTATCCGTAAAGAACATTGGACCTCATTTATTTATTTAGCAGCTCAGCCACATCAATACATTTCCAATAAAGTTTTAGATACGTTTAGCACGTTTTCTTTTGGAAGTTTGAATAAGCTGATTCTTTTACAACAGTATAATATGCCTTACCGGTTCTATTTGTTAATTGCTTTCAATTGTGTTCATCTCCATTCGCTCATATTACCTTTCTGACAATACCCATAATAAAGGCATTCCACAAATTCCTCTAGGTTCTTATTAGCATGTCAAGAGGCATTTTCGGAAGGAAACCGCACACTGAAAACTAATAATCTATAAACGCACATACTAGTTTCAACTGCAATAGCTTTGTCGCTTCCGACGATTTTCATGAGACAGACCGGCAGTGGCATTCGATAGAGAATTACCATTCCCTATATATAGAAGTAAGTTTTCTTGCCCACATACACATCTGAATTTTGTTATCTGGTCTCGCAAAGCCAATAATTCTCCTTGATGACTTTTTGAATGTGCATTTGTGAAAGAGGTAGCCAGTGCTCTTTTATACACACCATATCTATATTTTGGTATAAAGAACAAAGATAAGGCTTCCGGACATAATGCCGCTTGCGATGCACGTCAATATGTTTAGAGTAGTCATGTAAATTATATCAAAATACTTCATTAGATACAGGCTACGAACACGGGATCGTTTATTAGTCATAGCATTTCCTAAGAAATATAAACTTGGGCTACAATTCATTTTGTACCGTTCGGCCAAGAAGCGTTTCTGGAACAGTAACATCAATGGTACAAGTTTCTCAGCTGTGACTTGCATATTTCTCTTCTCGGTTGTCAGCATTTCTAAATGTCACATGACTTAGATGGTATGGTCCATAGTCTGCCTTGATTGGAGATAACAACTACCATTGTTGTATGGTTTCTCTTTATTCCACTGAATTCCATGATATTTATTCACACCTGGACTGGTTTAAAGGAAAACATCCCGACCTGCACACTTTTCTTTTAAATAGAAGCGTATTTAGTAGTTTGTAAACATAATCTTCCCAAACTATTTTGTTCTTTGCATCTATTGAATATGCACAAACATTACATAAAAGAATGCTGTCCTGGTTTCCGAGAACAAATGGAAAGAACGTGCCTTGAATTTGTTAGCTCCCTTCCATACAAACAGGATGATATGTCATTTGAGACGATTAACGGACAAGAGCAATATTAACGTGTCAAGTATAAACAAGATGGTTCAACGCGCAGCGCTACATTTTGTGTATAATAGCATTTCCAAATGACTTTATCAGGAGATCTGATTGGACGATCAAATTAAAGAGTGAAGACTTTATGCCAGCTCAAGACACCAGGTTATGCCACCGACATTTCGAGCCTGAAGGTTTCTAAAAGACCCAAGACTCGCGCTACGTATTGGGTTTGAGCCAAAACGTGTGCGTTTGAAACCTGATGCAGTGTCGACTCTTTTTATGTATCTACTCCAACAAGAACACAGAAGACGTGACGCACGCAGACGAGTCGCGGTCGATATAGGTCAGGAATCATAGCTATACGGAAGTGGAGAAAGCTTGAGGTAATACGCATTTTTACTGCTTATCTGGTAAATAAAAAATGGTCCGTCTACATCTATGCTGAAGCTAGAAATAACCAAACTGCAATATTGCAATAAATATAAATATTAAAACAATGGTTATTGCCATGAAAACATTAGGTCTGTAATAGTCGACGGACTTCAATATAAAACCCTTGACGGCAGATCTTGTACTTTAGTTTCAAGGTTGAAGTCACATCAATGGGAGAAATGATTACATTTATTGTAAGGTTGAATTTCTAAGTGAAAGGTCTTAATGTATGTATTGTTCCTTTGTCTTTTGAAATTGTTGTTTCTCCAGCAGATTGTGAGAGTGGGGCACAAACGTAACATCTTTATTTTTATTTTTCCGTATACAGATCGTGTTGTGGTTACATAGTTACTACCTTCTTTTGTGTTGGATACATGTGGTGATGGAGATTTGGTTTCTAAGTATTTGCATGACTATGTGACAAGAAACTGGATCAAGTCAGGCTAGTCAATTTGTTATACAATGTATTGATAAATTTAAATTTGAAATGATGCAAACATATTACAGTTCAGAGTATATGAGTAGCCTACCTATCTCTCCTTAATATGGTGGGTGTTTGATAATCAAGGCATACATTGATGTAATTCATTCTTTATTATGCCATGTATTAAATCCTGTTGAACTGTCAAAAGTTTTCATACTAACACGACACCATATTACACACAATTTGGGCAAATCTATTTTCCAGAGTGACGTCATTGCTCCTATTTGGTTACTCCCGGATACTTCCCTCGATTACGCATCCGCCCCTTTGCTGAAAATGGACTTGTCCAAAAACTTGAAGTTGATGTCGAGGACTGCCATGGTTGTAATGAAAACTTCCGCTAAGCATGAGAACCGCAGACGATGAAGATGTTATGGACACCCTGGTCGCAGTCGCGTTAGAAATTATAAATCAATGAATAAACTGAGTAAGATTTATGGATTTTTTATTTCGTTTATGTGTTTCGTTGCTGAAATCGGCAGGGGGGGGGGGTACCAACAAACGGGGATGTGTTCACAGACTATAGTCTAGAGTCCTTCCGCAACACCATCTGCTTTTTGGCAGAAGAAAGCATGATAAATAATTCTAGTTTCATATCGTTTTTATTGCATGATCTAATATTACTTTTTGAAATATATGTAATTACTATCAAGCCGTCTCATATAAAATTAAAAGTATTGGGACTATATGATTTAAACGTGACATGAAGATAATGTTGTTAAGCTCACTGTACAGCTTAGTTACAGTTACGGGTTATCATTGTTGTATTTCCAGACTCTGTCTCGCTGCATTACATTTCATTGAGAACTCATCAAAAGCTCCAGCTGTAGCCAAGGATGTGAAAGCACAAAATAGAATATCTTTTCCCAAGGCTAGAGAGGGTGATCAAGTAGCGAAGCAAGTAAAGGTCAAACAGAATTATGGTAAGCAATATAACACTGGTTAAATCACGTTCACATTTGTTATTAACAATTCTAAAAATTGTGCATAGGAAGTTGAATATCGACCCGAATAAAACTGAATAACTGTTTAGTCTGTAAACATACATGAACTGAAATCAGTTATTTTAATGTAAATTATGTTTTTAATCAAATTGTTTTGCTTTCAGCAAAAGAAGAATAAAAATTATAAATTCGACAAAGTATTTTGATCGTTTCTCATGTCTGGAAGAATTTTATTTCTTTTATTTTCAAAAGAAATATTGTTGACACTGCTAGCCGGCTATATAATTGCAATAAAACATATTTTCAGATTTTGTCAAAAATCTTATGGAGGAGGTAGTAATGCGACGAAAATAATACCACATATATCGCACATCACACGATGCTAGGGCCCATGAAATGAACCATCCATCACCAGTTGTAGCCTCTTCATACAGAAAGAATTTTATTCTATATAAGGACTCATTAATTCAATACCTGAAAGTGTAATACAGCTTAGAACCTCCGTAGCTTTTGATTATTAGTTTGCTAGTATATAAATGTATTCACACACATTTCTAAACATGCCACAGGTTTTCAGATCCTTCAGTCAACTGCGAGTATACTTGAATCCTGTGTAGGTTTCATATCGGAAGGCCTTGCGAATCGTGCTCACTACACATGATGGTAATATAATTATATTTCTTTTACCAAGTATCTTCTACACCCAGTGGACAAATCATCAATATGCTATGTGTCGGTAGACTCTGAAAGGACAAAATATATTCTAAGCGTGGTATTTTGTTCAAATCGTATTGTTTCATGGAGCCTTGGAAGAGGTGGCGTCTATGTTTTGTGTGTTGTCTGTGTGTCTCACAATCACACACACAATTCACCTGAATTGGTAATATATTTTTCATTTCCATTTGCAAATCACCTTTTTGTTTGTTCAGTTCTCTCTGCCAAGATCGACTGAGATTGGTAGCAAATATTCTCTTCTTGGCTTCTCATTTGCATACGTTTACTACACAAGCACCAGGGTGGGAGAAATGTTAAATTATTTGAAAAACTGTTGACTGTTTGATATTTTAAATCTCTATTTCTTTAACGAATATGCATCAAATTATGCCATGTACAAGTCCAAATCAATAATTCCAGGCTACAGAAAATCAAAATCCATTTTCAGCCCTCAAACTGATGGCAAATAAATAACTCTTCCTCTGATCTGTAATTTTCTATTTTTAAAACATTGTCTTGACTTAACAGAAAATTAAAAAAATACGAAATAATGTAACATAAGATGAATTCACCAAACAAACCGTGATCAGTACAAAATTTTAGTCCCTAAACCGTGTATTCAATTAGACTTTGTACTGTTAGTCGATTTGGTATTTAAAATTAAAAGTAGTTTATAAAAGATATGTACTTATTCGTCAAGACGATGAATACTTACTAATTTGCATTTTCGAGCCACTGTGCTTCTACACCAGATCGAGGATACTCCATTGGAGTCTCCAGATAATCGACATTGTCAGAATCTAACGAGTCCTGTTAATCTTTGCCATACAAATATATCTCCGGTTCATACATGTAAGGTTGGATGTTAATAGAACATTCTACTTTGCGAATTTCATCCACATCACTGTCATCAATGACATTCGCCATACTTTAAACATTCAAGAACAACCAACTCATAGAACGTTTGACTGCATTATCAACAATGCCGGTGCGGTGTGTAAACAGTATATCAAATGGCTTCATATATGCTATTTCTTCGGGGGGGGGGGGGGAGCGTTGCTCTATTGAAGACGGATCGGGAGAGATGGTATGTTTTTCATAAATTTCTTCGTACCGAGTAAGAATGAAAGGCATACAATTTCAGAAAACGAACCTTATAAATATAGCAAAGCATATATGAAGTTATACATGTATGTCTCCTTTAGATATATATGAATGTAGTGGTGCGCTTTTGACTAGGGCAATATGTTTTATTCTCTGTTATCTGTCTTTTTTTCGCCCGTTTCTTCTTTATAGTTGTCCTTATTAATTTCTACGGTAGAAGTTGTAATGTCGTTTGTTCTGTTTGTATACATTCCTTTCTGAAGAAGTAGAATAATAATTGCAACCGAATTATTTACACTTTTTTTCTACCGTTTATCTACAGACCATGCAAACATAATTTCGAAAACTAGATGTTCAGCCATGAGCTTCACCACCTGAGTGTTTAACACGTGCCTATGACATACTACAATGTACACCAGCGGCATCGTGTACCCAGTAAATGTGTAATGTATGCAATGACTGGTCTGTTTTTGTACTAGGTGTCTTT
The DNA here is from genome assembly GCA_030141615.1 of Unio pictorum. Taxonomy (NCBI): domain Eukaryota; kingdom Metazoa; phylum Mollusca; class Bivalvia; order Unionida; family Unionidae; genus Unio; species Unio pictorum. Next base: position 4,327,455 of record JARLTB010000218.1, read on the forward strand.
AACCAGCCAATAGGATCATTTGCTTATCAAGGAATCCAATGGAAGGGGAATTTATAAAAGTCAGAAATATGCCGAATATTAACAGTATTAGTAATTCGCTTACAAGCTTTGTCAGAGGGGTTGATATTATATTAAACAAGTCATTACTGTTAGAAACATTAGCTGCACTACCTGCGATTCTCACAACGATAAACATCCATTCATACAAGATACCATGGAAGGAGTCGTACTTACCTCACTTGTGTCATTGTGTTGTTAAGTCGTAAACAAGATGTTTAATAGAAGTTTAGGAGTTTGTTGAATGCTTTGCAGCACATTAAATTGAGACTAATGTCAAGTATATAGAGAGGATATGGAAAACAACTATTCATGCCTATTTTATGGTCAGGTTTTTAAAATTGTTTAGATCTGTGTTCAGATACAACTTAAGAAGATGTATTTAGTTTTTGTTTGTCAGTTTCATCATCTAAGAAAGAAAACGATTACATTATCAGATAAGTGACTCCTTCAGAACTATATGTTTTTATGCTTAACTATCTAACTGAAACGCTTTTCCAATGCATATTCTATTGACCTTATCAACACCGATTTAGAAAGGAAATAATTTTCATCTATGGCTTAACATCAAAGACATGTAGGTTATAGTCAGACTTTGAGGCAAACAACAATGTTTAATACGGTGAATAGGATTGAAGAACTTTATTTCGCATCAAGGTTACCTTGATTTATAGTGACACTTAATATCTGTATTTGCTGACAATAAGCCTATAGATATCCATTGATTTATAAACAAACATAGAAAATAATTTTAAATATGATTTCTTATAAGATGCTACGTGTTTCTGAAATTATATCCAAAACTGAATGGCTGTATTATGCAAATAATACACCACTGTGAGTAACACTCGATATTATCAATTAAGTTTTCGATTAGTAAAGATGGAATTCAGCTATCGTTTAGCACATGTAAGTCTGCAATCTCTTTGTACTTAAAAAAAATGTAATAGAACTTATCAAATGAAAGCAAACAAATAAGTTTACTTTTATACCTAAATCCTAGCAGACTATGTCCTTATCCATATTGAGTTAGCAATATCCATTGTCAAAAATTAATCATCAGAATCTCTGATTATAATTCAGAAGATACATGTTTCGTCTAATTGTTTAATTTTCTCTGGATCGATTTTTGCTGGACCGTTCATATGCAGTACTTGAAAAATTATTAAGTGTTTGTTGAAGTTTCAAAAAGTGTTATCTATGAAAACTTTTTTGTCCAAGGTCTCTTTCAGTACGATGCACCTTATGTGTCGATTTTATATGTGCATGAAGTGTGAACTGATGAGTAATTAGGGCAGAATATCGCCTGGAGATGAAAAGAGTGTAAGTAATACAGTTAAACCATTTATATTTCCATTTTCCATTAAATGACAAAATAGATGAAAAAGTCTTGGTTCATTACATTGTAAGCATCTAACAAATACAGTAAAATCTAGGTCGTTATTATTTAATTTATCCATCTAACACACACAGTAAAATCTAGGTCGTTATTATTTAACTTCTTTACGCAGTTGTCTATACTGAGATATTATCCTTTTTTCCGAACCCATTGGACGCAGAGTAACAAGCTATACATGATGTTCAGAGTGCATGTGTTATTTGGTTAGGCTAAATCTTTGTGTCACCATTTAAATGTTTATGCTCTTTCTGCAACAAATATCCATGCTGTAATTTCGTAATATTTCTCTAAGATATCTAAAGATTTGTTTCCTTGTATGTGTTTGTTACAAGGTTATTCTGTACGTTGCTTTAATGCATGTTATTTATGCTGACACTTATTGCATGACAGCTAACTTTAATAAGCTATAAACATTTGCTTTGAAATTTAAACTCAATCTTTATGTCTTTGTTCAAATGCGCTCTGTCCCTGCAAACCCATAACAACGAATCAATGCTATGTTAGAAAATATGATTATTTTTGGAGGGATCATATATAGAGATATAAGGATCAGTCCGGTTTTCAGAGTCTCTGCCAAGACAAAAGTAATATTAATTAGAAAAATTGTCTTCCATACAGACTTTTATTAAATTACTCATTCGCCACAAGCGCATGTACTACGTGAAGATATTGAACTTTGATATGTTCCTCCTACACATGAAGTTGAGTGGCTCTTCTCTGATAGTAACTAAATTAGCATAGCCGTCAGAGTTTAGTACTTCAATAGATAAACAGCCTGGTGGTCATTTGTATCAGTACGCAATCCACCCTCGCACAAAATAATCAGAGCGTACGCATACGGAATACGTCAATGCGGACAAAATGATCTCAAATGACATAGAAGCTAACTCAATTACTGCACAAAAATCCGCTGTCGCTGCCAACGGCACACAGCATTAGCCCGCTTAAGAGGGAGCATACACGTGGCCGGCAGTCTTGAAGTTCGAACTAATCGATAGAATGTGGGGCTCATAATGTGGCCGTAAATCTTGCTTACATACAATATTCACACGATGGCACACGCACAAACCATATTGTATAAGATTTTTGCAGTCCATCGTCACACTCTTCAAGTCTTTTTGAAGTGACTAGATATGCCAGGCAATCATATGGTTTACTGTTGTGATCAATATCAACTGGCTGCCAATATCGAAAGAGTTTGCACGAACATGTCGACCAATCTGAGAGGCTGAAGAAGTCAATGTCGAGGCCGTTAGAGAGTAAAACACGAGGATGCGATTCCGAGATGCACCACGCACTTACCACCTGTACGTTTGTATTTCATTTCTTGAGCAGTAATCATTTCCCGCACAGCACTGAATGTTCCAGTCGAGCAATTTGTATTCTAGAAACAAAAATACACCTTCCATAAACGCTATCGCTTTCGTACTATCCACAGGGCATCCAGTACCAAAGTACTCATGTTACTATTCCAGGAGAAACAAGCAGCGAAAGCTTGCGCTACATGATTTACTCAAGGTGAATACACAGCTATCGAGAGCTCTGTCCTTTGTACATTTCTGTACAGCGTGACATTCATTTCCGCAATTATAGTTCTCAGTTATGAAAACAATCGCGCAATGTAGTTGACGACAACGCCTAAGGTACCACCTCGCTTATTTTGGATGTGCCCTGTGGGGACTGCCTGCGTCAGTTAGAAATTTCCAAAATCATCCAAGCAAATATATTTATATTTAAACAGCATTCCAATGTACGTGGACACAATGCATCACTTGTATGTGCAATGTCGACAACATACTCCGCAGCAGGAAAATAATTGTTGTTCTACATGCAACATCGACATCATGTGTTTCAAAACAAACGATATGAAGCAGTCCAGTACAGACGGCCTTGACAAATAACATGGATACTCGAAGGACAATGTGTTTTTGAACTATTTAGAGTGTAATCGCGATAGCGAATCACTAACTATAAACATCATTGCTTACGCTTTCTGCCTGCTCCTTGTCTTCCATCCCCTCTCATAGACACATCCTTCAATTCATTAACTAGGCACGCGTAGATGTGGCAACGAATACGTGTATCACCATGGTAGAAGAGGCCTTTAGAACAGCAGTCGTTCCCCAGTTTTATTTCGTTTTGAAGAGTGAGGGTTTCAAGATTGTAGTTGGAAACGTCGAGTTTGAAACGGTTTCATAGAAAGTGTTCTATATCTCCACCCATCACTACAAAAAAATTAATTAAAGAACTAATAACAGTAAATTGAACATTTCCTTTTTCCAGGAAGGCAAATAAATTGCCCTGGCTGGAAAGTAAGGTGTAATGTTTCTTCCGTCTCTGCGAGGCTACCCAGAAGATGGACCAATTATTTGAGCATTCGTAGCAGCGAAACCTTGCATTACATGATTTTCACAAGGTGAATACACAGCTTTCGAAAGTTCTGTCCTTTATTCACATGCATTTACAGTTCTCAGTTCTAGACAATAGCGCAATGTAGTTGACGACAACCTCTAAAGGTACCACCGAGCTTAAAAGCTATACCAACTAATTTGCACCCTTCTCGTCTTATTGGAGAGTAAATACGGCATACATATTGCTCCTGCGGTGTAATAGAGATTGCATACAAATTTCTTCAAGACTACCATTTAGAACAGTCCGATCGTCACGGAATTGTGTATGACTGGTATCAATATGTATATGTGGTCAAACGTGTTGTTACGTATATTTGATTTAAGTCATTTATTTTTGTTTTAATTGTCTGTTTGTCAGATTCAAATTTGACATTTTAAGTTAAGATTCATTCATTGGGAGATATTTTTTTAGAAAGTGGGATGACCTGTACTCTACAAATAAAAACCAGATGTTGACCTAATTTCTGACCTGGCTTCAGAGTTGTAAACAAGCTTTTAAAATAATTGGTTGATTCCAAGGACATTATGGAGCTTTGCTATAAACATCTTTCTATATTTAGTTCTTGAGAGTAAAAATAATTGATTCTCATCTGGGTCATATGGTGTGTACGAGATTTTTTGAACGTAAATTTGTTCTAAAGATTCTAGAAGATCATGTGACCCCTTCCTTGTTTACGTAAAAACAGGTATATAAATTATGTTTTAGAGCTAACTATTTAGTAGAAGTTGGGTTGTTAGAATATTAAGTTGTGTCGTTTTGACTTATTTTAAATTACCTTGTACTGGAAATTATTTTAATTCGTTTGGATCAAGAGGATTTATTTTGTTATTTATCTAGAAAATAATTGTGCTCCTTGAATTTCATAAGACCAGAACTGAATTCATCAAGTGACATCGTCTTCCATCTTGAATGCTTCACTAAGATTCGAACTGAGAATTATTAAGACATTTTATTGTTTATTAAGTTTTTATAAGCTTGCTATTTTCACTAAAGATTTAAAACAAATAAAAAACTAGGGGAATTCAAATGTAAAACAAACGTTTCCTAAAAACAAAATCTGGCCAAATCCCAATTGATCCCAATCTCGGACGAGGCCACCATTTTCTATGTTACGTGCTTAACAGTAACATAGAAAGAGTGAAAATAACAAGATTGTAAAAGCTTCACAAACAATTTATTAAGCACAAATATTTTCCAGAAAAGAAAAATAAACTTACGGTTTTAAGAATCAATTCTAAAATTAATCCAAAAATAATTCAAAATATAATCCACTAGTGAAATTGCAAAAGTCCTGGTAATAGAATGTCTTATGTATGTATATATATATGTATATGTGTATGTGTATGTATAAGTATATGTATACGTGTATATGTATACGTGTATATGTATATATATATATATATATATATATATATATATATATATATATATATATATATATATATATATATATATATATATATATGTATGTATATGTATGTATATATATGTATATGTATATATGTGTGTATATATATACATATATATACATATGTATATTAGTTGGGTGATGTGAACTATGCGGTTTTATGCGACGTATACGCTGTGTCTGGTGACGTTGGTTCGGAAGAGTGTACTGGTGTTCTCGATTCGAGGGACCAAGGCTTCGCTACCATCGGGTCTGTGTTAAATGTGAGGGATTTCGAGGGATCATTCAACAGACAGGGAGGTGTGGACCATGCGTGGTGACTTTTTGATCATTGACTAGAGCGGGTGGAACCGGAGATGCATCTTGGACGTCAAATGGCCACCACGATAGTTATATAATACGTGTTTCATGTTATTGATATTGCCATCGGAGCAAACATATCACTAGTTTCATATTAACATCGTTTTATGAACGACATAACCAAAATTACAGGCATTTACATCTCAATCTCAATATACGAGCAATATATTCGTTAATTCATACACATATTTGTATTTGTTGATCGGATGATACGACGTTATTCACGTTAGTTTCAAATTCCTTTCGTTAAAATCATCCTTTGATTTTGTTTCATTGAGTTACTTGTTGTTGATATTTCCATGTTATGAACTGTATAATAGTCCTTATCTTTTATTTATAATGGTGTCAGATTTGTTTATATTTAAATTGCGTTGATAAATAAACGTCTTATTAACAGTCCCTACCCGGCTTCATCCTGCGACACCGATCGTAGAGATAATGCCTCCACACTTCCTTTTTCTCACAATTAGAACGTTTTATTTGGCAACCTAATGACCTCTAAAGAAGAAAAGTTTCAAATATTTTTGGCCTTGAAAAATGAAATTCAGAATACTGAAAGACAAAATATTCAACTAATTCTTGACTATTTGAATAATATTTAATCCTTGTTCTTTGCAGCTCGCGCGCGCGCGCGTGTGTGTGTGTGTGTGTGTGAGAGAGAGAGAGAGAGATAGAGAGAGAGAGAGAGAGAGAGAGAGAGAGAGAGAGAGAGAGAGTAATCGCATTCGCCAAATGTATCTAAATACATATGTTTTTTTTAGCTATGCATCTTACGTAGAGTAAAGTGCACCCATATTTTCTTGGATTAAAAGTATACAATCTTGAATAGGACGTTTTCGTATATCATTCCCGCTGGAGAAGAAATAATGTATTTAGTTAGGTTTCCTGTGAAGCAAGAGAATTTGAATTTAATATCGACCGGAGTAAGGAGTTCAAATTCTTTACATATTATTTATTTGCTCAGTATTCATGAATAATATCAACTCCTTTGAGAAATATTTCTTCAAAATTTAAATATTAATAGATCTTTATGATAGGACTAGCTCATAAGTATCCCAATTGCATATGATCGCACCGTGCGATGAATAGAGTACAATTCTACCAGCAAAAGCAGTAGCACAAGTTACACTATGCCAGAATAAGCATCTTTAGTTTTACCTTGGTGTGCTATCACTTATATGCCGCTGACGATTATTAGACACCAAATTTAAAGTATCCAGTATCAACCAACGTTTTGATCGATTATGACGATCATGTAATGAAAGAAATTCGATATTGCTGAGACCAATTTATCACTCCAATATTACATTATTTCTTCCACCTGGTTGATAAATTAGGAAAATATAATCAAGCTACTTGATTAGGCTCTGGTTTTATGTGATTCCATAGCTTGATTACAATTTGTTTCTCGTTTAGATTATAGTTATTGTCACTACGTAATTGAATTCAAAATTAAATATTCATCGATTAGATTTATGATCTTGGACTCTTTAATTAAAGATATATTTAGCTTTTTTACTAAAATGAGATAAGGCTTCATGCTAAGAAACACATTGATTTTTCAGACGACAAATTAGAATGTCGGAACGTAAATCAGCGACCACTTAGAAAATGTTATAGTCACCGTTTAGCTCGAGACTCGTAACATGGTCGGTTTATTTCCGTTAACCAGTATCGTTTAAAATGTTTTCTAAATCATTAATTTTATTAAAAATGCTCTAATGGGGACCAGTTCTGATGAATCAATGTGGTATTCGTATTCTATTTTAACTTGTCAAATATAATATCAGCATAAAGCCATAGTTATTTGCAGTAGATTGCATTTATATATTTGATTGTGCTTATGGTTAGAATCGTATATAGTGTGTCCGACAGCTTTTGTTCTTATTCGCTGTGTCGAAATGCAATCATGAATTCAAATAGACCGCACCTCTATAGCCTAAATATTACATAGCTGAAATCAAACCTTTAAATATTTTAAAACATGTATACATACAACATATTGTATGGAGCTGAAGAGCCTACAAGTGCTGGTGCGCTGTTAAAAACAATCAATCAATCAAGCAACCGTATCTGAAATCAATGAATAATCTGCTATGGATTTAAAATTATCATGCTGTTTTATTTAAAAATCGTCCATGTTACATATGACAAGAATCAAATATGATATTATATATATATATATATATATATATATATATATATATATATATATTAGATGATATTTTGTTGCATTTGTCTTTCATTTGTATGCATGTGCTTTTGATCTATAAGATATTCGAAAGTCATCAACGTATAGTTAGCAATCCACACCGGGAGCCGAACACTTGGTGATCATATCGATTTTAATATTAAATAGCGTCACATATAAAATACTGCCCTTTGGCACACACATCTTTTGCTACTGCATATCTGAGAGTGTAGTGCACACTCGTATTTTGAATTCTCTGTCTGTGAGAAAATTTGATATGAAAGAGGGCAGACGGCCTTTTAGACCCAGATCGTGCAGGTCATTATTATCCAGTACTTCCATGTTGTGTCATAGGCCTTTTCTAAATCAAAGAAGACTGCTACTAAATGTTCCTTCTTGATAACTGCATCGGGAATAAATGCTTCCAGTCTAAGCAGATGATCGCTGGTACTACGACGATAACGGAAGCCACTTTGAAAAGGAGATATTAAATCGTTACTTTAAAAGTAGGCCTATCATACTAGCCGAGTATTAATCATTCGTTCCATTGTTTTGCACACAGCTTGTCAGTGCAATGGGTCGATAGCTGTTACGATCTCTGATATCTTTACCTGGTTTGGGAACTAGTGTTACTGTTGCTTCTTTCCAACTCATAGGTACATTACCAGTTATCCATAAATCATTAAAGATTTTCAGAAGAGATGTTAGTGCTGATTTTGGGAGGTGCTTCAAGAACTGGTAATGTACTTCATCAGGCCCAGCGGATGTGTTATGCGCCTTGTCTAAAACCTCACTAAGTTCCAATAGTGAAAACAGCTGGTTATAACTTTCAGAGTTGTTGGATGTGATTTTCTTTTTGAGTTTAAATCTTCGGAAGGCTTTTGATTAATTAGATGATGAGGAATTTTTTTTTGAAAAACTGTCTGCAAGAATGTTTCCTATGTCACGTTTCGAACTAAAATTATTATTGTTTGTTTTCAGGTGACACAGAGAATTGTTTTTTCTCTTTCCATTTAGTTTCGAATAGTGTCCCAAACGTTGTAAATTGAGGAACGAGAGTTTAAAGAAGAAATATATTTATTCCATGATGCACGTTTACTTTCTTAGATTGTGCGGCGAGCCTTAGCCCGAATAATTCGGTTATTTGCATAAATTGTCGGGCGTTGGAGGATTGCATAATTTTTCAACGCTTCTCGGCGTTGTGTAAAGGCATTTATTGTACATTCCTTGGTTACCCAAGGTTTTGGGTTTTTTTTAACTGTTAGGTGAGGACTTTGGGATAGATTCTATTGCAATCTCTATTAGAATGGAAGTAAATGCTGTATAGTCTTCATAGCTTTGAATACAGTATCCTAACTTAATATAGTTTTACAGAGTGTTTCATACGTAGCCCAGTCGGCCGTATTTATATGCCATTGTTGAATTGCGTCATCAAGTTTTAAGTTTATATTTTCAAGGTTGATTGAAAAGTGATCAATACTTTGAAGGCCATGAACAACAGACTGGAAAGTGATCAATGCTTTGAAGGCCATCAGTAACCTTCCATTCTTTGTTCAAAAGCAGCGAAAGAGAGCAATTTGTCAAATTTATGCAAGTGTATATACCCCTGCTTGAGTGTAAATATGTCGATGATTTATAATGACGCAGATCGTGTCTAGAAATGAAATATTATACTTTGTGGCCTCTTTTGTTTATTTGATTTGATCCCCATAGAATGCAATGGGTATTAAAATCCCCGAGTAAAACAAAGAACGCACGCGGGAAGTTGCTGAACAAGATTGTTAATTTCGTTTAGTACTAGGTTGGTGTTTTTGTGGTGGTTAAATTTAAATTATTATGAACCTTTTCAGAGATACTCAGAATTGCATAATTGTGTTGTAAGGACATTCAAGACTATTGGAAGTCATTCAAGCCATTTTATACTTTTTGGGTTAGAGATACTACTTTTAAGATTATTTAGGATTTAGTTTGCAATACTATATGTGACTCTTAACTTATTTTAATTTTACAGCATCACTAAATAAATTGTTTGTTAATTTAACTTAATAGTATTGTTTAATTTAGTTCCTTGTTTTACATATTGTAAGGCTAGAGTAGTAGGGAATTAATTCTGGAACATGGAAGATTCAAAGTCTGATGTTTTTAGTGTGTGTATGTGTGTGTGTGTGAGAGAGAGAGAGAGAGAGAGAGAGAGAGAGAGAGAGAGAGAGAGAGAGAGAGAGAGAGAGAGAGAGGCAGGGAGGGAGAAAGAGAGTAGTGGGCCTTAGTGACAATGCATCCAAAACAGAATAACAATCATACACTTTGCAATTGGTTTGGCATATGAAAATATTAACGGTATAAAGTCATGTTCATGACAAAATGAGAATATCGGCAAGCTCCATGACAAGCAAGACAAATTTCACAGTGCGTACATTGTTAAGCCAATCAACTGATCTTATTAAAGTTGATATTGTCTGAATCAGCTTCCGGTAGGTCGATGTTGAGATTCTTTATACAATTTATAGATATATATAAACTTTGACTCTGCTATAATTGTGAATGATCGATTGAATCCTATTTTTCTGCGCAGTCTTGCGTGTCATCCATTGCTGACAGCGAACACGTAAAGGCATCGATTACTTATAATAAAACTATTATGTCTCCGAATAGCGATACTTTAACCCAGTTTTGTAAGGGACACTTAAATATAATTGGACCTAGTGCAAACATAGGTCAATTTCCCGTAAATTCTTTTTAAATGTATGAAAGACATCAAAGCTTTGAAAGTCGCCATACACTGACTTATTTTGAAAGAAGACTGTGTATGCATAAGAGCCCAAATTTCTCTAACGATCCTGATGAGACAACACAGTGACTAGCTGTTAAGTACTAATGACGTATCAAAACCACTACCATGGCTTTAAACGGAATATTTACAAACATTCAAGAGACAAAATATATTCTAGTGCAGATATTTGCAATTTTTATTCATGTTTTATTGCAATATCACTCCTGAATTACATTGACGTATTATCAGAAATATCGACCTGAACAATAGGGAATCTCGCTTGAAGACAATCACGAAAAGAATTTTGTTCTATATCCAGCGTATTATCGTCACCTTTTGATACAGTTTCTGCTAGATTAAATACATGCTTGCCTCAGACCTAAACAAGCGATTTAGATCATCTTCTAAACCCCACAGTCGTGCGACTGTCATGGGTCAAAGGAAGGTAACATTAGACCAAAACAAGGGATTATGAGAGTCTAAGGAACCCCAATGAGTCGTGCGACTGTCTTGTATCTAAGGAATGCAACATTAGAACAAGAAAAGGGATTTAGAGAGTCTTCTGAAACCCAATGAGTCAACGACTGTCTTGGGTCAAAGGAAGGTAACACTAGACCAAGACATGGGATTTTAGACAGTATTCTGAAACCAACAGAGTAGTGCGACTGTCTAGGGTCTACGGAAGGTAAAATTAGACCAAGAAGAGGGATTTATAGAGTCTTCTGAAACCCACTGAGTCGTGCAACTGTCTTGGGTCTAAGAAAGCTAACATTAGACGTTATTGCATAAACGCTGAAATCCGAGACATTTTTCAATATACTACGTGTGAAGGTCACAAAGCGAAATGAAAAAAGTAAAACATGATCGATAAACAAATTGGTTCATATAACTGAATACATACGGTATGTATCTTTGTCGCGTGCGATCTTAACTTTACCATCCGTAACTGTTTCAACAAAATGAGCGGGTTAAATTCAGATTATAGTAGTCCACGTTTCTATTTTTGCACGATTTTGCTTTTGCCAATTTGGAACAAAGATACAAGAATATTCCTTTCATAACGTGATTATTGCCTTTCATCTCATAAACGCCTACTGCCATCTTAGTGCATACAAACTGCAAAATCTGCCTGATTTCCGTCATCATATGAGGATAATGTTACAGTAATCAAGAGAGGTATTAACTGCAACATACTTAATTACTAAAGCATGGGCTGTAATCTGGTCTTAATTGTTAATTTTAGAACTCGTATTTTAATTATTATTTACTTAAAGAAAATCAATTATAGATCAATTTTGAGTCCTTATCTGCACATGGCTTAATGACAAGAGTTGGCGTTATTTTCTGACTTTCTCACATTCATAGCTGTCTTCTTTACGCATTTTCCGAAGTCTCTACTTACTTTTTTCAGTGCTCATGTGTATATTTGTGTTCAAACAGCATTTATATGTATTTTTATGTGTACTTAAATTTCAATATCAACGTAACTTTTAATGCTCTATCATAATAAGTGGAAATTCAAAATTTGTAATCTGTAAATATAAAGTTACATAATATTGTGTTGGTCCAGAATTCTATGTCAGTCGTAAGGGCAAAATCCGTTTTCAGATGAAAACGTATGGCTATTGCTTGGAGATTTAAAATACCACACTTATACGTAAGACATTTTTAATTATCCTCATCTGTTACAAACACAAGCGTTCGATATTCGATACTTCCCGTTTTCAGTTGAGCTCTCAAACCACAGAGTGCAATTTAAAGAAAACTTTGCATTTAGTTTCCACATGAAAAGTATGTGCAGGTATAAATTCAACACTTTTATAAATATAATCATGCATGGAGACTTGTGACATACCGTATTTAACTGGAATGGGTTTCAACTTCTAGGTCATATCTGAAATATGGGTTTGAGGAGGGGTGGGAGTTAGGTTGTAGATAGATAGGACATATATTAACGATGTCGAACATCACATATTCTCTAGGTCTGTAAGTTATTCGGATGAATGAACCGTGTCCAAGAAATATCGCTATGACGTCTGCAGTGTGACAGTTTATTGTGATGTCTAGCACTGGGGCATCATGCCGCAAACATGTAGCATGATGTCCTACCCAATCGTATTATCCTGACACCATGCCCCCCCCCCCCCCAATCAAAGCACTAACCTCTTAATGCCGAGTGACAAGCAAAAACGCTGTTGGTACCATTTTTATAAGTTTATGGAATGACTCGGCCGGGGTTCGAACCCACGACCTCCAGGCATCCGAGGCGGAAGCTCTAACGACTAGGCCACCGGAGCGGTGTAATAACAGATGATAACAACTTTTATTTTTAAAAAAAATTGACTTGAGAATACCACTGATTAACGCGATAAGATGGAGGAGTACTTTCCAGAGAAATCTTTAATAAGTCTATAGGTGTTAAAATAATTATCTTGAGGAAACCTTTTACTACACTGGGCGTGCCATCAAAAAATTATGTCGCTTTATCGGTTTCGTGTTGATATGAGTAAATTATATTACTAGACTAGTAATTGACCGTGGTCAGCATCTTGTACATGTTAAAATAGGCTTACTTGCCATTATTTATTGTATGTTATGTACTATACATAGTTTCTGATTCAAATTTATTTAGTATTAGTACACTAAATATCACTAAAACATATCCGCCATGTTAGATCAAATTAGATGTAACTATTTCATCAAGATGTAGGTTAGATATGTTAAAGAAAATAACAAGAATTACACCGTCGCAGGAAGTGAGGCGGACATTTATTGCAAAAATATTAGAAATGAATTGAAGATATATACTGGAAATAAATACAATGAGGCATACCATTTTGTAAACTGGCGTCTTCCATGGCAACAAATCCAGGCAGTATCTGTGCCTTGCGTTTGGTGTGGTGTAACATTTATGGGGATTGTTACAAACGATCCAAAGGAGAACTTGATTATTAGCAAAGTTGAAAGCCATGATGAAATAGCAACATCTGCAATTAGTATGTTGATCTGTAACCACATTATAAACAAGCAATATTTGATCATGAATGAACCCTCTGTAGTTTAATTTTATCATCAATTAGTATTTCATGTATAACGAGATCGCTTTGCTAACCGATTAAAACTAAACAATGCAGAAAACAAAAATATCAGAGAATCGCTCAAGTTGGGACATTGAGTATCTGATTGAGACATTTGAGAGGAAGAACGAAACATTGAAATATAAATTTCTATTGCAGATATAATTGTTATCTATGCAAATACAATCCCTCTGCAAAGAAACATGTTTCTCAAATCCATTTGATAATATAATTAATAAACTAGCCATTACATTTCATTTCAGTGTTATATATATGAATATATATATATATATATATATATATATATATATATATATATATATATATATATATATATATATATATATATATATATATATATATATATATATATATATATATATATATACAGAGAGAGAGAGAGAGAGAGAGAGAGAGAGAGAGAGAGAGAGAGAGTACTATAAATGATAACAACAAAGATAGTTTTATATGTCGACTGTTTGAAAGACACATCATAAGTTAAAAATAATCCGAATAATAATTACATGGCGTACATAAGAAACGACAATATTAAGTTATAACTATTTTATTTCAAATATTGTTCTAAACAGATAAGGCAAACATCTGTTATAATTTATGGCTTGTGGGTTTTTAGTGGCGCCAAAACCACATAAATTAATCCAGGCCAAGTCAATAATATAAAATATGATCCTAATGGATTCTATTTTTGTCTAATACAGTTTTCACCATTTAATAATGTTTTCCACTGCAACATTGTCATATCTAACGATAATGCCCATTACAAGCAATTACAAAGAAATATGATGCATAGTTTAAGAATATTCATACTATATACAGATGTAAATGTGATAGATATCCGATAAATGCCTGTATTTTCACCGTCAGATAAATATTAACATGCTGACATACATTGCGGTATCATTAAGATGTCTTGATGTTAGTGGCTTACTTACTTTTAAAGTTGGGACTAAAACAGAAACAGTCTCTGCATCAATATTGATGCAATTAGCAGTGGCACTCCTGGTAATTACCGTTTCACCAGTCTAGTATATACAGTAAGTACGATAACTTGATACAACTAACATAGTAATATTTAAAATGATTTAAGACTCCAATCCCTAAAACGTCTTATTAGAATAGTGTTAAATATATTTTCTTTTGATAGTTTTAAAATAATCCTGTTGTTAGGTCTTAACCCGCATAACTCTCTAACTGGAGGACCACCCAGATCACCTTTGAAAAGTCCAATCAATAATTTTTTCCTTTGTGGTAAACTCAATATGGTATCCCTTGGGTAGCTACTGCTATCGTAGCTTGATGTTATATTTCATGTCCATGCACGTGTTTTATGTCACTACATCCATGTGTATATAATCAGCATTAGGCATTATCTGTTTCGTTCTATCACAACAGTTGATGTTTTAGCTTACTGTAGTAAAAGTCATGCAATGCCAA
Organism: Unio pictorum; assembly: GCA_030141615.1. NCBI lineage: Eukaryota > Metazoa > Mollusca > Bivalvia > Unionida > Unionidae > Unio > Unio pictorum. Next base: position 4,342,584 of record JARLTB010000218.1, read on the forward strand.
TTTAGATATCATAAAAGATGGGCCACTATAAAATAGGATGGCTAGTTTAACATTATATCATCGTTAATAATTGCTAACCTTGCAAATGAAATATAGTGTTGATCGTTGTGTCCAGTATCATGTCTCCCTCTTTTCTAGGATTAGTATAGACCAATGAACACATGCCTGTCATTAGGTATTTAAATTTTAATTTATATTCATTACGCGCTAGTCTTCAATGCGTGCCTGCTTAGATATTATGTGTTTGAAGTTCATATTTGACTGTGTTTCTTACGAATCTAAAACATATTTGTGGAATTAATCTTTGTCATCTGTGTCTGTTAACAGTATCCGTTTTTCATTTCTTAAGTTTAATTGTTCGTACACTGATTTTGTTATATTAATTATTGCATTGTCTCAGACTTAATAAAATTCATTCCTTTATATAATTTAGTTTATTATTCTATTTCACGTAATAATGATACAAGCATAACCTTGATGGAATGTGTTTGTGTTTATTAATTGTACAGGCTTGTATCCCTCATATACATTGTTCCGGCACTATAATATTGGATTTCACTTTGAATAGGAAGTGTGTCTTGTTCTACACTTTTCATTAATTATAGCTATAACATAGCAAAATAAAACCCTTCAAGTCTAATCCACATGGTCGTCTTTTAATATTTTTCAGCTGCATTGAACAACGTATGCAAACCATCTGACGGCATCTTTACTTTGACGTAACAATATATTAATAACGCTACACAGTTCTGAAAATATATAATGGTCTGGGGCATGCTTACAATGAAGAAAACTTATGATACATACATTACGGAATGTTTCAATGAAACACGAATACCACTAAGAAATCAGGGTTTCATTTCTCGAGTTACCAAAAGTTTAAGTTTTATCTTATTATATGTTATTCAAAGAGCCATATATTCAAACAAAATATTTCCGCGCTTTTTACTTATTTTAGACTATGCTATTATTTTAGTAAAAGATTAAGTGTATTTTTGTATATTGCTTTTAATGACCTCTGTGCTAAGTTAGATATGGCTAAACGCTTGGTGGAAAGAGAAGAACCATTTGTCCACGGCCTTTTTAGCAGCCAAAACAGCAGAGGGGGCGAGCCGGACAATTTTTCAAACAAAAAATCGATAAACCCTTCAAAACAACAAATAGAGCCTTCCTACGAAATCTCGTGTTTTAACCAAAAAAAAAGAAAGTCTCCATTTGGTAAATGGAGCCTTAGTGATTTTGTCTGGAACACGATCTTGCAGGGTGAATCCAGGCGTCGATGAGGCTTCCTCGAAATGCCTCCATTGGGTAAAAAAAAAAACGACGGACACTCACCTATGTAGTTAACAATCTTTTTAAGATGAAATTCGAAGAATTTTCACGACTTCACAAACAGACTAATTTGTAGAACCTCACCTTGTAGATCAATTAGATTATTGGACTGGTCAGTGAGTTTGAAATTAATTCTTGTTAGCGAATCATTATGACACCGCATATAGACTGGATTAACCGGAGACTCAATAATTAGAAATCCTGGAGGAGCTGTTGGTGCAAATGAATACAAAATATATCCCTGCTGAGCTTGATTTGATCGTTCGAGATTTATTTGATAGCTTCCTTCGATAACATCACATACTAAATTGAGCGCAATCACCGATGAAATATTCACATTTTGAGGAGCGATATGCCTGCCGCCACCGTCTGGGTCATTATTATGTTTGAGGATAGATGGTTGTGGTGCTGTTTTTTTCCATGCGTCATGGATTTTTTTGAAACCTTCATCGATGGCATCATTGAGAGATTTTATTAGTTCTGAGATATTATATCCGTGAAGTTTGAATGTGAAAATATCTTCTACGAGTATATAATACACTCTCGCAAACTCTGTTCTCGTTTTAGGATTATTGTCATCTAATACATCTTTAATGATTTGCAAATTAAATTTCTCCATGTCATCGAGAATTTTATTACATGTTTCTACGACGCTGATAAATTCATCTCGGGTGAGAGTGCCGGATTTAAGAGATATTAACAACAACGAAATAACGTTATTGAACGCTGTGAAATTTTCAGTGATTTTATCCTTTAGAATTAAGTAGAATTTTCTATTAGTGGGAAGTTCTATCATTTCAGTGAAAAAATTCATTTTGGTGTAATCGCTATAGCTTTTTACTGGATTATCAGATTTTCTCCTGTTGGTGATATAATCAGATTTTTGTGGTTTAGGTGGTACATTAACGGTTTCTCCCCGAGGTGGACTTTCAGGCCATCCTAGTACGGTTCTAATAGAACTCTGATAAATATCTACGACATAACTTGGCGAGTTTATCTCAATCGCGAATGATAGCGTCGGCTCATGAACCGTTATAGCGATTTTCGATTCTGTTCCAGTAATTGATTTTATTCTACGCTGAAATTCAGCATTGATTTGTTCGATTTCGTATGTCCCAGATGGTATCGAAACAACGTTCCAGTCTGGAGTTCCGTCTTCGCGATTCTTATTCGCAAATACCAAGGAATTATTCGGTTGTTGACCGCCAAATAGTGCTGACCTAATATTAGGCCAACTGTGATACACTCGTAGTTTTGCTAACGCTATCTCCTTCACGGGAATCGAAATAGGGAAATTCACACTGAATTCAGGATTCGTTGATGTTATTGATATCATGCTTGTTTGTACTGGATTTGTGTTCTCCACTATTCGTTGAAGTAATTCCTGCGGTGTTGTCATTGTTATTATATTCATGATGTATTTCTAATTTTGACATCGCGGAATCATAAATATCTAGCATCGCTGAGAACTCACTATCGGATATAAATGTATCATCGAGCGACGACGATATCAACGAGGACAATTGCGAGTACGCGGTTGATACAACATGAAATTTAATCACGTAGTCTTGCAGTTTACTCAGGCTGCATGATGATATTTTTTTTGTTATTATCGAAATTATTCCAGCGATTGTTGTTGCCGCTGATATACAAATTGGAACAGCTATCGGGGCAATCATTGTCACCGAAGATAGTATAATACCAGCTCCGGTGATTACACCACTCACAGAGTACACGGTAACGTCAACTGCTGTGATTCTTCGTTGGTATTTTTTAATTTTCATTGCATACTCTTCAGTGAGAGTTTTGAGTTTCATTGAAAACTCTCTAGCCTGATCATAGCGATATCGAGATACCGAAGGTACCGTCGGCGATGTCATTTTATTCCCAAATCAGTGTACGATTTCAATTGAAACCGTTATTTACTTAAATCCGCTACGAATTCCAAATACCACGTTGTTGAAACCATAACCAAATTTTTATTAGTGGGTGCTATCGTGAACTTTTCAGTTGTATCCTTGTCGATGATCGTTGAAATCGTATTGTTGACCCCGGATGAACTCGACGATGAAATATTAAATTGAGTCGATGCTACTAGTGTTAATCGATAAATACCTTTAACGGTTGCAGTGATACTTAATATATTGTCTGTAGGAGTCCACGCAAATGATCCGTGTTGGATCGTGTATACTACGTTGTTGGTTTTCTCATGAGGAATTTTTGTTATCATCCTCGGGATTGCTTCGATGAATTTTTTCGTCTCATCGATGGATTTTTTAATATCAGGGAGTTTTATTTCAATTTTATCCACGATGTTTCTACAAAAATTTGAAAACTGTTTTCCGTGTTCTTCAGTTTTAGATTGAACTGTTGATAGTTCCAACACAGAATTTTTCAACTCATCGTTGAGAGTTTTTAATCTATCTGTAATAGTCGAAAAAAGTACACCCGGTTTGAGTTTACCCTGATCGGAAAATAACACGATAGTATCCTCGATTGCGTTTCGTTGTTTAACCAAAATATCATCCAACGACACATTACTAGTTTTCAATTTGCCCTGACGATCTTGAAATACAACTATTTCCCCGGGGTCAACACTTGCTAGATTCAACGTCTCAGCTATTTCATCTTCGATTATTTTTTTTTATATCACCGGTTGAAGATGTTTCTGTGGTTGGTTTCTTCAGCGCTGATAACTGTCTCCCCCAAATATCAATCATGTTATTTTATACATCTTTCTCTAAAATCGTTTCGATTTTCAGCGATTACTGGTGTATTCATTTACGACAACATGTGGTGGTTTTCCAGATGTTGAAATAGCGTCAAGGACATTTAATACTTCGCTGCCGCATATTGGTGGATCATTCATTTGTTGTGTTGGTAGCGTGGAATACCAAGTCTTCATTTTAAGAAAGGTGTTTAAGCGGTTTATATAACGCATAAATTCTTTCGGCGGTGCTAATCCATATGAGTCAAAATAAATAATCCCGCGTGGATCAATAGAGTATGCAACCCAGTGAGTTCCAGGTCCGGTGCTGTTATCGAGATTAATGATACCGGTTTCAACACTGTTTGGTTGTGTCGGCAACTGATCTTTCATAAAGACACCTCTGAAGTTTTTTATGGCCAATTTTTTAGTAGCATCGAGTAAATCAAAATTGGACATTGGAGTCAAAGATTCTTCAATCGAAGGTTCCTCAACTATTAAACCGGTCCTAGTCTTAGACCTTTTCCGCTGTACCATGAATACGGGGTTCCTGGTAGTCTTAGACCCTTTCCCTTTTTTTATACCCCTTCCCCGTTGCTTTCTTTAGTGCCATTCCTGCCGCGGTACCAACAGCCCCTAACACTGCCGCTTTAGCCACCGCTGGGGCTGCTGCTGAAATCAACGCTGGAATCGCAGCTAACAACGGGAATATACCGCCTGTTTTTATCATGTTTTTGATAACATCCGCAGAGAGAGTGATCTGAACGCCTTTTTTATCCTTGAAAGCATCATTGAAGTTTTTTACTTGACGAGTTGTCAGCGACAATTTATTCGCCCCGCCAGTCATCTGATTGTGTTTCAACGTGATTGTGGTTCCACATCGCTTAGCCGATTCTGATTGCAATTTCTTGAGTTGACCGGGAGTTAACGCAACACTGATATGACTGTATGGCATTATACAATAACAGATTGATTCTAATGGAAAAATCGAGAAAATCGTTTACGATTTCAACAAGGATTTTCAATTACATGTTTTCTACTGGCGCATTTACCACTCTCATTCTTCCGCCAACACCTTCGAGTATCATTGATTTGTCGCTGAGAATGACAGCAACTGCTCTATAATTAGCAATAGCACCACGAAGCACATTAGCTCTAAAGTGTATATTAACGACGGATTGTCTTGTTAAATCAAGATGTTCCAGCGAAAAGTAATAGACCGGGTATAAATTCCTAAAGTCATATTGTGATATTTGCAGACCAGTATAGACATTTTGATCGCGTGCCATAAATGACAACAACCTATGATACACGCGAGCAATATGATTTTGACCGTAATCAAGTTGTATATCTTCAGATAGTTCCTGCTGGCCGTTTATTCTCAGTGAGACGTCTTTAACACTTAATTGATCAAATATCATATGGCTGAAACGTTGATCGCCAACTCGTGTGTTATCCTGTAACGCAATAAATATATGACGTGGCGCAGCAATGCCTTGTTTTGATGCTAGGTTCCACGTGAATAACCCATTAATATTTGATTGTTTAACATCTGTACTTACCGTTAGCCAACTTAGTAATGATTTTCTTCCTTGGTCCATAAATGATAGTAATCGTTCTTCTGCGGTGATGGATGGAGTCAACACTGGCATCCACAGTTATAGTTTTGTTAAAATGACTTTACCAGCATCAGCATCTGGATTTGCAGCATCTGCTGGAATCCTCCAAATTGCGTCATTATCATCACTCTTTCGCACAACCGCTATAGTATGCTTCGCCCCGTAGATAACTTTTCGAACATTTCTACAGAATCCAAATATATGATGCAGTGGAATCGCGCATGAAAATGATCTACGCGCTCCTTCCAACATTAATATACGTGTTGCAGCTCCTAGATTGAAATTAGGATCAGCATTTATAATCATATTCTCGACATCAACATTAGCATTACCAGCATTATTCTGTGGTCGTCTTACAACAAATTGATTTCCTCCAGCGGTATTTTTAACATCCTTTGCAAACATCATAGAATGTCCTACTGATCTTGTATAATCATCGGAATATCTCGCTAACCCGATTATTGTTGTAGCCACATCAACATCGCGATCTATCGACTCAATTTCTTTTCCATCGATGAGGTATCTTGCATTCACAAATAGCGCCATGATACCATTATTGACAAACCCGACTTGAGTACCAACTGGATACGGTGCTGGTACAGCAGGAGTATTAGCAGCTGTTACAAGTTCTCCTTCTACTTCAATAAACGCTTCAGCGGGTAGAAAGTATTTACTGGTATCATGAACTTGAAGTTCAATTCTTGATCGACTATTTGAGTCTATTGCATGATAGGCGTAATATTGATAATCGCGTACAGAATCATCCTTCCGAACTGGGGCGTCTATATCAAACGCTGGATCAGGTGACCTTTTGAACATTTTATTATATATCCATTGATCTAAATCGCGATTTTCATCGTAAACGATTTTCACACTAGCGTGAGAATCCGTAGGATTTTCAACGTCGTGGTTGTAAGCCACTTCCTGCTATCATATTTGCGATGTTGCTTTGGTCGGGAGTCACTAGCGACGCTAGTTTTTGATCTACTGCGTTATTTATAATTTTACTAACACTCGCAGGCATCTCTGCTGTAGACGGTAGTGGTCCTCCTTTGGATTTTCTCCGAAAATCACTTCGTGATTTCACTAGCGCTGTTAATTTATCCTTCGCGGCTGAAAACGCTTTCCCGGTAAGATCTCCAACAGCACTAATACCCTTATCACGAATAACATCAATAGCTTTCATCGATAATTGTTTTACTAGCGGCGCCACTTTTGGAGCTATTCTTGCAAATAACCCCGCAATTGTATCACCGAAACCATCACCATAGTACGCGCTATAAACTGGAAACCGTGAATTAACTACATAAACGCTGGCTGCTATGTCATGGTTGTAGTGTATGATCATTCTTATTCAATTGTTACTTATCTAATCAGTGATTCATCGCCGATGACGAAATGGAAAATTCGTAGAATTTTCACCTAGGGATTTTCAGTCACTATGATAATCCTCCACTAACTCACCAATGAAATTTCGGTATGTTGCAATATCCATGATACCGCCGGCAAATAACCGCCTGCAGATATCAGCTGCTTCATTGATTATTTCCGGTGAGTTATTTCCAGCTCGTTTCCCTCCGATGAGAACTTCTAATCGTGATATATCGCTGACAACATTACCAGGACATTGAATTGATACCCCACTTGGGGTCCCACTGGAATCTCTTAATCCCTTCCCGATACTAGTATCCAGTTTTTCTGTATCCGTGGTTTGTAAATAATCAAGAGTATCATCCAATGGTGGCGAAGGTTCTTTTAGTTTTTTAGGTGAGAAAGATATTTTCTTTGCAGGTTGCTGTCGCTTTCCTTGCAATTTTTGCGGTTTTTGTTGTTGTTTAAACTCTTCAAATTGATTATACACGTTATCCACCATCTTGATATATTCAATGTATGATGCACTTCTTGTGTCAATTTGACTTGTTTTAGTTTTGATTTTGTAGAATATATCAGCCCAGTGAGTTATACTTCTAACGTATTTATGATGTTCTGGTTCCAACATTTTTTTTCTGTTTTCATAAGTCTCAACAACAAGCGCAGGAATTTTTACTGGATCGGCCTTATCAATTGCTGCTAACACTTCCTCGTTAAATCTCGCGCGTAGGTCATCTACTGTTCTTTTTTATTCAGGTGTTTTAGATACAATATCACCTAATCGTTCAATTTCCATATCACCGTGGAGTTTTTGTACAGCTTGTTTTGTTTGTTCAGTTTCCGCTGCTATTTTTCAAGTTCAACAATAAGAGGTTTTCCTGTAGTCTCGGGAACATCTCCCCATATAGCACGCTCTACCACCTTCGTTGATGTGGTTATTGGTTTAAACAATTCTTCAGATCCCACAGCAAAATCCGTTTGTAAACTCTGTCTACCTTTCAGTTTATTCCTTACAGAGTCGCGGATTGGTATAAATCTCTTAATTGCATCTAGTCGCTCACGAGTCAATCTAGTTGTTAATGCTTCATTGACCATTATTTGAAGTTGCAAACAATTTTTCAATTTGAATTCCCGAAGAGATGTCATAACCCGACCTAACAGACAAAAACATTTTTCAGTTAATTTGAAATAAAAAATTATTGAAATTATAAATTGCAAATTGTTTTTGTGGTTTTTGACATCTCAGTCGGGTCAATGGTCGATTTCCCGTAGCCCTTTCGATTGATAATTGTTGGATTGATTTTATTTTTTATAAACAGAAATTTTAGTTTTTATTCACTGTGAAATATTTTTTATTCACTGTTTTCACTGTTTTTAAAGCATTTTTGCCTGTTTTTCACTGGTTTTTTGCCTGTTTTTTTCACTGATTTTGATGATTTTTATCAATTTCAATAGGGCCAAATGGTCGATTTTGCATAGGATTTTCCATAGGGAAAAGCTGTTAGGATTCATTTTTGATGATTTTTGACCAATTTTCATTGATTTTTGTTTGTTTTCATTGATTTTTGTTGATTTTTCATTAACTTTTGATAATAAAAAAAAAAACGTGGGGTAAAGTAGTCGATTTTCAATGTTAATTTCCCATAGGATTTTCCATTTCAAAATCAATTCACCATCGTGATTGCTGCAACAAACAATAAAAAATATTTTTCTCATAGAATTTTTAATGCTGATTTTGTCGGTTTTTGATGCATTTTTGCCTGTTTTCATTGATTTTTGCCTGTTTTTTCACTGATTTTGATCAATTTCAATAGGGTAAAGTAGTCGATTTTGCATGGAAATTCTCGTAGACATCTTCGATTAGGATTCATTTTTGATGATTTTTGACCAAAAAAATCGATAATTTCAGTCAAAAAATGCCAAAAAATGACAAAAACAACTAAAAATCATCAATAATTTCAGTCGGGTCAAATGGTCGATTTTGCATGGAAATTCTCGTAGGGAAAAGCTGTTAGGATTCATTTTGATAATTGTTGGATTGATTTTATTTTTTTTATTCACTATGAAATATTTTTTATAAACAGAACTTTTATTTTTTATTCACTGTTTTCACTGGTTTTAATGCATTTTTGCCTGTTTTTCACTGTTTTTCACTGTTTTTTTTACTGTTTTGGTGGTTTTCAGTCGGGTCAAGTAGTCGATTTTGCATGGAAATTCTCGTAGGGAAAAGCTGTTAGGATTCATTTTTGATGATTTTTGACCAAAAAAGCAATAATTTCAATCAAAAAATGCCAAAAAATACAACAACAACTAAAAATCACCAATAATTTCAGTCGGGTCAAGTAGTCGATTTTGCATGGAAATTCTCGTAGACAATTTCGATTTGACTCTTTGTCAAATTGTTAGTTGTTGTTTTTTTTTTCATTTTCTTGAATTAACGCTCGTCTATTTCTAATTTTAGAATTAACATCCTTTTTCAATTCATAATCCCTATCTAATTCTTTTCATATTCCTTCCACGGTAGTAAATAACGGGACAAACACACTTACATCACTACAAAATGCAAGAGAGTCCCGAATAGAATTCTGAATGTTTTTAATTAACGCGTATTTCTTTGGTAGCATATACTTGTTAGTCATAATACCGTATTCTATATCCTAACCGTCAGACATAATTTGATCAGGACTTAAATTGTCAGATAGTTTAATATCCTGACTTTTCAATTTTGAAATTTCAGCTATAATGTTATTCATATTTTCAGAGTTCATATATGAAAATACATATTTCTAATACAAAAACTATTTTTCTCAAAGATGAATGACTCAGACATAAATGAATTGAATTTTATGTCCGGTCTTTTTTGAAATCGCAGATCGATAGATTCCCTCTGCAACGAATTGAACAGAAGATCGACAAATATCGAAATACCTACCGGCTTCATTCATTTATTGGAATATTTTTTCTTCGTTAATTATTGTATTAAATGATTTTACGGGTCTCGCTTTTTTCGAGCATTGTCCAGTATTTCCTCGTTTCAAATTTTCGCTTTGTGTAACAGCTTGCAGATTTGATAAAGAATTGTTCTTTGGATTAGAATCCATATGATCAATAACAAAACTATCCTTGATCAATCCCTGGAAACATTCATACACGAAACGATGGCAGAAATAATTCTTCCCTCCAGCGCAAAACCTCAAATACCCTTGATTAGTCACAAAACCAACTGGTTTCTTCAGTCTACGGTTTCTGACAGTACCTTCACTGGATGCTTCATAATTTGTAATCACAGGATGCTGTCTGAATTCTTGCTTCATTTGTATACTAATACTATTTGTCTAATTCATTGTTTGGTCGAATGATTACATTTGAAAATCTTTCGATGTAGTCTTGAGGAGTTCTTATGATTTTATCCTTGACTCTGTCAAGGACTTTGTCAGGGACGCTGACACAGTCAGGGTCAGAGTTTCTGATTCTTTTGTCATAATAACGCTTCAACTCTCTGTATCGTTTGCCACCGCAACTAAGACACAACTGCGATTTTCCTCTAACCCCAACCCCACATCGTATGCAGGGTAACGGACCAAGGCTTCCACGTCGAAAACTTTGCATATGATACCCACAGAATTCATTTCTGCATGATTTGTTACACGGAATCGTTGATCCAATCATGAGCCATTTGCAGTGATTCATTATATAAAATCCTTCTATTTAAATACTTGTTTTAATTACAGTATGGAGGAGTTCGAGAGATTATCGAAAATTGCGCTTTGGAAAAATGCTAAATTCAATCTTGATAGAGTTTCTGATACACCAAAGAATAAAATTCTTGATAGAACCATGATTAGTAAAAATCAGAGATTGTTTTAATGAATTCAAGCGTGATGGAGCATCTCAATGTTGGTCAACATTTCGAATTGATGGCCGTGTTGACGCTACAATGAATGATGAAAAAGCAGCAGTGATAATCTCACATCTTGGGAAAAAAAGGTATTTTTTTAGAATAAAATTCATTATCCGTTCAGACACTGGAGATTGGATCATCAGGGATAAATACGAACCCATCTTGAAGGATAAAAAAACTATCACTGTGAATCAAGATTCCAAACCAGGAATTTTGACTGGAATTGACAAACCATACTACGAGAGATCTTATCCTGTAACAGCAGTTGTTCATGGGATATATCCGTTAAATGACAAACCTGATATTGCAAAACTAGCACCAATGAAACTATCGTCGGATTCAACGTTGAATTGTGTAGCAGAACGAATAATAGAACACTTCACAAATGCATTGCGTGAAAATAAATTGACTGATCTAAGACGAAAAAAATAAATGAATGGGAATTAACGGTGAAACAGCATGGGGCAACAATTCAGGATATAGTTAAATTAGAAACATCATTGAGATTTCCAATATCAGTAACGACAATAACCGGAGAAGTATTACACGAACCGAAATATCAATCAAAAAAAGGAACGCCAATACAAATTATTGATCATAACGAACACGCGTGGTCATCTGCAGTAACAATATTTCCACGAACACGAACTGGAGAGTGTTTTTCCGAGCAGAAATTATTTGATGCTATTTACAGTTTGAGTAAAAAAGATCCTGTGTCGATGTGGCTATTTCACAGTGCTGCAGACGATGAATGTGGATTCGATCAGTTTGTAATACCCAACGGAGAATTGTACCGTACTGAAGCGCTGCATAATCAAATGAAAAAACTAGCTAGTGAGTTTTCTCTAGGGGAAGACATCGAACAATTACTAACAAACTGTTTTACACTTCCCTCGGTTGCAGCACATTTTGCTAGGAAGAAAAACGCGTGGAAACCAACGCGAAGTGAGTTTCTAACAGATGTCAGATTGAGCTGTCTTGAATACAGCTATGGTGGATTATGGAATACAAAATATGACACTGAAACCGTTATTTCCGTTGATATGATTGCGTGTTACCCCGGGAGTTTTCTCGAGTATGGAGAATGTAGCGAATACTTCAAACGATTTGGACACCCTACACATGAAATGGCTCGTGTTGCGATTAATGGTCCGCTGCCACATTTTGATTTAACCGGATTCGCTCGTGTAGTATCATTTGAATTGGCAAGGAGACTTCATCCGTGTAGTTATCTTTGGATTGGTAGACACATGTCTGAAAAACACTGGATGCCAATAGTGCTATTGAGATATATGATTGATTGTGGGATGTTACAATCGTTAATTGTCAGTGAAGCGATTATATCCTATCGAGCACAGAAATCAGTCTGGTTACCACAACCTGATATAGAAAAAATAATTAGCGAACAGCGAATACTGTTTCCAAATTTCAACGAAGAAGAAATTGTAAAATGGTCCAAACAGTTTTTTGAAATCAGAAACAAAGAAGCAAAAGATCTCAGTAGAAGAATAATTGGTAAATTTACTCAGGGTGGCAAATACGATAATACAAGATATTCTTCACGGTTGATTATAAACAACGCTGAATACGATTTTGTAATCGCTGATGTAACGAATAAAGGCATATACGCGGATAGTAAAGACGCATTTCTGTCCGATGGAACCAAATTGGGTACAATTGTTACCTACAACGATGGATACAATCCGCAATATACATATTTGAGAGCTTCTATGCTCGCTTATGCTTCTATCAATTTATTTTCGATGATAAATAGATTTCCTGACACCGCAGTTAGAGTCGCCACTGATTCATTTTACATAAACAGCGAGAGTTGGGGATCATGGAGAATTAAGCGGGAAATGCTTCATGATTATATTCAATCAGCAGATGTTACGATTGAAAATAATTATTTAAAAAGCAATCGGAATCTCTTTGAGATTCAATCAGAATTTTCTAATGCACCATCGATATCTGATCCAATCTGTAGATATAAAACAGTTTATTTAAACGGCTGTGGTGGATCAGGAAAGACGACTCGTTCATTTGAATTATTCCGTAGAAACGCTAGCGTTTCCAAGTCAAACATGATTGTGCTAACACCAACTCACAGACTTGCAAGAGAGATGATACAGCGAGGGGTAAATGCCTGTACTTATCACAGTTTCTTTCGATGGAAAGGAGATAAGTGGACTCTTGAGCGTATGGGCGAGAAATTTATTCCTGAAATCATAATTTGGGATGAAATATGCACAGTGTCATTAGATGTATTACAAACATTTCTCGAGTGGTTGTTATTGAAAAATACAAAAGTCGTCATGTGCGGTGATCACAGCCAACCACCACCATTTGTCGGTGCATCCCCACATGAATGGCTAAAGGGTTTTGTAGACTATTATGAAGAAATTAACACTGATTATAGATCACTTGATGAACAATTACGAGAATTCAAAGCGCTAATTAGATTACAACCGGATAAAATCCAGTGTGAAATAGCGCGTGAAATAATTTCAGAAACTCCCATGAATGAGTTTTGGGAGGCGTCGAGACCAAATGATTTGATAATTGCAAGTAGAAAAATAGTCAGAGACACACTTCAGATGAAGTTATTTGAATTGTATAAAGAAAAATTCCCAACGTTGTTAGTACCGTTATGTTATAGACCAAAGATACAAGGCGACAGAATATTGAAGTTGATATTCCAGGGTTGACAATGTCAGGGACAGAGAAGCAAATTCTCGTGCTAAATGATATTGTGCTGGTTGATATAAACGTCGTCGAAGATGCATTGCGCGCTGATAAATAACCATGGGTGTTAGGTTACGCAGCAACAATTCATTCTTCACAAGGGTTGACAATATCAGATACAATTCTTTGGATAATAGATAATCGCATCGAATGGTCGAATTTAATCTCTCTCCCAGTGTCTAGGGGGCGAAAAATAAATCAACTTCGAAGAGTTGTCCTTGATGATATAGACACTATTGTCAATGTTGACTCTGACAGCGATATAATCCAAAAAAAACTCTCCGGTTATAAACAACAGGATAAAAAAAACAGAGAATTTAATATTAATGCTGAATTATTTATTACGTTGAAACAACAACAGAATAATCACTGCGCGAGTTGTAATTGTATAATGAGTTGGCGTTGGTCAGATAAGGATCCTCGCCAATTCACCGTAGACAATAAGAATAACAGCATTGGTCTTACTAGCGATAATGTGATGCTGACATGTCTTGAGTGCAACAGACGCCGGGGTGCTAGTTAAGACCACGCGGTGATAATTGAGTATCCTCGGGTATCACTTGTAATTGTTCACGAGTAAATCCTCGCTGAGGAGCAGTTGAATCCAATCTATAGACTGGCGGTCTACCCGTAGATCGTGTTATGCCGGATATTTTATGTACAGTAACACTCCAAATAGGATCAGTAGCCCTTTTTCTGCCACCTTCAAGCTCTCCTGGTTCATATAAATACCTAACAGTGATATTACTACCAAGAATTGGTTGGGAAACGCTAGCGTTTCTAGAAAAATCCTCTTGTGGGAGTTTTAGTATAGACTTCTTTTTAATCGCGTTGATAGGTTTCATGTTGATTGTTCTAGTAATCTCATTATTCAGTGCGGTAATCACAGCTGGTAATCTTTTAACCCATTCATGAGATCTTTTTTCTTGGATGAATTCTTTCGCGTATTGATATCCGAATAACCGCTCAGCAATCATCCGATTAAACCGTTCAACAATTGCCTGATCACGATGTAGCGCAGTATGTCCTCGTCTGATGGTGACATTATGATGCTTCATTGTTGATAACACTGCATCCTGAAATTCCTTGCCAGGATCAACTTGTAATAGATTTGGCCAGCGTAGTGGGCCTCGTCGATAAATCCTTTCAAATGCAGAAGCGACTTCAGTTGATGATTTTGTCTTTAGCGGCTCTGCTTGTTTGTATCGACTCGCAACATCAGTTATGGTTAGAGCGTATTTGTAACCACCATCATGTGGCAGAAATAGTATATCAGCTTGATGAACTTCATTAGGAACGGTCACATCAAAATGCGAGTAGTGAAATTGTTTAGGCGGTGGTAGATAAATTTGCCATATAGCCTGTTTGGATAACCAATTAACCGCAGTGGTTATTTTCACTTTTGCAGCGCTAGCGAGTTTATTGATTGCTGCCTTGCCTCTCCAGTATCCACTCGAAGAATAATAAATAGATTCCATGTTGTTATTAATTACCAGCACCTAACATCAATTTACCTTTCATAGCCGATTTTATCAAAAATGAAGCCAAATTTTCTTTGAAGGATTTATCAGGAATAGCATTTAATGCATGAATTAATTTCACATCTGCTAGATGTCTATGCTGCAAATTGCTGCTCTTATATGCAACATCATGAGCGTGACACGCCTTATCAATGGCGTTTATTGGTTCTTCACCGGTTTTGGGTTGGTTATGATTATTGAGTCTGATATCAAGTCTTGTTCCCGGTCCACAATAACTATACCCTGGAAGGTGTTTTTCTCCTGGATACTTTGCCCATGGGGTTTCAAGGAGTTTAGTTAGCTTGGCTGCGATATCACCTCCTCGTTTTTTTTTAAAGGTTCCTTGGGTTTACCAAGGGAAACAAATCTAAATTTCTTTGTACTACATTGTACGCATTTACCAGAAAGCGCTGATCGGTTATTTTTAGTTGTAATCGTCGTCAAGTCATCTGTGCCAGTACGCGCCCTACATTTCACACAATATAGATCCATAATTTATATATAACAGCATGAATGTAATTGATTATTCAGCTACCCGACGACGGGAACCTATTAAACACCATGCAATGTTGCCGAATTCAATTAGAATGATTATAATCGGACCATCTGGAAGCGGCAAGACACAACTGCTACTTAATTTGATAACGAGATGGATGAAATGGGACAAATTGTATTTAATAGCCCCGAGTGTAGACGATCAGCGATGCTATGAAGTGCTAAAGGATTTTAACGAGAAAGCAAAATCAAAATTCGAAGAATTTCAAATCGATGATGATATTATTGAATTTATTACTGATATCAACGATGCAACGAGCATTGATGATATCGATGGAAGTATTAACAATTTAGTCGTATATAATGATATCATGTTAGATAATCAAAAAATCCTGCTAGGATATTTACCATAGGCAGGCATAAAAGCACTGATGTGATATATGTCACTCAACGATACACACAAATACCAAAAGTGATCAGAGATAACTGCAATTTATTGTGTGTATTTAATGGAGTTGACACACATACTCTTAGAAATATTTGGCAAACTTGGTGCTGCGGTGATATGGATCATAATCGATTTAGAAATTTCTTTAGTCACGCTCAGTCAATACCACACGGATTTGTGACGATAAATTTATCAGCCCCGAGGACACGATATCGTATCGGACTTGATAAAATATTCGGTTGTAATCATAGCAGCAACGGGGGGGGGGGGTGGAGTGTCCGTCGTTTTTTTTTACCCAATGGAGGCATTTCGAGGAAGCCTCAGTTTGCCTTATCGAAGCCTGGATTCACACCTGCAAGATCATGTTCCAGACAAAATCACCAAGGCTCCATTTGCCAAATGGAGACTTTCTTTTTTTTTGGTTAAAACACGAGATTTCGTAGGAAGGCTCTATTTGTTGTTTTGAAGGGTTTATCGATATTTTGTTTGAAAAGTTGTCCGGCTCGCCCCCTCTGCTGCTGCCAAAGAGGTTAAACTAATGCATTATATCGGAAAGCAAATAATCGTTCACTCAATGTGTGCTCGGTCATGCTTTTAAATAAATAAATAGGTGATAAATATGGTGCTGGAACGTCAATAGTACAGAACATTAACACAGTTGATCCAGGTTTGCTTTGAACTCGGAGTCATTGAATTTTTTCCACCAATGTTTACTTTCTTGACATTTAATTCATTAAATGCCAATTTTCCTAATGTGTTCATGATTAGAGAACATGCGAACAATTCATAAATGAAACAGAGTTACATTCAAAACCTGAGATGTAAATTGATGCTTTGTTTGATGCAATAATTAATTTGCGATTACCCAAAATTACCATAGAAACGAACCATTTTATCGATCTCCAGGGCATACTCATGTAGAGGATCAGAAAATGCAAACACACGCTATGTCAAAGAATGAGCAAAGTTATGCCTAACAGTCATCATGTCAAAGAGAGAAGAAAGTCATGTCTGATATGGAATTATTTGACATTAAGACACTAAGATGCAATCCATTTCATTATTTGGACAATGGAATTCTAGATCATAACTTCATGCTAAAAGAAAAATTATATCAGTATGTTATGCACACGTATGTATATACGGGTAGCCGTTATATTGTAAATTTTCATTGCAAAGTCCGGCATTCAACTACATGCAGCTCACACACACGTTATATTAATTATATACGTTAATTACTCTAAGTCATCCAGATAAACCCGGATAGGATATCGAGGTGCATCCCTGGGCAAGGCATTTTACTCTACTCACCTCGTCACGATATAAAATTCATGTGTGAATGTGCCATGCATGAATAACAATATACATCCAGCCCGGAAATAAAATCTTATTCCCGAAAACAAATGGTGTAATTTATATTGAGCTTTTAGTCCAAAAAAGGTCATGCTCATTAAGATGTCAAGTAAAGTATGCTAAGCCTTGGTCACTAATCGGGTCAGAATATATTTGCCTGAATAGTTTATTACTCATGCTTCAAAGGCTACTTGGTCTATTTTGATATAAGCAAGGCAGGTCAAGACTGGACGTCCTATAAATCTACCTGATATTGAATAAGATAACATGCATAAAACGGATCATGACAAGGTACAAAGGTATATGCATTTGAAGGTTTATGGAAGTAGTAACCCAGTAACACACACTTGATTATTTTCTGATAACTGACCAAATATATCACTTGATTTATCAATTATGAATTATTTGATTTCCAGGCAAAAATAAAAGTATTGAGACTGTACAACGCATTTATCATAACATTAATGTGGCCACTTTTCTTTGTATAGCAATTCCTCTTTTCTCGTAGGTGTTCGTCTCTCTAACATACAGCGGTGGGGACGTATCCAGCATTCGAGATATAAGCTTCTCGGTACACGCACATAGCAATGAAGCTCTCAGCACATGCGCATTGAGGAACTTGTCCAGTAACGTGTGCGCAAGCCTCTCAATATAAGGACATTTAGTAAAGTGTTCACTATTTTGGATGTAAATTTTTTAACGCATGCCCAGTTACGAAATTGTCCAGTATTCTGACTGTAAGCCTTTCAGTAAAAATGCATTTAGGAAGTGTTTAGTAATTTTGGTGTTAAACTTCCAAACTATAGACATTTAGGGTCAAATCCAGTAATGTAGACGTACTGGCGTACGAAAATTACCTTGGAATAGAAACTAAGTGAAATGAGGAACCAACAAGAGATAATTAATATATTTTAATATATTGACAGTTCATCTAAGTACTTATTCTGCTTTAATTGACATTTCTAAAGAATACAAAATTCTCTCTCTCTCTCTCTCTCTCTCTCTCTCTCTCTTTTGGAAAGTTTGACTAGCATGACCATCATAGGTCCAGTACTGCAGGGCAGCGTCTAGGGTGGCAGAAGGATAGGTATACAGAGAATAAAGTGGACATAATGGACCAGGAAAAGTTTTGCGGATACACATACACTGGCACATGTTTGAGACAAGTGGAGGGAATTAGTAAGATGTTCAACAGCACAGGATCTGAACGACTACACTTGGTCAGGAGACTGACGATGATTGGTCCAGAGACATCTTCATATAACACAAGCGAAAATCCATAAACACTAGTATATAATAGGTTTAAAAAACAAAGACAAAGGATTAAAATACAATATAGTATGTGTACCTCGTAACCGACACATTTAATATAAAGGCCTAGTGTCATTGGTTATTGCAACTATGTGTCATTGATATTATGAACACTGTAGATAGATCCCAAGGAAAGCGTAAATATACCATTACGACGAACCACATTACTGCAGGTTACTTGGAAAATGAAGTTTTAATATTTTCGTCCAGCGCATTGTTTTCCTCTCTCACACCAGATTTGTGCTTATTTTGTCATTTAAATACGTGAGAGGAATGGAGAAAAGAAAGGATTCCATTGAAATTGTGTACTATATTTATATCATTTACAAAACAGGGAATATTAATACTTTTTTCCTTATTTTTATTTATCATTTATGAGTAATACATGAGTAAAAATTAATCAGTGATATATTGGCCTGTAATTGAGAGAATGTTTATATATTCGTATTATTGTGTCATGGGCGGAACAGAATTTGAAATACTAATAATGTATGTATGTATGTATGTATGTATGTATGTATGTATGTATGTATGTATGTATGTATGTATGTATGTATGTATGTATGTATGTATGTATGTATGTATGTATGTATGAATGTATGTATGTATGTATGTATGTATGTATGTATGTATGTATGTATGTATGTATGTATGTATGTATGTATGTATGTATGTATGTATGTATGTATTGTCACAGAATTAGGCGAAAATTGAATTTATTTTTTATTTCATGAATTACAAACTAATCTCATTTTTTTTTTGGATTCGTCGTACATGCGTTACCTGGGGTGAATAAGTGATTTTCTCCAAGGTAAGCGGCGTGTAACGATTTGCATGTGCCTGACTTTGAATTACATGAAGTCCGGAACATTAGATTCACGTAGTGCACGGTAATCTTGCCGTGATTTCTGCTCACCTATTTGAGGGTATATAAGGCAGAATATTTCTGATAAATATTATGGGACCAAAGGTATCTTATCGTAGGAAAGATAGCCTGTCATTCTTTCTCCAGCCAAATGGGTGAGTGTTAAATTTATATTTCGTTTTATTGTGAATTTTATTCCGTTTATCATTTCATGTAATGATGCCTTTATTACAATGCAGATTTAAACGTGGAATATTTGGAATTACTAGTCACTATTAGACTTTAAATGTAATAGTGTTATCTAAGTTGTAGATTGTTTTGAGACAACTATTATTAGTCTGGTTTTCTTTATTGTAGCTGATAGCATCTCTGATAACGCATCTGATAACATCTCTGGGAACATCTTTGATAACATCTTTGATATCGTAGCTGATTTGTTGCAGAACATCTCTGAATTATAGCTGAATGTGATTGATTGTGCCGTTTAATTGTGCAATCGAATTGAAGTATCTGACTGTCTGTCTGTCGAACTGTCTGTTTGTCTACATCTGTCGTGACGTGTAAATATCCGGAAATCTAGAAGTCCGAGTGTAGGAGCTGTCTAGAGTTGTAAACATCCGGGGTGGCATCTTAAAGTATTTGGGACCGTTGGTTCTAGTAGATGTTGTATGCTGTCTGTACGTATAACTGTGGTGGATCCGTGAAGGGCAAACGGCCGATAAAAGTATTGGTCAACCCTAGGTCTTCGGGGAAACTGGGCGGCGATTCAACTGTTGCTGAATCGTACGGTTATACAGGGTCGAGACACATGTGTGTGTTGCAATTGTAGTACAATTGAATACATTGTTGTATTTACATGGTTACTTCAAATCACAATAGTATTTCAAGGCTTTGCATGAATCTCAATAAAAGCTAGCAACTTGATTGAATACATGTATATGTTCGTGCTAGTTGTCGCAATCCATACGTGCGATAGTATAGTTTGATGTTTTGTATTTATTTATCGCAATTTATACTTGCTGTAATATAACTTTTGTAAAGGTTCCTTGGATCTGTGTATAGTCCAGGAGATTCCTTTGTATGTGTGTTTTATTTTGTATTAATATTTAATTTATTCATGTATTGTGAATGGTTGTGAGTGTAATTGTGGGTTGAAAGCATAAGTTATTGTGTTGATACATCATTATTTATCATTAATAATTTATTTCATAAATTTATATTTTCTTTCACACATTGTGTTTGTGTTGTTCATTTAATCCACCATCCACTCGGTAACAATTATGTTACAATGGTGTCAGAAGTGGGATCGCTGGATTAAGTGAACTGTCAATCATTTTTTTTGAAAGTATACATTTAATGTTTATATTTGAGCGTGACCTTCTTGACAAGATAATACTCAAGTAGGGGTTTATTTTTGTTTAGATTATCTAGGTCCGTGTGTCCAGTATAAATATATTTAAAGAACTGGTTTGGTTACCTTCGTCAGGAAGATAAGGTCAGTTTGTTCTATATATTTATATTCATATTACAATTGTCATGTCATCCCTTAAGGACTTGGTTGCCTTAGGCATAGAATTTGGGTATGAAGGTGAAAGTCTAAGGAAATTTATTCAGGAAGAACAAGCCCTGGAAAGGGAAGAAAGGGTGAAGGCAAGGGAATTAGAAAGGGAAGCCGAAGAAAGGAAACGGGAATTAGAAAGAGAATCCGATGAACGGAAATGGGCCATTGAGAAGGAAAAGATAGAATTAGAGAAGCAGGCCCAAAGGGAAAAGATAGAATTAGAGAAAGGGAAGATAGAATTAGAGAAGCAGGCCGAAAGGGAAAAGATAGAATTAGAGAAGCAGGCCGAAAAGGAAAGGATAGAATGGGAAAGGGAAGCGGATGAAAGGCGAATTGGGTTAGAAGAAAAAGCAAAGCAACGGGATCATGAGCGTAAGGTAGAATTAGCAACAGCTGGAAGAGAACACGATTCTACCTTTAGCAAATAAGGGGCCCCAAATTACCTCCCTTTGACGATGAAAAAGATAACATGGATAGTTATCTTCATCGGTTTGAGCGGTATGCCGAAAACCAGAAGTGGAGTCAAAATGACTGGGCATTGCATCTTAGTGCTCTATTAAAGGGTAAAGCACTGGATGTATACTCGCGACTTCCGAGAGACGATGTGTTTAAGTACGACGTCCTAAAGGAAGCACTTCTAAAAAGGTACGAGCTAACTGAACAGGGTTTTCGTAAAAGGTTCAGGTATGGCAAGCCCGATAAGGGAGAAACCTTTGGTCAGTTCACCGTTAGAATTGCGAACTATTTTGAGCGGTGGATTCAATGCGGCAAAGCGGTGAAAACGTTTGAAGGGTTGACTGATTTCTTGCTCAGAGATCAATTATTTAATACAGTTGGGCGAGAATTAGATCAATTTCTGAAAGAGAAAGTCTTCACAAACGTAAAAGATATGGCTAAGCAAGCCGATTTCTTTGCCAAAGCTCATGGGGGAACCCAGAACGTGGTTTCGAAAGATTGTAAGTCTGGAAACCAGTCTGCGAGACCAATGCCTAGGGAGCTTGTGAAATCAGCTGAGGCAAATAGGTCAGTTAGGAATCCAGGTATTCAGCGTCTGCAATGTTACTTGTGTAATGCATGGGGTCATGTTCAAAAAGACTGTCCTAAAAGAAAGGGACTTGTACATAAGGTAGCAGTGGCTATACAAAGTAAAGGTATATCTGATAATATCGTACAGGTAGAACCATGTATTCATTCGCTTGGCACGTGTCTTTTTCCTGAAGCGCGTGTACCAACCGCGAGAGGGTTTGTCAACGGTCGAGAAGTCATTGTATTACGTGACACTGGTTTCACGGGCGTAGTGATCAAACGTAGTCTCGTGCAGGATAACCAAATGCTCGGGTGGGAGTCCCCATGTATGTTACTTGATCAGACGATCGGTCGCATTCCCGTAGCAAGGATCACGGTAAAAACACCTTTCCTAACGGGAACTGTTGATGCCCTTTGTATGGAAAACCCTATTTACGATCTGACGATCGGTAATGTTGAAGGTTCCCGTCTTCCAACCATGGCCGATTTTAAAATACCTTTGGCCCAGGCAATAGAAACGCGCGCGCAAACACTGCGAAAGAAAACCGCGTTTCATAAATTAATAGTCACTGAATCGATCTCAGGAATTTCGCGTGATGATTTCAAATAAGAGCAAGAACGTGATGAATCCATCAAGACAATTGTTGAGAAAATCACGTCCGACGCGATTAAACACTGCAAGGGTGGGGGTAGCTCTAGATTCGTACGCAAGAACGGATTAATTCATAGGGAGTTTAGCGCTCGGGAGGGTAAGAAGTATTGGCAAGTGGTCGTACCCCAGAGATATAGATCTCAAGTACTTAGGGTGGCGCATGAGTCAAGCATGGCAGGACACCTAGGTAAGGCTAAGACCACTAGCAAGGTAGTCGCTGAATTCTACTGGCCTGGTGTTAATGGCGATGTCACACGGTTCTGTAGGTCGTGCGACGTATGTCAGAAAACCGTATGTAAGGGAAGGGTCACAAGGGTGCCCTTAGGACAGATGCCATTAATAGATACACCGTTTAAAAGAGTGGCAGTAGATATTGTAGGACCAATACACCCAGTTACCGAAAGAAAGAATCGGTATATACTTACTCTGGCTGATTACGCGACCAGATACCCCGAAGCCGTAGCTTTACCAACTATTGAAACGGAAAGGGTAGCTGAAGCATTAGTTGATATCTTCAGTAGGGTAGGAGTGCCAGAAGAAATCCTCACTGATTGTGGTGCCCAATTCTCCTCTGACCTCATGGGTGAAATAAGTAGGCTGTTATCCATCAAACAGCTAAACACTACCCCATACCATCCGATGTGCAATGGACTGGTAGAGAAGTTTAATGGTACCCTGAAAAGCATGCTACGAAAAATGTGCGCGGAACGTCCGCAAGACTGGGACCGTTATTTAAACGCTGTTCTGTTCGCGTACCGTGAAGTACCGCAGGAAAGTTTAGGGTTTTCACCCTTCAAACTGTTGTACGGTAGAACAGTTCGAGGCCCGATGCGGATACTACGCGAACTATGGACTGGTGATGTCGCGAACGAGGAAATAAAAACAACTTACCAGTACGTGTTAGATCTGCGAAATAAACTTGAGAGTACATGCCAGATGGCACGTGACGAATTGATTAAATCGGGACGCAGATATGCCAAGTATTATAACCGCAGAGCGCGAAATAGGAAATTTCTTGTAGGAGATCAGGTGCTATTGCTTCTTCCAACGAGCTCAAATAAGTTACTAGTCCAGTGGAAAGGTCCCTAGGAAGTTAAAGAGGTAAAAGGTGACATGGACTATAAAATTGACATGGACGGTAATTTAAAGACCTTCCATGCTAACATGCTCAAGTTGTACATCAAGAGACAGAGCGACAATGTCAATAAGGGGAGTTGAAAATATAGGCGCAGACTACTTGAGTAGGGCATGATGGGAAATTTGTATGAATTTGCCTAATATTAAAATCCAGATTGTAGTATAACCAGTGTAAATGTTGTAAGATATCATCAGTAGTTATTTTTTTTCTTCTATTCTGTGTTAGTTTTAAAAATGTGTACATTTTTATTCTTAGGGGGAGGTATTGTCACATAATTAGGCGAAAATTGAATTTTGTTTTTCATGAATTACAAACTAATCTCATTTTTTTTTGGTTTCGTCGTACATGCGTTACCTGGGGTGAATAAGTGGTTTTCTCCAAGGTAAGCGGCGTGTAACGATTTGCATGTGCCTGACTTTGAATTACATGAAGTCCGGAACATTAGATTCACGTAGTGCACGGTAATCTTGCCGTGATTTCTGCTCACCTATTTGAGGGTATATAAGGCAGAATATTTCTGATAAATATTACGGGACTAAAAGTATCTTATCGTAGGAAAGATAGCCTGTCATTCTTTCTCCAACCAAAGGGGTGAGTGTTAAATTTATATTTCGTTTTATTGTGAATTTTATTCCGTTTATCATTTTATGTAATGATGCCTTTATTACAATACAGATTTAAACGTGGAATATTTGGAATTACTAGTCACTATTAGACTTTAAATGTAATAGTGTTATCTAAGTTGTAGATTGTTTTGAGACAACTATTATTAGTCTGGTTTTCTTTATTGTAGCTGATAGCATCTCTGATAACGCATCTGATAACATCTCTGGGAACATCTTTGATAACATCTTTGATATCGTAGCTGATTTGTTGCAGAACATCTCTGAATTATAGCTGAATGTGATTGATTGTGCCGTTTAATTGTGCAATCGAATTGAAGTATCTGACTGTCTGTCTGTCGAACTGTCTGTTCGTCTACATCTGTCGTGACGTGTAAATATCCAGAAATCTAGAAGTCCGAGTGTAGGAGCTGTCTAGAGTTGTAAACATCCGGGGTGGCATCTTAAAGTATTTGGGACCGTTGGTTCTAGTAGATGTTGTATGCTGTCTGTACGTATAACTGTGGTGGATCCGTGAAGGGCAAACGGCCGATAAAAGTATTGGTCAACCCTAGGTCTTCGGGGAAACTGGGCGGCGATTGAACTGTTGCTGAATCGTACGGTTATACAGGGTCGAGACACATGTGTGTGTTGCAATTGTAGTACAATTGAATACATTGTTGTATTTACATGGTTACTTCAAATCACAATAGTATTTCAAGGCTTTGCATGAATCTCAATAAAAGCTAGCAACTTGATTGAATACATGTATATGTTCGTGCTAGTTGTCGCAATCCATACGTGCGATAGTATAGTTTGATGTTTTGTATTTATTTATCGCAATTTATACTTGCGTTAATATAACTTTTGTAAAGGTTCCTTGGATCTGTGTATAGTCCAGGAGATTCCTTTGTATGTGTGTTTTATTTTGTATTAATATTTAATTTATTCATGTATTGTGAATGGTTGTGAGTGTAATTGTGGGTTGAACGCATGAGTTATTGTGTTGATACATCATTATTTATCATTAATGATTTATTTCATAAATTTATATTTTCTTTCACACATTATGTTTGTGTTGTTCATTTAATCCACCATCCACTCGGTAACAATTATGTTACAATGGTGTCAGAAGTGGGATCGCTGGATTAAGTGAACTGTCAATCATTTTTTTTGAAAGTATACATTTAATGTTTATATTTGAGCGTGACCTTCTTGACAAGATAATACTCAAGTTGGGGTTTATTTTTGTTTAGTTTATCTAGGTCCGGGTGTCCAGTATAAACGTATTTAAAACATTGGTTTGGTTACCTTCATCAGGAAGATAAGGTCAGTTTGTTCTATATATTTATATTCAAATTACAATTGGCATGTCGTCCCTTAAGGACTTGGTTGCCTTAGGCAAAGATTTTTGATATGAAGGTGAAAGTCTAAGGAAATTTATTCAGGAAGAACAAGCCCTGGAAAGGGAAGAAAGGGTAAAGGCAAGGGAATTAGAAAGGGAAGCCGAAGAAAGGAAACGGGAATTAGAAAGGGAATCCGATGAACGGAAATGGGCCATTGAGAAGGAAAAGATAGAATTAGAGTAGCAGGCCCAAAGGGAAAAGATAGAATTAGAGAAAGGGAAGATAGAATTAGAGAAGCAGGCCGAAAGGGAAAAGATAGAATTAGAGAAGCAGGCCGAAATGGAAAGGATAGAATGGGAGAGGGAAGCGGATGAAAGGCGAATAGGGTTAGAAGAAAAAGCAAAGCAACGGGATCATGAGCGTAAGGTAGAATTAGCAACAGCTGGAAGAGAACACGATTCTACCTTTAGCAAATTAAGGGCCCCAAATTACCTCCCTTTGACGATGAAAAAGATAACATGGATAGTTATCTTCATCGGTTTGAGCGGTATGCCGAAAACCAGAAGTGGAGTCAAAATGACTGGGCATTGCATCTTAGTGCTCTATTAAAGGGTAAAGCACTGGATGTATACTCGCGACTTCCGAGAGACGATGTGTTTAAGTACGACGTCCTAAAGGAAGCACTTCTAAAAAGGTACGAGCTAACTGAACAGGGTTTTCGTAAAAGGTTCAGGTAGAGCAAGCCCGATAAGGGAGAAACCTTTGGTCAGTTCACCGTTAGAATTGCGAACTATTTTGAGCGGTGGATTCAATGCGGCAAAGCGGTGAAAACGTTTGAAGGGTTGACTGCTTTCTTGCTCAGAGATCAATTATTTAATACAGTTGGGCGAGAATTAGATCAATTTCTGAAAGAGAAAGTCTTCACAAACGTAAAAGATATGGCTAAGCAAGCCGATTTCTTTGCCGAAGCTCATGGGGGAACCCAGAACGTGGTTTCAAAAGATTGTAAGTCTGGAAACCAGTCTGCGAAACCAATGCCTAGGGAGCTTGTGAAATCAGCTGAGGCAAATAAGTCAGTTAGGAATCCAGGTATTCAGCGTCTGCAATGTTACTTGTGTAATGCATGGGGTCATGTTCAAAAAGACTGTCCTAAAAGAAAGGGACTTGTACATAAGGTAGCAGTGGCTATACAAAGTAAAGGTATATCTGATAATATCGTACAGGTAGAACCATGTATTCATTCGCTTGGCACGTGTCTTTTTCCCGAAGCGCGTGTACCAACCGCGAGAGGGTTTGTCAACGGTCGAGAAGTCATAGTATTACGTGACACTGGTTTCACGGGCGTAGTGATCAAACGTAGTCTCGTGCAGGATAACCAAATGCTCGGGTGGGAGTCCCAATGTATGTTACTTGATCAGACGATCGGTCGCATTCCCGTAGCAAGGATCACGGTAAAAACACCTTTCCTAACGGGAACTGTTGATGCCCTTTGTATGGAAAACCCTATTTACGATCTGACGATCGGTAATGTTGAAGGTTCCCGTCTTCCAACCATGGCCAATTTTAAAATACCTTTGGCCCAGGCAATAGAAACGCGCGCGCAAACACTGCGAAAGAAAACCGCGTTTCATAAATTAATAGTCACTGAATCGATCTCAGGAATTTCGCGTGATGATTTCAAATAAGAGCAAGAACGTGATGAATCCATCAAGACAATTGTTGAGAAAATCACGTCCGACGCGATTAAACACTGCAAGGGTGGGGGTAGCTCTAGATTCGTACGCAAGAACGGATTAATTCATAGGGAGTTTAGCGCTCGGGAGGGTAAGAAGTATTGGCAAGTGGTCGTACCCCAGAGATATAGATCTCAAGTACTTAGGGTGGCGCATGAGTCAAGCATGGCAGGACACCTAGGTAAGGCTAAGACCACTAGCAAGGTAGTCGCTGAATTCTACTGGCCTGGTGTTAATGGCGATGTCACACGGTTCTGTAGGTCGTGCGACGTATGTCAGAAAACCGTATGTAAGGGAAGGGTCACAAGGGTGCCCTTAGGACAGATGCCATTAATAGATACACCGTTTAAAAGAGTGGCAGTAGATATTGTAGGACCAATACACCCAGTTACCGAAATAAAGAATCGGTATATACTTACTCTGGTTGATTACGCGACCAGATACCCCGAAGCCGTAGCGTTACCAACTATTGAAACGGAAAGGGTAGCTGAAGCATTAGTTGATATCTTCAGTAGGGTAGGAGTGCCAGAAGAAATCCTCACTGATTGTGGTGCCCAATTCACCTCTGACCTCATGGGTGAAATAAGTAGGCTGTTATCCATCAAACAGCTAAACACTACCCCATACCATCCGATGTGCAATGGACTGGTAGAGAAGTTTAATGGTACCCTGAAAAGCATGCTACGAAAGATGTGCGCGGAACGTCCGCAAGACTGGGACCGTTATTTAAACGCTGTTCTGTTCGCGTACCGTGAAGTACCGCAGGAAAGTTTAGGGTTTTCACCCTTCAAACTGTTGTACGGTAGAACAGTTCGAGGCCCGATGCGGATACTACGCGAACTATGGACTGGTGATGTCGCGAACGAGGAAATAAAAACAACTTACCAGTACGTGTTAGATCTGCGAAATAAACTTGAGAGTACATGCCAGATGGCACGTGACGAATTGATTAAATCGGGACGCAGATATGCCAAGTATTATAACCGCAGAGCGCGAAATAGGAAATTTCTTGTAGGAGATCAGGTGCTATTGCTTCTTCCAACGAGCTCAAATAAGTTACTAGTCCAGTGGAAAGGTCCCTAGGAAGTTAAAGAGGTAAAAGGTGACATGGACTATAAAATTGACATGGACGGTAATTTAAAGACCTTCCATGCTAACATACTCAAGTTGTACATCAAGAGACAGAGCGACAATGTCAATAAGGGGAGTTGAAAATATAGGCGCAGACTACTTGAGTAGGGCATGATGGGAAATTTGTATGAATTTGCCTAATATTAAAATCCAGATTGTAGTATAACCAATGTAAATGTTGTAAGATATCATCAGTAGTTATTTTTTTTCTTCTATTCTGTGTTAGTTTTAAAAATGTGTACATTTTTATTCTTAGGGGGAGGTATTGTCACATAATTAGGCGAAAATTGAATTTTGTTTTTCATGAATTACAAACTAATCTCATTTTTTTTTGGTTTCGTCGTACATGCGTTACCTGGGGTGAATAAGTGGTTTTCTCCAAGGTAAGCGGCGTGTAACGATTTGCATGTGCCTGACTTTGAATTACATGAAGTCCGGAACATTAGATTCACGTAGTGCACGGTAATCTTGCCGTGATTTCTGCTCACCTATTTGAGGGTATATAAGGCAGAATATTTCTGATAAATATTACGGGACTAAAAGTATCTTATCGTAGGAAAGATAGCCTGTCATTCTTTCTCCAACCAAAGGGGTGAGTGTTAAATTTATATTTCGTTTTATTGTGAATTTTATTCCGTTTATCATTTTATGTAATGATGCCTTTATTACAATGCAGATTTAAACGTGGAATATTTGGAATTACTAGTCACTATTAGACTTTAAATGTAATAGTGTTATCTAAGTTGTAGATTGTTTTGAGACAACTATTATTAGTCTGGTTTTCTTTATTGTAGCTGATAGCATCTCTGATAACGCATCTGATAATATCTCTGGGAACATCTTTGATAACATCTTTGATATCGTAGCTGATTTGTTGCAGAACATCTCTGAATTATAGCTGAATGTGATTGATTGTGCCGTTTAATTGTGCAATCGAATTGAAGTATCTGACTGTCTGTCTGTCGAACTGTCTGTTCGTCTACATCTGTCGTGACGTGTAAATATCCGGAAATCTAGAAGTCCGAGTGTCGGAGCTGTCTAGAGTTGTAAACATCCGGGGTGGCATCTTAAAGTATTTGGGACCGTTGGTTCTAGTAGATGTTGTATGCTGTCTGTACGTATAACTGTGGTGGATCCGTGAAGGGCAAACGGCCGATAAAAGTATTGGTCAACCCTAGGTCTTCGGGGAAACTGGGCGGCGATTGAATTGTTGCTGAATCGTACGGTTATACAGGGTCGAGACACATGTGTGTGTTGCAATTGTAGTACAATTGAATACATTGTTGTATTTACATGGTTACTTCAAATCACAATAGTATTTCAAGGCTTTGCATGAATCTCAATAAAAGCTAGCAACTTGATTGAATACATGTATATGTTCGTGCTAGTTGTCGCAATCCATACGTGCGATAGTATAGTTTGATGTTTTGTATTTATTTATCGCAATTTATACTTGCGTTAATATAACTTTTGTAAAGGTTCCTTGGATCTGTGTATAGTCCAGGAGATTCCTTTGTATGTGTGTTTTATTTTGTATTAATATTTAATTTATTCATGTATTGTGAATGGTTGTGAGTGTAATTGTGGGTTGAACGCATGAGTTATTGTGTTGATACATCATTATTTATCATTAATAATTTATTTCATAAATTTATATTTTCTTTCACACATTGTGTTTGTGTTATTCATTTAATCCACCATCCACTCGGTAACAATTATGTTACATGTATGTATGTATGTATGTATGTATGTATGTATGTATGTATGTATGTATGTATCTATGTATCTATGTATGTAGAGAGAGAGAGAGAGAGAGAGAGAGAGAGAGAGAGAGAGAGAGAGAGAGAGACTGTGGAGAAGCCCGGTCGCAGAAAAAGCTCCTCCCCTTGCCACACTTTCAGTGATATAAGACTCATTGCAATTTCTCACAATCCCGACTGGAGTTCCGAAACCAGGAAAGGAGAGTAATCGAACTGGATATATCGCCTTAAAAAAATGTCACCAAACTGTTAAACCAAGAAGACTAGAAAAAGACCACCATGCACAAACAAAGTTATCTCTTATAGAAGACACGTTTTCTTTTATATGATTCTCTTAAATTTGCTTATAGTCTTATAGTTGGTACTATAAATATGAAATATACGAATATAAAGTTATATAAGACAACATATGTCTTAATGACTCATCGATATATATATATATATATATATATATATATATATATATATATATATATATATATATATATATCACACATACATACATACATACATACATACATACATACATACATACATACATACATACATACATACATACATACATACATACATACATACATACATACGTACATATATATATATATATATATATATATATATATATATATATATATATATAGTTCAATAAAATATTTTCCAGCATCCGCAAAAAGATTTAAATAAACTAGTTTAAATATAATACCTTTAAAAATTTAACTCCTGTAGAAACAGTCACATGAAGTTTAGCAAACACGACACTTTTGTGTTCATTTGTTTATCTTGTCTATGTTTTGTATTTGCCTTTGAAAAGACTTATTAGCAGTCTAAAGCTCTCAAGCTAGATAGATGCGAGTTCTGCACTGATTGTCGTCAGTTTATTGCATACATCTTTAATCAATTCCTGACACACAAACACACACGCATACATACATACATACATACATACATACATACATACATACATACATACATACATACATACATACATACATACATACATACATACATACATACATACATACATACATACGTACGTACGTACGTACAGACAGACAGACAGACAGTCAGACAAACAGATAGATAGATAGATAGATAGATAGATAGATAGATAGATAGATAGATAGATAGATAGATAGATAGATAGATAGATAGATAGATAGATAGAAAGCCCACAAGGCAATAGCTTATCATGATATTTGTTATTCTCAGTCTGATTAGAAATATAGGCGTTTACAATACCAGTCCCATCGTGAGGAAACCCGCGCTTTTTCCTTTACTATGAAAACACCAGAACGTTAAAACAGTTTCATTATTAACATACGTAATACGAGGCCGAAATGCCGAAATACACATAACCTTTCTACATCAATCACAATTTTCTGCAGGTGTAAAACGCTGCAATTTAATTCGTAATAGGTTTGATTATTATTATGTGGGCTAATTTTAAAATAAAAGAATTTTAATTGTGATGATATTGTTGACGATATATTTCTAAGAGGGAAAGTTTGAATAGGTTTGTCTAATAAAAATGTATAGAACTGGTTATTCTTAGCAGGAGATTCAATAATACCTCACTATGGGAACTCAAATCTCATCGACAAGTTGGTAGTTGTCATCTGATTGCGACTTCGATCCAATATATATACATGTTCTCAATTATTTGGATGCAAACTTATGACTGTAGAATATCTCATTACGTGCGACCCTCCCCCCCTTAAGGCATATGCATGATTTACAACATTTGTAATTTGGGAAAAACAAATAATTAAAGTTATGTACCATGTGGCTGTTTTAAAATTGTTTTCAGTGAAAGCATCCTTTCGGTCGTTTGTAACCACCCATTATATATGCCTGCCTCAGCCAATGTAAGCAAATATGAAGTTACTTTGTCGGCTAACTTGCTTATTCTTGATGATTTTGGAATTTACGATATGTTTTTCAAACAAACATTTGGTAAACACGCAAAACTAATTTGTTACCATGGATAAAATATTCTTAGGAAATATGATTTATGGGAAAATAAAGTATACTTTTGAGATAAAATGGAAAGTGTGGATATTCTTTTCATTATAAAGTGCGTCTTTTACAAAGACTTGAATAAGTAGTGATCGATGGCCAGCATCTTGTCTCTTTAAAGGAAAATGTTTGTTATCAAAACTTGCGAAATCGTTTAATAATGAGCCACACATGATAGTTTCCGTCATGCACAGTGCACGCATAAATCAAATGTTAGCTAGCGACAAGAAGAGTAAACGGAAGTCTACTGTTTTTAAAGATAATTCTGTCTGAAGTTCAAACGGATATGTAGCTTGTTAATCAAAAGTGCTTCTTTACGAAATCGAAATTACATATGTTTGTGATAAGGAAACCTCCTGACACCGAGCCTTAGTTAACTTCCTTAACGCATCGTTCTCAACAGGCATGTATAAATAAACCTATAGTGTTAGAGATATAAATCTATATTTACTTAACCTTATTGTTGTGTTTTGTCAAGCGGTATATTCAAACAGATAAATATATACTTACATAACTTCCTTGACGCATTGTTGTCAAGTACCATGTCTAAATGAAAATACTTAGTAATAAATATAAATATATTCTTATCATATTCACAACACATTTAGGTTGATTTTGATTGACCGGAAATAAAAACACATAATGAAAGTAACAATCCTTTAATACAATGTTTCTTTAATAGGAGCCTAAATTAATTAAGATAAAATGAAGAAAAACAAAATGTTAGAAATTTTGACAAATATTCCGTATTTACTACAGGTTTGGGATATTGAATTTCCTCACAAGATATACCGGTATTTTAGAACATACAACGGAAATGTATGGTGTACACGAGGATAGTAAAGTGTCTAGTTGATCAAATTTTTCTATGTGTATTGCAATGAATTAGACGATGCGAAGAGATACATATCGTTCCTTTTTTATTGTTTTCAATCTCGAAATAATTCTTATTTGTCAAAGTTTGTAATATATTTGAGTGAAGTATATAATGCAACGCCATTATTAATAGTCCTGTCTCCAAATCAAGTATGAAGCGATTCTTAAGGAATTCATCGGAGTCAAAATAAGACAGAGACTCTTGATTGACTTCTTAAATCCATGATAAATGAAATGAAATATTCAATAAAGATCCGGACTCTAAAAAATTTGTAGCAAAAAAAAATCTCTCGAATCTCTTAGTTTCATTTATTTTCTGCGTAGCTAACCAATAACGATGAATTTAACAAGATAACCGGGTTGAATTTCACTTTTGGCGATGATATAAATACAATGTTTAAAAATGAATGACTTGAATGAGTAATTAATTATGAATAAGTGGGTGTATATATCATCCAAATATTGGATTAAGTAACATTAGAACGCACAAATGAAATAATACAAAAATACCAACACATTACTCTACAAAATACAAACACAAGGGGGTTGAATAATTCACAATGACTAAACAATGGAAAGATGGATATAGTCCACTCAGAAAACAATCAATGTAGAAGTTTACTCATGTAGTAAAATGAGTTCACACATAGCGAAATTATGCAAAATAAAAAAGGACGAATATACAACTGATCTTTACAATTGCGAAAGATACAATTTGTTTTACGAAGCCCAACATGCAAACGTTCGTTTGCCAAACGATGCGTCCATTGTTTTAGCCGAAATCAGAGCAATAGACCTTGCTCTGAAATTTTTTGAGAATAAACGTATTTTAAATAGTATTGTTTTCTTTGATTCACTATCAGTGCTTCAGTCAATACACAATAGAAAACTGTAAAACCCATTATTAACCAATATCCTCGTCAAACATACCCAGCTTAGTACCTTGTACAATATAGTATACTGTTGGTTACCTAACCATATTGGTATTAAAGGTAATAAAGAGGCAGATCGCGCTGCTAAAATGGTTATAGTTTACTTATTTTAAACCTCTTATCAAAAGGTACCTACGCCACAAGTGGCAGGCATAATGGAATACCTCAGTGAATAACAATCTTCACGCCATCCAACCAACCCTGGGAGAAAGGATTCCTTCTTAAAGAACCATCCGAGAGTAGGAGGTAATCATTGCAAGAATCCGAATTGGTCATACATACTTAACCCACTTCTACATACTAAAAGGCGAAGATCCACCAGAGTGCGTTACTTGCAATAAACCATCCACAGTTAAGCACTTCATGACCGAGTGATTCGACCTGCAATCAACGCGTGCTAGATATTATAATGTGCATGATATGAAGGAACTTTTTGATACTATAAGTATGACTTGAATTTTAGATTTCCTGAAGGAAGTAAACCTTTATTTTAAACTATGAATTGTATGCCATCACATTGAGCATTTGTATATAATGTAAATACCGCCCCTATTTGCTAGGTCTTTTCATCTGTCCCGTTGATTGGGAAACTTCATATTTTACTATTACTAACATCTTACAACTTTACTTGGAACTATATGGGTTTTTTATAATCGCTGGTCGATATTAAACATTTTAGTTTTTTTTAAACATGTATGCATACAACTTATTGTATGGCGCTAAATAGCCTAAATGCGCTGGTGCGCCGTTAAAAAGAAACAACCCTCTCCCCCCCCCCAAAGAAATATACAAAAAAAAAACTTTCCCGTAATAAATTAGAACATCTTGTATATCATTGACGTCTGAAGGAGTAAACGTTTTAGATAATAGATGTATTAGATAATAGATGTACTAGAACAATTATGGGCTATTACTCACGGGGTGTTAGATTTGGAGTAGGTTTCATTTCCGAGACGAGAGAGCATGTCAACGTTGTTGACTCTGCCAGTGATAGAGGAACATAGTCCAAAACTTAAGTAATAATAGCACGTTTCTCCCACTTTATAATTAGTGCTTAAACGTGACGTGATTCGCTATTTAAGTGATAGCGCCTTGTAACGAGAAGTTCCACCAAACCTCTATGCAGCTAATACTTAAAACATACAACAACATATGGACAAATATGAAATTACATTAGAATAGAATTTCAAAACAGAGTTTCCAAATACTCCATACCACATTAGTAATCGTACTCTTTTTTTTTTGTTGCAAATCCTACCAGCCGACCATTTATCGCGCTGCATTAAAGTACGAATGGACATTTTCCTGTGAACCTATATGTAGTAAAAGGTTTAGAAATATAGTATATAAACATATATAAACTATGATTTAATTTAATAATTCCACACCATAATGCATAACCAAATCATACGTGACTTCGATCACAGACACAGTGGCTGTGTGTTTAGGTGTCCGTGTGTGAGCATTTAAAATTTGTCTTTAATTCTGTTAGGTGTAAATTATTTTAAACGTTGTATGATAAGGCAGAAGGCGAGCAGACAGATATCCGTTATCAAGTACTCTTCCAGGGGAGAGATATAGCAAATTGATCTCAATTAAAATATATCCGAATAAATATATCAGTGTCCAAGATTGCCTCTGACATCCTTTGCATACGTTGACCATTAATCAGTACGCTAGTTTTAGGAAGTGTCTTTGTTTGCTCCTAGGTCTTGATCTTAAGTTTTAAAACACTTTCACACTGTTTGTGTCTGTTGTTCTGTACTTAGTGTATAAGGAATATGTTTGACTAATTATTCGGAAAACTTTAAATTACATCAATTATATTCTAAATGTATTTATATTAAGAGAATCATTGTGCTGCGCGTATGTACGTGTATGTGTATATATGTATATATATATATATATATATATATATATATATATATATATATATATATATATATATATATATATATATATATATGTATATATATATATATATATATATATATATATATATATATATATATATATATATGTGTGTGTGTGTGTGTGTGTGTGTGTGTGTGTGTGTGTGTGTGTGTGCAATTTGGAGTTTTAATGTAGCTTTAACAATTTTCCAATGATAGTGTGGCAGCTTACAGTGGTATCTAGCACTGGAGCATCATGCCGTAGACACGCAACATCATGTCCCACCCAGTCACATTATCCTGCACACCAGGCTAACATCATGTCCCACCCAGTCACATTATCCTGCACACCAGGCTGACCAGTCCTAAAAATAACCTCTTAATGCTGAGAGCCTAGCGAGGCAACTTCTAGTACCAGTTTTACAAGTCTGTGGTATGAGTCGGCAGGGATTTAAACCTGCGAACTATTGCAACTGACACGGACGCTCAAGCCCCTTAGTCCACCGGAATTATACCGGAATTGAAAAGCATACAATATGACATAAAATATACTGTCATTTTAATAGACACTTTTTGTGCAATGAACATACTTCAGAAACAAATCTTAAAGCTCAAGTGTATTTCATTTGGAAAATATCCAGATGTTTCCCACAATAAGGATGAAGTAGTACAAAAATGCAACAATACTACTGTCTACATCCACAACAGCAACAGCTATTCATCTTTGAACAATCGCTCAAAAAAGCTAAGACCTTTTTAGCCAGCATTAAATGTCAGAAGAATAACCACTTTAAAGATACCGAAGTGTAGTCATGCTATTTGACCAAAATAGTTTTTATTACCTCTTTGACCCGATATAAGTTGGAAGAAGATGGGTACTAGTTACTGCATTGCTCTCTGACCGAATCGTCAACGAAATGCTGACATCTTAAAACATAAAATATAACAATAAATCAGCCATAGTACACAACAGTAAATGAGCCGTAAGCATGACTGTCTGATCTTTTCCTATTTAACTACATTATGGCAGACAATATCTGAGTTTTGTATAGATACGTAAACGTAGAGCTTCCATGTATTTACTAGTAGACTTTCCATAATTTATAATATTATACACCAATATCATTATATTATAAATGTTAATTAATTTCGCATCAATGTAAAGCTTTACAACAGTTTTATCTCAGTAGCAATTATACAGGTCAATAATTGAAATCAATATACATTATCAACAATTGTGGATTGGAAAACCGATGGAATCAAGAATCGTGTTAGCGATGATGTTATGATCCAGTTGTGCTTTTCCCATGTTATTATAATAAACAACATTGTTTGAAAGAATATATTGTTTTTTAATAATTTATGAACCATCATTAAGATTTGGACTATAGGAATTTTATTGTAATTGCTTTTTCTTCATGAATAGCTAGATAATTAATAAATCAGATTTTTTTCTAATGTTACTCACCAAGGATAGATTACCAATTAAAGTCTAGACATGCTATCCAGAAATACGCATAAATCATGGAAAATATATGGTCTTATTTGTGCTTTATAAGCACTCCAGGGCAGAGTTTATGTAATACTATATATGCGCTGTTCTTAAACAAGTAGTCTTTATTCTCTCATATTATATTCGATCTACAGAATGCAAATAAATAAATAAATAGATAAATAAATACATTTTTAAAAGATATTATTTTTTTAAATACATTTATAAACTAAAAGGTCAAAGCAAACGCCAACACAAACAAGAACAACAACGGCAAAACATTTTAACTTTGTCCAAAGGACATGGTATGATAGCATTGAATCACCTTAACTTTGTCAGACGGATGCTGTATGACAGCATTCAAAACATGTTAAATTTGTCACAGGAACACAGTATGACAGCATGGAATCACCTTAACTTTGTCAGACGGATGCTGTATGACAGCATTCAAAATATGTTACATTTGTCACAGGGACACATTATGACAGCATTAAAAACACGTTAACTTTGTCACATATTCAAGGTAGGACACCATTCAAATAAAGTTAAATTTGCCAGACGGATACGTGATGACATCATTCAAAACATGTTAACTTTGTCACAGCGACACGGTATGACAGCAATCA
The DNA here is from genome assembly GCA_030141615.1 of Unio pictorum. Taxonomy (NCBI): domain Eukaryota; kingdom Metazoa; phylum Mollusca; class Bivalvia; order Unionida; family Unionidae; genus Unio; species Unio pictorum. The sequence continues at coordinate 4,381,034 of JARLTB010000218.1, forward strand.
AAACAAGCCAACAGCTATGGCAGACCAATCAGGATAGATCGACATCCCAAAAATAAACTAAGATACATGCAAAACGGGCTGATAATACTAAATATTTATGAAAGCTTTTCGAAAGATTTAAACTTCTTTTTTGAAATATCAGTTACCTAACATTGAACATATACTGTCAACGTTAACGTTTACATTTTTTCTTTTACTTATATGATTAAGTCAGAATAAATCCTCGTATAAAAGCAACATTTTCCAATCTTGCTATTAAGTAAATAGAAACAAAACATATTTTCGTACTCAGGAAAATATCAATCGTCTAATAGTCTATGCCTTCATCATATTTGATAGTATTTCTAAGAAAGCAACACGATACTACATGCAAATCTGGATTTTGTAAGTTTGTGAATTTTTTGTTTGTTAAGAAATATGTATCTGGAAAATCTCCTCTTGTGCGTTTGGAACTACGTTCCCATATGAATGTAACAAATAATGGCACCATGATTAATCACAGTAAGCGATGCTTGGCCCAAGTTTAACCCCATATATTTTGCTTAATCGATTTTCGCCGTGAATAGACCTCAGTAGAGAAACAGAGCATCCTCCGAACAGCAATCATGCATTTGTGGAGGAACCTTAATAAGCCCATGCTGAGAACTCATTATTGTATTGGTTTAAGAGAAAATAGAAAAAGTCATTTTTAGGATTGCGATTTCCTAGCTTTAACAACCTAATATATACATTTTCATCTACGGGCTATGGGGCCCCGAGTGATCTAAAGCACTCTCCGTTACGGATCACTGCCATCTCACCTCTGTCTGCGTGTGTTCGAGTCTAAGATTCGGCTAATGTAGTTACGTGAGAAAGCTTGCCAGGAGCTTCTCGTGGGTCGGTGGTTCTTTCCGGGGGTTTTCCCGGGTTCTTCTTCCACCAATAATACTGGACGCCAAGTATAGCCTATCGTGTGCTGAACAGTGGCGTTAAACCCTACAACAACACAACGTCTACGGACTTAATATACTTGAGAGTATATTATTACTACCAGTAATCAATATTGCTTTCAGAATGCAGCGTTATGAAGTTAAGGTACTGTTACACAAACTTAAACGTAAGAAGAGGACGCTACTTACATAATAGATAAACTGGTGACATAAATAGAAACATTTGCAATTTCCTAGTTAAACCTACTGTATGACTTACATTGTGCTTGTTTAAGTAATACTAAAAAATGTTGGTTAATTGGATTCAATATTTAAAATGCAGCTTTTATTATGGCAATATTATCTTTTCAGTGTATTTAGTGAAGAAATAAATATGATACCGGCATTTAGACATATTTTTTCTGGGAAGCATGATGTTGTTTTCAAAGTAACACGATCAAATGTCGACAACAGATATTTAGTGATACCAAGTAATATTTTGCCATTATCACAAAGTTTCACTGAATGTACTTTATAGAATTATATGGACATGACCAAAGCCCCCAAGTGTCATATACACGTCATGTCTTAATAGCAGGTGCTGACAAATGCCCTCACAGTCTTAAACATATATCATTGATGTCTACTTAGTCCTCCTGCACTTTATGTCAGGTCTGGACGTTTATTGATCGTGTACGTCTGTTTAGGGATCGTCATAACTTTGATTGAGATCTTCTGATCACAGGATTTCTCCATAAGAGTTCAACAATTTTGATGAACACAATTGTATGGCTCGCATGGGCTTGAATAAATGAGCAATATATTCTTTTTCGCCTAGTGTGAGACTCATCGTACGTTACTTTAGTGTGTACTAGTTTGTCAGTTCTGATATTCCCCTGTCGGTCAGGATAGATGCCTTATCGTGTTCCAACCTTAGAACTTCTTGTTGTTCAGTGGTTCTTGTCGGGGTTTAACAGGGTTCTTCCTCTCCCAATTATAATGGCCGCCATGTAAAGCCTATAGTGTGCTGCAAACTGCGTTCAACAACATTTCCAAGTCCATATGTATTTGTCTACGTCACATACAGAGCCAGAATCCTACTGAAATTGTTTTGCAAATACCATTAGAATTATCATGGTGGTAAGATATATATTAAATATTACGCCTTGCCATATTTTAACTTTTTTTTGTTTTATATGACCATTTCCTCATAGTCAGATATACATGTATTGTAATGTTCAGCTTTAGTGAAATTATCAAAGGATTTTGTGGAGACCATACTTGAATTTATATGTGCATGTTTCATTTTTGTTCTGCTGTTATACACAATGCTTGATTCTTTATGCTGCATGTTTCGGTCTTCACAATATACATCGATGTTATTTATACCCGATTCATCGTTACTGAGCTCTGAAACAGTATTATCACTTTCCCCAACTGTGTAAGATCGAAATTTGGAAAGGGTTCATTCTATCTTGTTTTTACATTCAGGAGGCATTATTTGTTTTTTTTTCTGTTTTTAAGCTTTCAAACGTGACCACACATTGTTGATTACGTTGCTGAAGGAAATAGGTCCACTTTCATGATATTGCTTGTTTGGTTTGAAAACTGAATACACATCAATATAAATCATATTTCTCCTATCTCTGCATTGAAATTTGTTGAAACTATCATTTTCAGCAGAAGAGACTTCATGGTAGTATTTACGATAATTTCCACGGTTCTAGCTTGACCAGTCTACACGTGATGTAGTTATGAGTCACCTTTATTATAGTTTAAATAGAACACACAATATAGTCCGCTCTGTAGGTTTACCTTTATCCTTTCTTGAACAGTGGGCTCCGAATTAAGAAGAGTGTGTGTTTGTGTGTGTGTGTGTGTGTGTGTGTGTGTGTGTGTGTGTGTGTGTGTTTCTTTTTCTTGTACTTCTTCGTTGTTTCAGATTGTCAGCATGAGAGTTATTTTAATCCTAATATTGTCAGTCATTCCCACCCACTCGTATTTTATAACGCAATACTTATTGTTCATTTATACTGGCCGTCATTCCAATAATTTTTAGATGTTTTTGTTATATAGAAATGTTCCTACGCATGTTGAAGCAAATGCATTTCAATAATGTAATTTCACTCAACCATTCATACATGTTATTCCTATCGGTGACATAACCGGGAAATCATATAAATAAAAGGGCTCAGTCTAAAATGCGCGTATTTAACCCCACCATCCGTTAGACGTGACGAAACATTCGCGATTAGGTTATTTTATAATCTCTCTCTCTCTCTCTCTCTCTCTCTCTCTCTCTCTCTCTCTCTCTCTCCAATTATTTATCACTAAAGACCATCAATACAATGTTATTTACAATTATTGTTGACCGCTGGGTGGCTTAGTAGTTGTAGCGTCCGCCTCGGACGCGGGATGTCGTAGGTTCGATCCCCGACCGAGTAATACCAAAGACTTACAAAACTAGTACTAACAGCCGCCTCGCTTGATGCTCAGCATAGAGAAGTTAGTGTTAGGACTGGTTGACCTGGTGTCAGGATAATGTTACTGGATGAGACATCATGCTACATGTCTGAGGCATGATGCACCAGTGCTAGACATCACTATAAACTGTCACACTGCATACATCGTAGCGATAAGACTGATCTATGTTAAACCTACTTTAAAAAATCCAAATCACACACACACACACACACACACACACAACACACACAACTATTGTTTAACGTGCATGGCAATGCATATGTAGAGTCTGTCCTTGTTACACAATTCCGATAAATGTCGAAGTAACAAATAATTCAATGATTCAATCTCAGTCTTGACACTCAATTAACTTGCATGTTTTAATTTATTTATTAGCTTTATCGGGTAGAATATAAACTATTTCTAACCTGAACATAGGAGATCTTCTATACCATTCCGGTGGCAAAGTGGTTATTGTGTCTGTATGGAGTGTGAGAGGTTGCGAGTTTGAACCCTATACCAAGTCATACTTAAGAATTATGCTCGGTATTCAAAGGTCAGTGTTAGGACTGGTGAGGATAATCTGATTGGGTGAGACATCATGCTATATGTCTCCGGCATGTTTCCCTAGACAGCTTAACAAACTGCCACACTGCAGACATCGTAGCAATTTTACTGAATTTGTTTTAAAGTTTCATTAGAAACTCAACACACACACACACACACACACACACACACACACACACATACATACATACATACATACATACATACATACATACATACATACATACATACATACATACATACATACATACATACATACATACATACATACATACATACATACATACATACATATTGAAAATCGTCTAACATAGCCAGACGCAGATAAGTGGTGCTAGTTTAGATATATTAATAAAGCGTTGTTGATGCAGCTATATATGTGAATTTGTGGGCTCCTTCAGACAGAAAGGACTTAATTTCCGTTCATTGTGTTAAAGCCATACATGTTTGCACACTACCATCTTTTTGTCTAGGATATGAACCTTGTCATTATAGACTCAGCAGCTTATCACTCCCCGTGTAATGTAATCTTCCGCCGCAAGATATAAGAAATAAACCCTTAGATTGCTTTATTAAGTGACAATATCCTTACTGGAAATATTTGCCTTAGGCTCGCAAAGTGTAAAAATTACTTTCGAGAGAAATGTTATTTATTTCCCTGTTGAATGTCAGGTTAACACGTAGTAAGGATGAAATGTGGTGAGTTTGCATATATAGTTATGCCGCATTGATTAAAACACGATTAGCAAGGTCCGGACATTAATCGAATGCTTGTGTCTTACGTTTTCCCGCTTCAAACTTATATTTATGTCAATTAATCGAGCACTTGAACACCAGCATACAGCGATATAACTTCCGGAAAGATGGCCGTAATCGCTTAACCGGCCTTAAGCAGCTATTCCGTTTTTGTGCTGTTTTTAATAATATGTGTTTGTTGTCTATTTTCTTCTGCATTATTGTGCATCATCATGCATTGGCTGTTCAGTTTGAATGTGTTTCTCCATCTCCTTGTTTTGGAAACAAGAACAACTAGATTTGTTCTCGGCTGTCTTGCTGAACTAATACAACGTCTTTTGCTTTTTGTTAAACTGCCATCACGTGATCGGCAGTAAAACCGTTTATACTACGATGAATCCTCATCAATTGCTTTACGTTTAACCCCTTGGCTCCCCGTACTACATTGTACTCAAGACTAAACGAACTGGGACTACATTCATTATTACTTAAATGTAAGCGTAAGTGAAAAAGAAAACGTTGTTTCAAAGCTGGCCAGCGTTGAACAAGAAGAATAATTCCAGTTATCACCCTTTCGTCCTTTCCGGTTGAACAATTTAAAAATTCGGCCCTTAATTTAGATAACCTGGCGCAAATCACTGTTAAATCAACCACCTTTGTGGCAACTATCCAAGAGATACCACTGCGTATTGCATTATTCAGCGTCCAATCACTAGGACCAACGGAAAAGCGCACAAAAATAGTTAATTTTATCAACGATCAGAATATCGGATCAAACACCCACCGATAACTCCATCAATTCGTTTCCCCGCCACTCTCGCGGAGGTGGAATTGCCGTCATCGCAAAGAATTCCATGATAAAATGTCTGAAACACAACACAACTTTCAGTTTCTGCCACACATCGTTTTGAACTAGGCCAAGCAATACTCACACTGGAACAATGTAAGTCCATTTTTGTCTGCCTCTACCGCCCTCCTCCTAGTAAAAACAACAAGCTGACTGAATCTCTCTTTTTTAGAGCAGTTTCTGAATCTTTCGGAGTATGGATATTCGATAGGTGGCAACCTATTTATTCTTGGAGATTTCAACTTTCACCTTGACTGTCCTGGAAACCCATACGCGTCAAAACGCCTAGATTCGATGCATGTTTTCAACCTTAAACAGCCAGTTAACCAACATACACATAAACATTGTAATATTTTAGACTGGATTCGTCATAGACCTGATGATATGTTTCTGCTCTGTACCCTACAATGGCTATTCATTCGGTCCAGAATCAAACACAAACTTGTTCTCTGTGCTACGTTTCTCTGACAAACTCCAGTCCAACATACCTATCTGGCCTCATCCATGTGTACACACCAACAATATACTTAAGCTCCTCTTCTAACAATGATATACTCATTATTCCCACTATGAAAACTAAGTCACATAGACAACGCTCTATTACATACCAGGGCACAGCAACGTGGAATGCTTTGCTCTTTGCAGTTAGACACAAAGACACAGTGATCCATTTCATGAGTGCTCTTAAAGCTCACCTGTATCGAGTGCAAGAACAAACTTAAAGACCTAAACATGTTTTCTACCTTAATGCTAATGTCATGGTGATTTTATAGATGGTGTAAAGCGCTTAGAGCTTCTGAAAATTAGGCGCTTCTAAAGTCGTCATTATTTTTATTTGTATTATATCGTATTAAACTCTATCAAAGAATAATACTGTGCAAATATATATAAAGTGCATTGAGTGTATATTAATGAAAACGGATATACTTTATATTTCAGAAGCTGATGTTTAATAATAATAATAATAATAATAATAATAATAATAATAATAATAATAATAATAATAATAATAATAATAACGTGACCTAATCTTTAGAAGCTGAAAGAGTTTCATAATATCAGATAACACACAAAGACATATTTGTGAAACTACAAAAGAAACATGCTGACATAAATAAAAGAAGTAAACATTATTAGGTGTTTCAGGCTGTTCTTGCAGTCCAATTTGTTAAGTTTTAATATGGTCTATAATAAGTATTTCTCCCCACATAGCTATTGCCTCGTCGCAATTGAACGTTGTCCGTATGGCTTTGTTTTAATTAGTTTGAACAATGAAAACGATAGTGTTGGAATAGGAGCTTTAGTTTCTAGATGGAGTGTACATATTGGTGAGGTCAGGCAGTTATATCGGACCCCAGCCACTCAACAAAATGTAGCATATTCATTTACTTTGGTGTCTGATTCCGGATCGAACGGGTAGTTTTTTGAAGGTTACAAAGGAGAGATGTAATCAGTTGTTCGTACTCTAAGGACTATTCAAGTCGCCATGTTTTGCATTTTGTGAAGTTTCTGAAGTAGATATTGAGATGAGCCAGATAGTCGTTAATTGCAATAGTATAGTCTGAAAAGTACTAATGATCACACAAGCAACGTTCCCTTTTAGCGAATGGTAGTTGTGCGCGCATTGCTCGCTGCAATGCCCAAGCATTACGGAGACAGCAAAATTTAACGTTGGATTTAGCAAAATTTGACAATTCAGCTGCGCGGGGATGCACACAAGTGTTTTAATTTTATCGACATAAAGAAAATTGAGAAAGGAGTTCATGCGTCGCAGCTCCAGATTTACAGCTGTGCATATGCTCGTTACATGATTATGTAATGCGAGATTACTGCCCAGCGCCATTGACGTTTTGTAGTGACTTTGTAAATTTAATTTTGGCATTGTTGACAGTTATTGTTTGAGATATAGGATATGCATGATAACATCTGTGTTGACCCATATGGCTTCCGTTTTATCGTCATTAATATGCAGCTTGTTACATATCTTCCACGGCTTTTTCAGGAAATACCTCTCTCTCTCTCTCTCTCTCTCTCTCTCTCTCTCTCTCTCTCTCTCTCTCTCTATATATATATATATATATATATATATATATATATATATATATATATATATATATATATATATATATATATATATATATATATATGAGAGAAAGGCTTAATGTATTTATCATCAAGAGAATTGGGCCAAGAACCGGACCTTGTCGGCACCAAAACATAAACGAACGGGATGAAATATTTTCCATTGACAGGCACAAGTTGTGTCCTGTTAACGTGGTAGAATTTAGTTTCCGGAATGCCAAATACATTATGTATATTGTGAAATAATATGTCATGGGATATTGTGTGAAATGCCACAGACAAGTCAAGGATGGACTGTAATCTTTCCACTATCCAAACTATTTTCAGAAGGACCGTTTTAGTAAGTACTATGGTGGGGGTACTATCTTTTATGAGACGTTTCTTAGATATTTAGCTGGAATGTTCTATAGATCAGTCTCATAAACTCAGGCCGGGAACCCAGGAAGATAGCAAGAAGAAAAAGGTTGAGTTCCCAGATAAAGAGTGTCACCAGATGATAGAAATGATGAGGGAATTTAGGTACGGAATCGTAGCTGAAATTGAAGAGTCAACGTCAGTTTTCTGCTGATGCGTATAACTTTTTTTAAATACTCAACACACATATGTATTACTACATTCTAGAAACACTTTTACAAACTTTATAATAAAATTCATAAAATACATATTACATTTTCATCTTTAAGCTTTCCAACTTCATTTTATTCATATAACTTCTGCACCTTAGAATATTATTCACTAGTTAATTCCTAATCAATTTCAAGATAGCAAAAGCATTAAATGTAATAACAGTTAATGCATTTTACTCAACTTAAAACAGAATATTAAGAATATTGATTTAGAATATATTGCTAGATATTACTCTTTCTTACTTAAGAAATACTTTATTTAAACGTTAAATCAAAGTATGAAGTTGGTAGCTAATTCAACTAATTCAACCTATATAATAAAAGTTACATAAATATAAATTCTTTAAAACATTTAAACATTCCATTACAATATATTATAAATAAAAGTAATGTTGCACACAAAACAATTTTACCATTAAAAATCTCAATCATTAAAAATACTTATTCCTTACAAGAAGTTATAACATGTACAGTTGCCTACCTGAAATTGAAGAGTCAACGTCAGTTTTCTGCTGATGCGTATAACTAATCTGACCTGATTCGCGCATTTCTATATATACGTATGCGGCCAGATTCAGGGTTAGACAAGGTCATACCCTTTATGCATCAGTCAGAAAACTACGAACTCTACAATCCGGTCGAGACCAGTTCCAGCGGGTGAAAACCATCTTATTGACGTCATAAGACTCAATCTTATATTTGTCTTAACGACGTCAGACCAAATATGGATATCCGTTAGTTGGAAGCCATCTTGCTTTGTGATGTATAGAAGCCTCTTAGAGAGAGAGAAGTTACTTCACCTTCATTAACCGAATTGAACCTTTGCCAATCACTAGGTCAGAGACATATTTTTTTACTAATGAAACCTAGAACTATAGCTGAGCAGGCAAAAATCCATGTATTATGGTATACAATCTTACAAAACACTGTACATTAGTTATTTTTACTGATGTTAGGGAGTATACTTATACACACTGCCTTTTTTCTACACTTGTTCAGCAACCTTTTCTATTCTGTATAGTTGTACTTCAAAAACAAGTGAAATTACCTTTAATATATTTTAGAAACTACTTACATATAAATAAATAAAACATTACTTTAATACAATTTAAAGAAAATATCAATCTTTATTAATTTTACTAAAAATTTAATCCTAACATATCCAGTCCGTACAAGAATAAAAAACAGTTTGAATTCAAATTTATTTTTAAACTTTTCTTCGAATCGATGTCAAGTGTCAACTCATCACATTTTCTATTACTCTATTCTTTGAAGAATTTATGTTTGGAAAATTCACAATGCTTATGATAACCTGAATAAAGTAATGGTATTCGTTTACAGGATATTCCACACATACAGTAACTATCCCGAATGTGCATATATTGAATTCATGTCAAGGCGTATACACTAAGTATTTTAGTAATACAGGGATGTTATAGCAGAGATTACAAATGTCAAAATCAGTAAGTTTTATATAGCTTTAATAATGTAACCACCACCGAACAAAAAACATTTAAAAAAAAATATAAAGCACATATGCAGCTTGAGAACTACTAGTTCCATTAATTACGTATCCTTCACAGGTTTAAGCATATTCACATGTTTGTCACGGCTATACATGTTTGTCATAGCTACACGTGTTTGTCATAGCTACACATGTTTGTCATAGCTACACGTGTTTGTCATAGCTACACATGTTTGTCACGGCAAGCTACACATGTTTGTCATAGCTACATGTGTTTCTTATGGTTACATGTGTTCTCATGGCTGCACATTTGTGTCGTGGATACACATGCTTCTCACGAATAGATATGTTTCTCGTGGCTACAGATGTTTGCCATGGCTACACATATTTCGCGTGTTTGGACATGTTTGCCATGGCTACACATGTTTCTCGTGGCTGCAGTGTTTGCCATGGCTACACATATTTGTTCGTGTCTGCACATGTTTTTTCGGGCCATACGCATTTCATTGTTCCCATTTGTATCGATTACATGTTGGTAATATTCTGAATCAAGCTAGCACCTTGATCAGAATTACGTCTGCTCGAATCCTTTATATTACGACTCTAAAAGTGTCCACCTCCGCCACCGTAATATTATTTTGTTATTCACTCTGTACAATTGTAAGTTCCTCATCAAAGAGATATATGATATCAAAGAGCATTCTCATTAAATTAAACTGCAGGATATTATAATTAGTTCATATTGATTTTGTCTGCTATTAAATTAGTTTCATTATGCATCTCCATAATTTGGATGCGTAATAGACACCGATTCCCCTGAAGGAAATATACAATACTTATCTTTGGATTCAGGCAGATTGGTAATTTGAATCGACAGACTACGGCCACAGAAGTTTGTAATATATATGTAAAACATTGGTATAATCGAATACAGGACGTATTCTCATTCCAAAATGACCATGAATGTGAATGGTAGTCTAATTTCAAATTCCTTGAAATGAACAAGCAACGCCTAACAAAACAATTTTTTTACATGCTCGATGCCAACGTATTTAACAAAAATAGAATGATGAAATGAAGTTTGAATACCCTCGGTAATAAATAACATACATTATTCCATCATCATCATCATCATCATCATCATCATCATCATCATCATCATCATTGATTTCATCATTGTTAGTATTAAGAATTTGGAATTAATTTAACACATTTTCTTGATAGCTATAAAAGGTGGTTGAGTTCAAACTTATTTAATTGTATGTTTCGCACAATATATTCAGTCAAAAAGTTCTTTCTGAGCTATTCAATAGACACCATTAATCACAGTCTCAGAGATGATGGAAATGCAAGTATTAACTTATGATAAGTGTTATTTAAAATTAAAGATCCTTCCTAATGAATGGGATCTTGAAGAGATTTAGAAAAGTAAGTTTGGACTGGACCTGATATATGTATTTGCACTTTCAACAAATGTATGAAGAGAGCATAGTATACTTTTCACAGTGAGGCCAAAGCCCACGTCAACAAAATGTGATGCGACAAATCCGGTAGAATATGAACACGTGTATAGCAGACACACTCGGATGTCGGCCTAGTAATTTTGGGATTTGTAGTGATGATGTATGGACTGGTGCCTGAGACAAGGCGATGGGTACCATTTACCCGCCGACTAGGGTTCGAATCTAGGTAGATTACGAAGTAAATATATTCTAACCAGTATGATTTGTATAATTTGTATTAAATTTAATTTTGCATTGTAATATCATACAATCCCTGATAGAATCTAGGAATTGCACATTCCCCGTTGAATAAAGGTTATAGTACACAGAGATACATTGATGCTGGAATGCACGTAAGAAAACTAATTTAAGAGCCCACGTAAAAATGAAAAACTAATAGAAAAGGCACCATTGATCTTTTGTTGATTAGGTATCGTTGCTTAATCAAAGTTAAAACTGACCTATTGATTTGTGCGACATTACTCTAGTTTTAAACAATTATCACCACCGCGCTTATTTAGGAAAAGGCCGAGATTCATGTATTCGATCCTATTTTTGCATTTGTCGTTTAGTCCGTCTAGCAGTCCATCTATAAGTAATTCAATGTAACTCCTACAACGTTGAATACACAGAGCTGAAACACTGGGACTTGAGATGTTTTTTAGATATATGTTTTAAATTATAAGATGATCATGGGAAATTACAATTACATATTTTCTCAGGTATTGTATATAAAAGTCAAAGCTCTCCGTTATTTATCGACTCTAAATTTTACTCAAAATATCGGAACCAATAAGCAGCCTGCTTTGGTTGATTTGTAGAAGATAATCAGGGACGTCATTACGAGAAGACTGGGGTAGGGCGCTTGTTCCTGTCACAGCATAAGGCAATAAATAACTCGGTTACGCCTTAGAACAATTTTGCAATTTTTCATTGTATATGCGTAGAACGTTATCTAGCATAAATGAATGTTTTTATTATTAAGCAACTGAACTAGCATGTATCTCGTCGTAGATCGTTTGCGGCGAGAGACACTAAAAGCAGGGTATAAAGGGGTATCTAAAAATGACTAATACCCACCCTCCTGTGGATTTAGGGAAAGCATTGTGTTTGACACATTGGTCTTTGAATCTTGCAAGGAGTGAACGTTCTCCATTTTCGTTCTTTAGCCATATGGCTGTCAGCAGCTGTGTGCAGCTGTTTGTAGCTGTATGCAGCTGTGTGCAACTGTTTGTAACTGTCTGTAGCTGTCTGCAGCTGTCTCATTGTATCTGTAGCTGTCTGTACGTATGTGTGCGGGTTTAACAGTCTGCGCGTCTATAAGGATATGGAACATGATGTAACCCTCAAGGCCAAACAAAACCGCTAATTTGTAAAGTTTGCGCATGGTGGATCAATGATGAGTGTAAGAGGCCGATATAAGTGTGGGCCACCCAATAATTCATGATAACTGTGTGGTTAGTCAGTGGATATATTCGCAATTTTTGTACAAGTATGTATGAATCATACGGCTGTACAAATGAGTCCAATATTTGTACCAATATATTGTTGTTCGAATCGAGCACAATTTTGGATCAATTTGAGTACAGAAGATTATTGGAATCTTGAGGTTACCTGAATCTCAATTTCTTTGCAAGAAATTACATAGGTTATCTGAAGCCTTTTTTCTACCTACTTAACGCACAATAATGACATCATAATTTTGACAATAGTGTTTTCCCAGAAGCGATAATTTTGTATGGTTTGTAATACACTGTATCGCTCACTATACCTTGTCATCCTAATATGTTAAACAGTTTCAAAGAGACAGACTGAGTACTACGTAAACTGAATTCCTTAACATTTAAGATCCATACATAAAAACGCGTGTATTAAACACTCACAGATTAACACGAAGGTAATCATATTCATTTTAATCTATTTAAATCGGAGCAAGAAATACAATCATATTGGTATGTGACCATAATTTTGTGATCTGTATTAAGTAAATTGCAAAAAGTCGAGATGTAAAATCGTACTGTGTGGGATTATACTTCTAATGGCTTTATGGTACATGTAGCATGACCTGACTGCTGCCATACCTATTGATAGTGCTAGAAGAAATAACAACCAAAACATGTTGTTGTTATTACTTAAACAGCTTCTGAAACATGCCCGAACCGTGAACACTGAAGTAGTCTTTAAATCGTAATCATTAAGGTTAGTTTTGTGATATGAACGTGGATCATGGTGCATTGTAATAATATTATTTTTTATTTCGTACTACCCTTGCGAATGTTTGAAGCAGGGCAGACACAGCCAGTGATTATGTTGATCTAAAATCTAAACCGTAACGAAGATATGAAAAAATACATTACACAGTCCCAAGGTATGATTTAAAAACAGGTTTAATAAAAGTGCCTTCATTTATATTAGTGTTACAGTCATAATATTATATAAAGGTGAGTAAGCTTTACACATGACATTGATCTTACTGATCTTACTAATAATAGACATAAGTATATGATACACCCTCAGACGATCTAAATTACACGGAAAAGCGCAAAATTCCGTGATCTTCAGCAAAGGATTCTGGATGATAGATTGAACGTTTCCTGAGGACATATATCTGACCGTAAAGACAAGGTCCTGAAACTGTAATGTTACAACATCAAGTCATGACGTACAGCTGTACAAACTAACATAGTAGTGTCCATCTTTGTCGTTCAGTGCGAAACATGAACGTGACAATTTGTACACAATTATCGTATATAAGTGAAATGTGTACCAATTTTCATACTACTACATCCATCAGATACAAAATTACATCACACTATTTGTAACTTTTATATACGTCATTAATTTCAAAGAGTGAATAACAACACGTTATCTTGTTCGAATATGTCCAATTACAAAACATCATCTAGCAAATAGGTTAGTCTCAGTGAACTTCCAAGAATGCAAATTCTGGAATATGTTGAATAAAATTACATAATTATCCATATCCTCTGATTTCACATGCTCGTCAAGAAGTATGAGAAACGTGTGACTTGCACTGTTTTCCCGCGGGCCGATAACGTGTGATCAAAACTGACATGGTACAAATACTAGAATACAATATATATATATATATATATATATATATATATATATATATATATATATATATATATATATATATATATATATATATATATATATATATATATATTGTTACGTGCCTAGGCTCGAATAAGCAGCAACACAGAAAGAGTGAAAACTAGCAAGATTGTATAACTTTAACAATGATTTTATTAAGTACAATTATTTTCATAAAATAAATAAACTTACAGTTTTAGAGAATCAAATCCAACATTAATCCAATATAGAATTCACAAAAATAATCCACTAATGAAATTGCAAGAGTCCTGATAAATAAAAATTCTAATAGTTCCAGGTTCGAATCTTGACGATGTAATCCAAAATGGCTGACAATGTCACGTGATGCAGATCTTGTTTAATTATCATCCAAATGAATTATGAGCACATGTTTTCTCCTCCAAATAGATAATAAATCCTCTTTCTTCAATAAATTGACACAAAGTCCAGAACAAAATAATAAAAATTAAACTCAAACAGAAAATACACAACTAATATCTTAAAGCCCAAAATTCTACTGAATTGTTCTATCCCAAACAAGTCTATATAACTGTTTTTCTTAAGTAAACAAGTGATCGCGTGATCTTTCTAGAAATTCATGGAAGATCACTACCTTCAGCACGTCACGTATTCTAGATATGTCCTACACCCCAAGAACTAAATATAAAAGTTATCCTTGAAATTAACCAATAGTATTAAAGACCTGTTTATCAATCTAAAGCAAGGTCAGATAAATAGGTAACCAAGCCAAGGGCAGCCTGTTTACACGAGAATCTAAGTCAGCCTGAACTTTCTAGAAAAAATCTCCCATTTAATGAATATTAAACCCTAAATGACAAATTTGGATTTAACAATAAAAAATAAATAAATTAAATCCAATAGCCGTAACACCTTCCCCCATAAAATAAAAAGAAAGCTTTATATGATAAAACTTTCTTTTTATCACAAACCAATTTAAATCTGAGGTTAAAAGAACTAGTATAAATTACACAATAAAATAAATTGTTATACACAGGAAAAACGTCTGCAATTATATTATCAAGAAATAGCCTCAACCTTTTAACTTGTCCATGTCCCACAAAATGTCCTAAGAAAACCACTCTAGCAGGGCAGAACTCACTTTTAAATAAACTATTAGTCAGACATGCATTAGTGAGTCTGTCAAAAAAAAATTCTAATTGTTGCTAGATGTTCTCTCCAGGTGTCGTTGTAGATAATGACGTCACAATTTTCTAGACCAGTGATGATCATTTTTATGAGACGTTGAATTGGACTTTCTTTATATTGGTAGAGTCCATTTGGAGTCACAATGTTAAGTTTTCCTTTGCTCTTTCCGTAGTGGAATCTGCCAAAATCCTTTCTAAAGGTCAAAATTTGGTGACATACTTGGCATTCCCAATTTTATCAATACAATTGTCAATTCTTGGTAATGGGAATGAATCTGTTTTTGTCACTCTGTTCACCTTCCTTTAATCAGTACACATACGGAAAGTTTTATCTGATTTTGAAACATGTATGCAAGGTGAACTCCAATCACTTTTACTGGGCTTGATAAAATCATTCTCCAGCAAATATTGAATTTCCTTTTTCAAGTATTCCTGTTTGAGTGGACTCGTCCAGCATGGATGCTGTTTGGAATTTTCAATTTCAGCGTCATGAAAATTTTGTTTGTCCTTGTAAGAATATCTGGACATAAGTGCTCATATAATAATAATAACTTTCAGTTCATTTCTTTCTTGTACTTGCAAATGTGAAAGGTTTTGGTCTAGATTTTTCATAATTTTTGAATTCCAAAAATTTGTCGCTCCAATATCAGTTGAATACGACGATATTTCTTCACTATGTGGGACAGGTACCACTAAATTAATTACATATTTTAAATGGCTATCTCTTTCAATATACTGGTACTCCTATAATTTATTTAGATCCCAGGAGCACTAACACTATAATTTAACTAATTCATTTTCTTCTTAACTTTGTAAGGGCCGTAATATCTAATTTGAAGAAAAGTAAGAAGAATGAACAAGAGTAACACAACTCCATTATCAAACTCAAAAGATCTCTCCCTTTCAGTTCTCTCAAACCATAGTTTCATTTTTAACTTTAATTGATTACTTGACTTGGTCTTGGGTAAGGAATCCACACAATCTACCATAATTCTACTGAATGTTTCATCAAACGTAGGAATAGGTTGCAGATGAGCCTTAAGTATCTTCTGATTGAGTTTTCCTACCATTTGACAAGCATGACAAGATCTGCAGTATTTGACAAAATCACTTTTGATTTTTGGCCAATAGAAGTGAGTCAAGATCTTGTGATACATTTTATTAATCCCTAAATGACCAGCCAAAGAAGTTTCATGGGCCAGATTAAATATTTCCTGTCTGTAAGGTTTTGGAACTACTATTTGATAGTTCACTGACCACTCATCACCAACAGGTACCTCGAAAGGTCTCCATTTTCTCATAAGAATTCCATTTTTAATGAAATAACAGACAGGAACGTCAGTGGCTTCAATCTCATTTATGACCCTTTGAAACAAACAGGAGATCTCAGGATCTTTTTCCTGTTCGACGACAAGTGACTGTCGTTTATCACCCTGATTAAGAGAATGAGTTATTAAAAGAGGATCACTATGATCAATACCTTCTGATTAATCTAAACCAAGAGTAAAAGTGATCTCATCAAAAACCTGACCTATACAAACGCCAGTTGAAGGAATGCTGCCTTCTATAACACCATTCTCAAAATCATCACCCTGATTAGAATAAAGAGAATGAGTTGTCAAAAGAGGATCACTATGATCAATACCTTCTGATTGATCTAAACCAAGAGTAAAAGTGACCTCGTCAAAAACCTGACCTTTACAAGCGTCAGTTGAAGGAATACTGGCTTTTTCAAAACAAGCCTGACCCACGCAGATGTCAAATAAGGGAATACTTCCCTCAAAAACATAAACCTGACCCATGCATATGTCAACTAAGGGAATACTGCCCTTTTCAACTTCATTCTCAAGAGCTTTCTTTACCATAGCTCTAGTAACTATACAAGCTTGAAATATATCAGGGATTTCTTTTTCAATTGGATCAACTTTCTGATCCAAATTAGGCTTGTCAGTTACAAGTGGATTAACCACAACCTTGTCCCCAGCTAAGTCGTTGCCTAGCAATAAATCTATCCCCTCTACGGGTAAAACCGAGACTGTTCCGATTGTCACAGGTCCTGACACTAAGTCTGATGACAAATTTACACAATGGAGAGGAACATTAACAAAGCCGCACTCTACTCCCTGAATAAGAACACTTTTATTAAAAGAAGACTTCTCATAAAAATGCAAAGTACCTGACAATAAAAGACTCTGAGGAGCTCCTGTGTCCCTTAAAATTTTAATAGGGGTGGGATTAGCTGAATCACCCAAGAGTGATATAGAACCCTTCGATATGAATGGTTCATAATTCTCCATATCAAAATCAGACTGGGATTTATTAGACCCAACAAATGTATTGCTTTCAATACATGACTGTGACCCTGATCTCTTGTAAATAAGAGCATTTGGAACAGGTCTGTCTTGATTCTGTTGCCTATTTTTTAATTTGTAGCAATCAGAAATAACGTGTCCATTTTTCTTGCAAAAGTTACACGTCGGAAAAGACAAGGATCTAGAATCAAACTTCTCTGAAGTCTGATTTTTGAAAGTTGTGTTAGTTTGAGTTTTAGAAGAGCTTGAATTAGGCGGAAATTCTTTTCTGCCAGAAAATTGTTGAGTAGAAGTCTTGTTAACAAAAAGAACTTTATGTGTCAAAGAATATTCGTCAGCAGCTCGAGCAGCATTTTCCAAGGTTTCAATCTGATGCTCATCAAGATAAGTTTTAACATCATTATGGACACAGTTTTTGAACTCTTCAACTAATATAATTTGCTTGAGATTTTGATAATCTTGCTCAACTTTCTTGGCTAAACACCATCTATCAAACATCTGCTCTTTTCTCTAGCAAATTCGACATGAGTTTGTCCAGCTTCTTTTCTGTAATTTCTAAATTTTTGCCTATAAGCTTCAGGAACTAACTCATAACCTCTTAAAATGCATTCTTTAACTACATCGTAGTCACTACTTTGATGAACAGACAGTGAAGTGTAAATCTCACTAGCCTTACCATTAATTACACATTGTAGTAACTGAGTCCAATTCTCTCTTGGCCAATTAAAATTTTCTGCAACTTTTTCAAAAAGAATAAAATATTTTTCTACTTCTTTTTCTTTGAAAGGGGGCACTAATCTAATATTCCTTACTAAATCAAAATTTTGATTTGAAGTATGATGGTGATTCTCACTTGCCAGCTCCATTTCTTTAATTTTACACTGATATTCCCTTTCTTCCTTCTCTCTCTCTCCCTCGTTCAATTTGTTTTTCTTGCAACCTTTCCTGTCTCTCTCTCTCCTCTTTTTCAAATTGTAATTGTCTTTCTTTCTCCTTTTCCTGAAATTCCAGCTTCTTAAACTCTAATTCAGATTGTAATTGTCTTTCTTTCTCCCTTTCTTGTCTCTCTCTTTCTTCTTTTTCAAATTGTAATTGACTCTCTTTCTCCTCTCTCTCTCTATTAATCCGCATCTGCTCTTTTTGTAATTCAATTTGTTTCTCTTTCTCCTCTTTTTCAAATTGTAATTGTCTTTCCTTCTCCCTTTCCTGAAATTCCAGTTTTTCTTAACTCTAATTCACTCTCTCAATGAAATTCCAGCCTTTTCAACTCTAATTCCATCTTGAATTTTAATTCTAATTCCTTCAGTTTAATGTCAGAGTCTGGTGTAGACTTACTGACTGGAATCAAAGCACTTTGTTCCAAAAGATCCTGTTCTACCAAATACTGGACCAAAATCATTTTGATATCTTGTTTCGTTAATGAAGCCTTGACTTCAAAAAGATCGTATTTTTTGGCAAGTTGAACCAACTCATCTTTTTTGAAAAGATCTAATTGCTCCTGGGTAGGATTAGAAAGAAATATTTCTACCTTAGATGTCATTTTAATACAAGCGTGTCAGTCTCACTAAAGATTTAAAATTTTCAAAAACTAGGGGAAATTCAAATTTAAATTCAAATTTATTTCAATCTCAAGACGAGATCCCAATTTATATGTTACGTGCCTAGGCTCGAATAAGCAGCAACACAGAAAGAGTGAAAACTAACAAGCTTGTATAACTTTAACAATGATTTTATTAAGTACAATTATTTTCATAAAATAAATAAACTTACAGTTTTAGATAATCAAATCCAACATTATTTCCAATATAGAATTCACAAAAATAATCCACTAATGAAATTGCAAGAGTCCTGATAAATAAAAGTTCTAATAGTTTCAGGTTCGAATCTTGACGATGTAATCCAAAATGGCTGACAATGTCACGTGATGCAGTTCTTGTTTAATTATCATCCAAATGAATTATGAACACATGTTTTCTCCTCCAAATAGATAATAAATCCTCTTTCTTCAATGAATTGACACAAAGTCCAGAACAAAAAAATAAAAATTAAACTCAAACAGAAAATACACAACTAATATCTTAAAGCCCAAAATTCTACTGAATTGTTCCATCCCAAACAAGTCTATATAACTGTTTTTCATAAGTAAACAAGTGATCACGTGATCTTTCTAGAAATTCATGGAAGGTTACTACCTTCAGCAAGTCACGTATTCTAGATATGTCCTACACCCCAAGAACTAAATATAAAAGTTATCCTTGAAATTAACGAGTAGTATTAAAGACCTGTTTATCAATCTAAAGCAAGTTCAGATAAAGAGGTAACCAAGCCAAGGTCAGCCTGTTTACAACTAGAATCTAAGTCAGACTGAACTTTCTAGAAAAAATCTCCCAATTAATGAATATTAAACCCTAAATGACAAATTTGGATTTAACAATAAAAAATAAATAAATTAAATCCAATAGCCGTAACAATATATATATATATATATATATATATATATATATATATATATATATATATATATATATATATATATATATATATATATATATATATATATAGTATTTGTTTTTGTATATAATCTTGTTTCTTTGAGAAATTACCCGTTAATGCTTTACCTTCATTTGTCAGAATCAATATTATTGTTGAGTTTAGATTTTGACTTGGGTGAAATTATGCATTAAAATTACTATTTACTGGAAATATAAAGTAATTAGAACTTTATTCATTAGGACAAGGTTTAGAACATTTCGGACTATTTGGGATTTAATTCACAATAGTGTAAGTTCTTTTAAAAGTTTCACTTGGGATTCTAGGAAAAAATAATTTGTTGAATATATCTTTTAAAAATTGTTGTTTTATTGCTCTTTTCTAGTTTAAGACCATAGAGCCGTTAATACTATAGTAGAGAGAGAGAGAGAGAGAGAGAGAGAGAGAGAGAGAGAGAGAGAGAGAGAGAGAGAGAGAGAGAGAGAGAGAGTTGTTGTACCTAAGCTGATGTAATATACTTTTGATCCAAACATTTCATTGCAGCTCATTGAGAAAACTAAATATGTGCATCAATTACACACACACACACACACACACACACACACACACACACACACACACACGCACACACACACACACGACATACGCACGCCCTCGGGTATGGAACCACATACCGAAGACATTTGTTCTGGCGATGTTAGTGGAAATTTTTTTTTTAGGCAATACAAGAATAGCAAATGGTGAGGTATCAGGGAGGGAACTGGATTAACAATTCTTAGGAATATGAAAGTTAGCAATGCAAGCGAGGACGTAGTCTCTAGACTAAATCATAGACCGTGGACCTGCGTACATCATGGACAAAGAAGACTCACCTACATATCTAGTCTGAACTATAAATACAAACTAAGTATGCACACGTCTGATCAAAATCACGAAGACTGTGGACATTGGCACGTCATGGACAAAAAAGACGTATTTACACATTTAATCTGAACTATCAATGAAAAGTAGGGACCTCACAATTCACAATATCATAGAGACCATGAACATTGGTACCTCATGAACATTGATGTCACATTTACACACGTAGCATAAACTATCAACAGAAACTACGGACACGACCATCTATTCTGGACTATCAATAAAAAATAAAACGCACTCTTGACAAAATCATGGAGACCGTTGACATTGGGAAATCATGGACAATGAAGACGTATTTACACATCTAGTCTTTCCAATCAATACAAAGTAAGGATGCAAACTACTGATAAAATGATGGAAACTGTAAATATTGGGACATCATGAATAACGAAGACGTATTTACGCTTTTTGTCTGAACTATCAATAGAACCCACACTATTGACAATATCACGGACACCGTGGACATTGGTACCTCATGAACAACGATGACTCATATACGCATGTATCATGAATTATCAGTAGAAACTAAGGACCCACACTATTTACAATAGCACTGGGACAATGGAAATTGCTTGGTCATCAACACCGACGACGTATTCACACATCTAGTCTGAACTATCGATACAAATTAAGGACGCACACATCTATTCTGAGCTATCATTACGACAATCGCAGATACCGTTGACATTGATACGTCAAAGCCGACTCGGATACTGAATATCAATTTGTTTCAATTCGCAAATCAATAGGTTTTCCCGATAATTTCTACTGATATTTTCCTTACCTTTTTCTCTTAATGTGTATATTTTAAGGAAGTTGGTCGGTTACTCCCTTAGCACCACTATTGGATGCTTCCATTGCATTTTTATTCCAGTTTTATTGCCTTTTATCCCATTTATCACAAATACACATTTGGCACTTAGTATCACGCTTACCTACCTGTCCGTCAGTGATCAACCCATACGACTCGTAATTCCGATCAAATTATTTTCTCTACATAGAACATTCATGTATTTTTCAGTGCTGAAGCTTATAATGTACATATATTCGAACAGATCATATGTTAATCCAAAAATATATTCAAAATTATAAATGCACTATGAAGATCCTGTCACTCGTTACCACCAATGTTTGACATACTGTCCTATATACAAATCAAGGTGACAGATTTCATTCCGGGGCATGCGTGAGTGACAAATTACTAATTGCCTATTGTCGCAGTATGGTTTTTAATCGGAGTTCGACGAGTTTTTGATCCGGATTCTCTTCAACTAGACTACCTTAAATATGATACTGCAATCTTGTCTGTGCTAATCTTCTTTTGTGTAAAAACAATCAAATAAGAAAGAAACTGTCGTGCACTAGACTTTCATTTGACTTTACATATCTTATGGAACAAGAATGGCGTTTTAAATTTTTTTTAAGTCTATACGAGCAATGGCAGGTTTTGTTTCTTTCGTATTAAATTGTATTCGATCATATCGTGTTTTAGTTATAAACTTAAGGCAACAAAAACTAACACGTATAACAATCTTTAATTTAGAACCAGTGCATAATAAACTTTATGGCAATATGGTTTATATTTATGTAGGAAAATATAAAACCAGAATTAACGTACAGCGAAACAAAGTCTAATTAGCCAATCCGCTAATCATACAGCTTAGTTCCAATACTCTCGTCCTTGATACATGCAACACAATGCTGAGTTTGCTAACTATGCAAAGTGTAAAGTCTTAAATGGTATTTGTATGGTCTCATCCATTATATGCATTTAAGTGGTCCATGATACTCGAGTGTACGCGGTTTGAGTTTTCAAAGTTAATGAACATGGAACATGATACATTTTTAAGCAGGTACCAACGACTTCCTTTCTCCCTCTCAATATAATCTTCGCTAGCCAACGTTCTGATATGTTAACCCTATTTAGTGGGGGTGGGGGTGGTGGCGGCATGTTTCCTTTCTCAATATCATTTGTCCCCAGTAAATTAAATCTCATGTACTTGAAAACCGAAACATAATTTCATATTAAAACTCAGTTTTGCACTACATAAACCGCAACTCACTTCGAACTTGGTAATCGATTTTATCTGCTAATTTCCTGACAGCGCTCGACCTGAGTATCTACACATAGCACTGGTTTCAGAATGAACATGTACATTTCATTAGGAAGCAACATTACGACTATCCTATGACATTTTACCTTAACTGTCAGATGTAGTCAACAAAAATATATCCTACACACGTACATATATTATATAATGGACTATAATATAAATGAAATAATTAAAACTCTTTCTAAAAAATATGTAAGTACTGTCGCAAGACCTGAAACCTGTTATCCACGATAAGCTTCTCCTTGTCTGATCACCCTTTTCGATCCTTTAGTAATGTATCTAGTGGAAATATGAAGATAATTAACTTAAATATAAGAAATAATAAATATAACAACTACACTTTAAGTATCTATAGCATTACTGAGATTCATCTTAGATTTAGTTTAATTATTTTAACGGTGCTGAGATTTATATAAGGTATTTTTTAATTAATATACCGACATTCAGATGTATAAATGCTTACTATAATTAGTACACCATTACTTTAAATAATATAACGACAGTCGGATTTATCTAAGCTATACTGTAAGTAACTTAATGATACTACGACTTATATCAGCTATACTGTAAAATATTTAATGATACTAAGACTTATCTCAGCTATACTGTAAGTAATGTAATGATATTACAACTTATATCAGCTATACTGTAAATAACTTAATGATACTAAGACTTATCTCAGCTATACTGTAAGTAACTTAATATTACTACGACTTATCTTAGCTATACTGTAAGTAACTTAATAGTACTACGACTTATCTTAGCTATACTGTAAGTAACTTAATGATACTACGACTTATATCAGCTATACTGTAAGTAACTTAATGGTACTACGACTTATATCAGTTATACTGTAAGTAACTTAATGGTACTACGACTTATTTCAGCTATACTGTAAGTAACGTAATGATACTGCGACTTATATCAGCTATACTGTAAGTAACTTAATGATACTACGACTTATCTTAGCTATACTGTAAGTAACTTAATGATACTGCGACTTATCTCAGCTATACTGTAAGTAACATAATGGTACCACGACTTATTTCAGCTATACTGTAAGTAACTTAATGGTACTACGACTTATATCAGCTATACTGTAAGTAACGTAATGATACTGCGACTTATATCAGCTATACTGTAAGTAACTTAATGATACTGCGACTTATCTCAGCTATACTGTAAGTAACGTAATGATACTACGACTTATATCAGCTATACTGTAAGTAACTTAATGGTACTACGACTTATCTCAGCTATACTGTAAGTAACTTAATAGTACTACGACTTATATCAGCTATACTGTAAGTAACGTAATGATACTACGACTTATATCAGCTATACTGTAAGTAACTTAATGGTACTACGACTTATATCAGCTATACTGTAAGTAACTTAATGGTACTACGACTTATATCAGCTATACTGTAAGTAACTTAATGGTACTACGACTTATTTCAGCTATACTGTAAGTAACTTAATGGTACTACGACTTATTTCAGCTATACTGTAAGTAACTTAATGGTACTACGACTTATTTCAGCTATACTGTAAGTAACTTAATGGTACTACGACTTATATCAGCTATACTGTAAGTAACGTAATGATACTGCGACTTATATCAGCTATACTGTAAGTAACTTAATGATACTGCGACTTATCTCAGCTATACTGTAAGTAACTTAATGATACTGCGACTTATCTCAGCTATACTGTAAGTAACGTAATGATACTGCGACTTATCTCAGCTATACTGTAAGTAACTTAATGATACTGCGACTTATTTCAGCTATACTGTAAGTAACTTAATGATACTGCGACTTATCTCAGCTATACTGTAAGTAACTTAATGATACTGCGACTTATCTCAGCTATACTGTAAGTAACTTAATGATACTGCGACTTATCTCAGCTATACTGTAAGTAACTTAATGATACTGCGACTTATATCAGCTATACTGTAAGTAACGTAATGGTACTACGACTTATTTCAGCTATACTGTAAGTAACTTAATGGTACTACGACTTATTTCAGCTATACTGTAAGTAACTTAATGGTACTACGACTTATATCAGCTATACTGTAAGTAACGTAATGATACTGCGACTTATATCAGCTATACTGTAAGTAACTTAATGATACTGCGACTTATCTCAGCTATACTGTAAGTAACTTAATGATACTGCGACTTATCTCAGCTATACTGTAAGTAACGTAATGATACTGCGACTTATCTCAGCTATACTGTAAGTAACTTAATGATACTGCGACTTATCTCAGCTATACTGTAAGTAACTTAATGATACTGCGACTTATCTCAGCTATACTGTAAGTAACTTAATGATACTGCGACTTATCTCAGCTATACTGTAAGTAACTTAATGATACTGCGACTTATCTCAGCTATACTGTAAGTAACTTAATGATACTGCGACTTATATCAGCTATACTGTAAGTAACATAATGATACTGCGACTTATCTCAGCTATACTGTAAGTAACTTAATGATACTGCGACTTATCTCAGCTATACTGTAAGTAACGTAATGATACTGCGACTTATCTCAGCTATACTGTAAGTAACGTAATGATACTGCGACTTATATCAGCTATACTGTAAGTAACGTAATGATACTGCGACTTATATCAGCTATACTGTAAGTAACGTAATGATACTGCGACTTATATCAGCTATACTGTAAGTAACTTAATGATACTGCGACTTATATCAGCTATACTGTAAGTAACGTAATGATACTGCGACTTATGTCAGCTATACTGTAAGTAACTTAATGATACTACGACTTATGTCAGCTATACTGTAAGTAACGTAATGATACTACGACTTATGTCAGCTATACTGTAAGTAACTTAATGGTACTACGACTTATGTCAGCTATACTGTAAGTAACTTAATGGTACTACGACTTATGTCAGCTATACTGTAAGTAACTTAATGGTACTACGACTTATATCAGCTATACTGTAAGTAACTTAATGGTACTACGACTTATGTCAGCTATACTGTAAGTAACGTAATGATACTACGACTTATGTCAGCTATACTGTAAGTAACTTAATGGTACTACGACTTATATCAGCTATACTGTAAGTAACTTAATGGTTCTACGACTTATATCAGCTATACTGTAAGTAACGTAATGATACTACGACTTATATCAGCTATACTGTAAGTAACTTAATGGTACTACGACTTATGTCAGCTATACTGTAAGTAACTTAATGGTACTACGACTTATATCAGCTATACTGTAAGTAACTTAATGGTACTACGACTTATGTCAGCTATACTGTAAGTAACGTAATGATACTACGACTTATGTCAGCTATACTGTAAGTAACTTAATGGTACTACGACTTATGTCAGCTATACTGTAAGTAACGTAATGATACTACGACTTATGTCAGCTATACTGTAAGTAACTTAATGGTACTACGACTTATATCAGCTATACTGTAAGTAACTTAATGGTTCTACGACTTATATCAGCTATACTGTAAGTAACGTAATGGTTCTACGACTTATATCAGCTATACTGTAAGTAACTTAATGGTACTACGACTTATATCAGCTATACTGTAAGTAACTTAATGGTTCTACGACTTATATCAGCTATACTGTAAGTAACTTAATGGTACTACGACTTATATCAGCTATACTGTAAGTAACTTAATGGTAGTACGACTTATCTTAGCTATACTGTAAGTAACTTAATGGTAGTACGACTTATCTTAGCTATACTGTAAGTAACTTAATGGTACTACGACTTATATCAGCTATACTGTAAGTAACTTAATGGTACTACGACTTATATCAGCTATACTGTAAGTAACTTAATGGTACTACGACTTATATCAGCTATACTGTAAGTAACTTAATGGTAGTACGACTTATCTTAGCTATACTGTAAGTAACTTAATGATACTACGACTTATCTTAGCTATACTGTAAGTAACTTAATGATACTGCGACTTATCTCAGCTATACTGTAAGTAACTTAATGATACTACGACTTATATCAGCTATACTGTAAGTAACTTAATGGTACTACGACTTATATCAGCTATACTGTAAGTAACTTAATGGTACTACGACTTATTTCAGCTATACTGTAAGTAATTTAATGATACTACGACTTATCTCAGCTATACTGTAAGTAACGTAATGATACTACGACTTATGTCAGCTATACTGTAAGTAACTTAATGATACTAAGACTTATCTAAGTTGTATGTTAAGTACTATACGGGTGCTGAAATTTATCTAAAAATGATAGAGACATATTGCGAGGATGGTCAAACAATAGCATAATCAACTGCAGTGGGCATAATACTACAGTCATTGATCACTAAAATAATTCGTCAAGCATAACTCTGCAGATCCTACTTAGTGATCTACTAGGTTACTAGTTGTGTAGGATACAGTTTATCTGCTTCATACCTAAATAGGTTTCCTTGCTCTAGCAGACACAATCACAGGTTGTATTCATCATTACTATCTAAGATTTAAATGACTTATTACACTTCTCGGGGCAACGCTGTTCAAATCAAAACATGTACAACAGTATCCTAATAGATGACAGATGTCTAAGGTACATGTGAAGCTACTTATCTCACAAGCCTAACTTCCGCCCTTAGCCTTCACTCGATACCAACGAAGTGCAGTAAATTATAAATAATACACAAGGAAACCTTTAACATGCAGTGTACCACATGCATTTATTCTTAATGTGCCGGTATGCTTTATACAACATAGTGGCATAAAATAAACAAAAAGGACCCATAAATAATGCCCTAAACCCCCCCCCCATTTTTTTTTCTGGGGGGGGGGGTAATATAATCTCACATAAATGGCATAAAAACATGGATGCTAAAAAACTGAAATGCACAACTGGATTGCGAATAAAAATAACTCTATAAATCGTAAACGGCTTTATCCAAATTCAAAGTTAAGTCCTGGATTAGTTCCAAACATATTACCATCTGCAGTACTGGCTTCAGTTCGCATTACATTTTGCATTGTATTTGGCCCACATCAGAGATGTAATGGTATGTTTGAGTTAGATTTTAACGTAGAATGTTTACAAAATTTAGTCATATCGCTACAATGACTGCAGTGTGGCAGATTATAGTGATGTCAAGCACGGGTGGCATAACGACACGTAGCATCATGTCCACACTGTCACATTATCCTGACACAAGACCGACCATTCCTTATAATAAGCTCTTAATGATGAACGCTTAGAGAGAAAAGCTGTTAGCACCATTTTTATGTCTTTGATATACTCAGAGGGGGGTTGAACAAACGACCTCCCGCATGCGGCGGACGCTCTAACCTCTAGACCTACACATTAAAGATAACTCAAGTCAACGTTTTTTTTCATTATTATCATGAATAACTTCAATTTTCGTTCCCGTTAGTACCATATCGTGCGCTGTTTATATCGCAATCACATCGTTGATGACAAAACCAACTTTGTTCATGGCAACGTATGCATTAATATCGGCTCGGACTAGTTTTTCTACGATTTCGATATTAGCATCACTTCAGAGAAAATAACCAGTAATATATTTGAACTTACAATTTAATCCTAGGAATGGGTAATAGTTTTCACCATCTAGTAAGCAGAACTTATTTACCCGATAAATAAGTGAGGAAACTCGAGTATGTGTGAGATACTAACTAGAAAACTTCAATTTTAGTGATATGATATTATTGTGGTATAACAGCTAGACAGGCAATGTGAGACAAAATGAAACATGAATAAACAAATTCAAACACAATCACAAAAATCTGTATGTACTATAACGAAACTACATAAAAGATTTAGTAAATATATACATGGACGATACAAGAAAATAATAACAATAACGATAGGCGGGGTTGAACATTGATTTTTCTTAGTAGTTTTATGGCGGTAGCACTTATTAAGTGCTAATTGTTTCATTGTCTCATTAGTCAAGCTGTAATAACCTTAATTTGACACTACCATTGATTTTGCAATTAGTTTCCTTGTGCGTGATGTACAATATCTCTATAATATATAACAGTCTAACAATATATATATATATATATATATATATATATATATATATATATATATATATATATATATATATATATATATATAGCCACTTGTTAATTAAGAGCTATGCGGCACATACAACTATATTTTCATGCATACAAAATAAAGTTTGCATACCGGTAATGTTAGCCTATTGTTAGAAAAACAAGTACAAGTAAAATACAATATATGATACAAGGGCTAACAACATTCATATATTATTTTTATAGATTGGTTGACATTATACCAAACTAAAAGGAAAATATTGCTTGTCGCCGACATAGAGAAGGTAAATAGTGGCTTGATACTTCCAAGTTTGTATCATGTTCTCATAATACACGGCTGGTCTAGAAATAGATCTATCCAGGTGTTGTAATCAATGTCAAGGGCTTTCATTTCGCGCTTGAAGCTCTTTTGAAGCGGAGACGTCCGTCCGATCGACATTTTGCCAGAGGCAAGTACCGAATAAGGAAGGTGTTTTGGGATCCATTGTCATTCATCCGATGTACGTCGTCCAGCCATCTGATGTGACGTTGGCATTATCCTGAGTAGACTGCATACGCTTTCTGATAGAGTTTATTTAGAGTCGCAGTGCGGTTACGTGCAGAGAGATTAATAATTGATATCTTCTCCGTAAGGTAACTGCAGGAGAAATGCAGAGAACCCCAACCCTATTCCTAGCCTTTATCGAGCTCACCAAAAGCAATCGATTTGGTCAGCAGAGACGTACTTTTCACAATCCAAGCAAAGTATGGATGCCCTCCAAAGATGCTAAGCGTGATCCAGTCCTACCACGATGACATGAAAGCACAGTGCAGTACGATGGCTCAACATCCGACCCCTTAAACATCCGCAGTAGAGTGAAACAGGGTTACGTTTTAGTCCCCACGCTCTTTGGCATCTTATTTGCTGTCGTGCTCGTGTATGCCCTTGGGACGGACACCAAAGGGATCTTACTGCACACGCGATCGAACGGCAAAGAGCGAAGCCACAAAGCATCCATCAGGGATATGCACTTCGCCGACAATGCTGACCTAGCCACTCACACAAAAGCTGAGTTACAGCACCTGATGGATCGCCTCGATAAAACATGCGATGAGTGTGGGTTGACAACCAGCGTAAAGAAAACAAACGTGATAGCACAGAACGCGGACCCCCTTGTCACAATCATCATTATCAACAAATACGAAAATGAGGTAGTCAGTTCAGGTACTTCGGTTCTACCATCATCAACAACCAATAGCTGAGATCAAGAAGCGGGTTGGAACGGTATCAACAACTCTCTTCAGGTTGTAACAGAGACTGTATAACAATAGCATGCTGACCCTGCACGCTAAGATCTCCGTATACCGTGCCTGAGTGATAATCACTCTCCTTTATGTCAGTGAAACACGGACACTGTACGCCTCACAAGAGAACAGACTAAAGGCCTTGCACATGCGATGTTTGCAACACATACTTGGGATCACATGGAATCATCGTGCAACAAACAACAAGGTGCTTAAACATACCAAGATTCACAGCATGATCGCACTCCTCCGCCAATCAGCATGGTCTGGATATTCCATATATCTAGCTTGAAACTTGGAGGTCGCCTTGTTGTTTTTCGTTGGTTATTTCTTAGTGCAGTAATTGAAGTCCGATTTGTCAGGTACTCGCTTACCATACGCCATACACACCCAGTAATGCAGACAAACTGTGGCAGGACCATATTGTCTGGAGATTGCCAAGCTTGAGGCGGGCGGTAGCTGTCCAGGTGAGACCTATTGGTATCTTCCACCATCGGAAGCAACCCCTGTCGTCTGACTCTAGGTCAATCGAGCGATGACATATAACAGGTTAACTGCTGATTCCCGTGTTGTGTGGATGCTGGGAAGCAATGCTGGAGTGTCCTCTCCAGGGCGCATGCCTGGGCAGGGCAATATGGAGAATCAGTTGTTGTCCATGCATCTGACTCCCACTTTCCACGCAGCTGTTGTATCCAATAGAAAGGAAAATACGTCATGACACCAGAGGCGTCGTAGGAGTTGTTGAGATGACACTGAAAACATTGCCAAGTCGCCTTAGGAACTTTGTCTCAGGATTTTCTCGTAGGGTTCCAAGAGTTGTTATCGCCGGGGTGGATGTGGGAGATAAGCATCCACTTCCCTTGGAAATATCCATATGGCTTGCATTAGACAGAGCCTATGACAACCAAATTCAGATCCAGGCCTTCACAAGTGGCTTAACTAAGCCCAGCGGAACCTTGTTAAACGGATTGCAGAAGGAATGACATGCGAGTTTTCTACTAGATGGGTGACAATCCAAGGTTAACGAGCTCAGATGCCCAAAGCGTCTGGTTTAGAAGTGTTAGCTAAAGACCGTGTCAGCGATTTCGAAGACTACATAAGTGAGCTTGAATCAACGCACTCCGCTTATACACAAAACGAATAGTCCTAATTTACCAAGATTTATAATTCATCAAGAGTCCTAATTCACGCCAAAAACATGTGATTGTTCGTTAAAACATATTACCACAATGAGAAACGCAAAAACGAACTTTCAGTAAGTTCAGAATGACTGCTTACACCTTTAATGTGAAATCTATCGAGTTCAAATAATTTGTAAAACTTAGTCAAATTAAATGTTTATCATGAAGACGAAACGATCTAGTTTCCAAGGAGAAAGCAGACACTAAGCTACAATGGCGATCCGTGTCACATAAAATGTGTTGGTAGAGGCTTGTGTGAGCGATGTAAACGATTAAAATACATGTCTTTTTCCATGGTTGCTATTTCTTTGTAATTCAGTTTGTGTACAAAAAATGTATGTGTAAACGAAAGCTAATGCACACACGCACGCATACAAGTGTTATTGGGTGACAGTAGTTAGAACAGTAATTTTATCTGGAATGTTTTGATAGATGGGCAGACAGACTTAACATTACATTGGAGAGAGAAGAAAATGGTCAAGAGAAAGAAAACGTAGGACACAATTTCTGTTATTTCTGCGCTATTATATCACAAAGATAATCAAGAAAAACATGCATTCTATGGGAAATATGTTCATTGATTTCATTCAGTCATCATTTGCATAAAAAGGTAGTGGGATATTTGTTGACGACTGACTGCATACCATTAGCTGAACATATCCCAAATTTAAGAGATATTCTGTGTTTCTCAGCACACGCTACAAACAATGTTGCAAAGGTTTCACAAATCTAACGGCGGGAAATAAAAAAGCAGCTACGAAACGTGCCTTATTCTATCGACAGTCCAAGCTGAGCGAAAGCGTGTTTTGATTTTAGAATTCGGAGGTAACCATGGGAAGGTTTATACAGTGCGATGTCACTCGCAAGATACGTCCGTCGTTGGAAGCGTTAATTTTGTCCACGTTCAAATATAACACAAATGTATGTTTAAAGGATGTATCATAATTTAAGACTCCATGATTATCGTTTTGGCAAATAGTGTGGCATTACTATCTGTAAGGCTTATGACAAGAAAAACAATACTTTGCGTTTTGTGCTCGTAATGCGCAATCATACAATCAGATTCTATATTTTTGAGTACAAGTTCTTTTAAATTATATTTCGTCTTCTTGACTACAAGAAAAGGAGAATGATGACCAATTTAAGATTTCTAGCTCTGTATCCTTAAGGGTAATGTAAAGGCTATGAAGGTTATTAGGCAGATATAAAGTGCATATCGTTTGTAAACACCGTGGCAAGAACTGTGTGATAAATGCTTTCAGATTACATATTAAGAACATTATTACGTGGATGCAAACCTGTTTATCTGGCTTTCTGACCTTGAACGTTTCTAAAATGGATCTTATTTTTGCATTTGGTAGGAAAATACCGTCATCCTAGTCCTGGTATTATGTATTAGTTTTTAATATAAGTTTTAAGTAAACAAAACCCACATTCCTATCCTGACATCAGTCTTTAGAGCAAACACATTTAGCTGTATTTCAGTTAATGTTTGAGAACATATATTTATTTGAATTATTCCCTGTAAATAAACGTTTCTTACCAATATTGTTCAACTAAATCATTATTTGGAAAATCGATTGACATTTCGAGACATTTTGGATTATATATGCTTGTGATAAATCAGTTATGTTATGAAATCAACACTAGTTCAATATGTTGATACATAAGCAGTTTCAAGATTGGATTTCATTTGAAACTAGAACTCATTCGGAATACTCTGTACGTTTAATCTTTAGGATAGATCGTTTATGACTATTTAGTTCTAATGCAGTAAGTTCATTTTAAGTTTTCACTTTGCATATAGGTAAATAAAGTATTTTTTAATATGGCTTTCACTCATTCCCGATACTTAAATAAAGACCATTGAGTCGCAACACTTTATACAAAATGTACAAATCTTCTCAATGTTATTACCCAACTCATATGACGGATCAATCATAATTTGTATGCAACCCAAAACATCAAATATGTGACATGAAATGCATGCTTGTTATGTAAGTTATGTCTTTAAATAAATATTATGTACAGAATGTATACACTAAACAAGAGAGAACGTTTAGATTTTCGTGCTTATTCTCAATATCCAATGCGTATTTCATTCAGTGTCACACACACTTCACGTCATCTGAATTTCAAGAAAAGAATGTCTACAGTAAAGAATAGAGAGTATTTAGCTTTGTGTGTATTACGTAAGTTTGCATGTAGAAAAAAAAAACTTACCAAATTCAGGCTAGTGCAAATGTTGCGTTTGACGCGGAAACGAAATGCAAATGACGAAAAGTATTTTCTTACAAATTCACTTGTTATTTTATGTCCAACTAAATATACAAACATTAACTTAACATAATACGCAACGTAATTATTTTCCTTGGATTTTCTTCTACTGGTATCGAACTACATTTCCACTCCTTCTACGTCAGATGTCGTCTTTTCATAATTCAACAACACTAAGCTGATTCACTAAATACGTAAACTGATATCCACATAAAATATTATCATCAAATACGTAAACTGATATCCACATAAAATATTATCATCAAATACGTAAACTGATATCCACATAAAATATTATCATCAAAAACGTAAACTGATATCCACATAAAATATTATCATCAAATACGTAAACTGATATCCACATAAAATATTATCATCAAAAACGTAAACTGATATCCACATAAAATATTATCATCAAATACGTAAACTGATATCCACATAAAATATTATCATCAAATACGTAAACTGATATCCACATAAATATTATCATCAAATACGTAAACTGATATCCACATAAAATATTATCATCAAAAACGTAAACTGATATCCACATAAAATATTATCATCAAATACGTAAACTGATATCCACATAAAATTTTATCATCAAATACGTAAACTGATATCCACATAAAATATTATCATAAGTTATTGTTTCTGAAGCGGCTAATAGGTTTCGCAACTGGAACTATGACATTACAAGTTAAACAAACGATTAGAACCCAGTGTCGATGGGAAATTCATGGACATTTTGTCATAATGGCATTATTGGCATTTTCTAAGCATATATTTAAGACATATATTAATTCTAAAACTTAGTGTCAGATTGATGGATGCGAACACAAGATTTCTATTGCATACAAATCACTAAATTTGATCACGTTAATATTTATGAAATATTATATATTACAAAATTGAATAACATTCAACACAATGAATACACACTTAACTTTTCAACTCAAGTAAAATTGAAGAAATAATTTAAAACTAATAAATTCAACACATCTTTCCAAACTTACATCAATGAGCATATTAAATGCGATTGTGACAATACCTTTGTACGTTTTTCGAGACTCTTCCTTACATGGAGCCGAATCTCTTTCTGGTTTTTACAACATTTTTCCAGACAATGTAACGAGAAATACTTATTATTTCTCTGAACTAGATTCTAGCTTTCTGTATAAAATTAGATTGTCTAATTTAGCAGGGGAGATTACTTAGAAACCTGAAGAGTGTATGGGATCAACTCCCTAAGTCGTATATCGTAGAGACTCCTGATTCTCTTACGCTGATCACAAACTTGTATCACTCCCATTAAAGTCAGAATAATTATCGCCTGTCTGCCTTTATTAAAACTATTCTGGAGACTATTCTTTTTTCCAGATCTATTTCAAATAACCAAAGGTTCCCTACCTAAAAATTGTGTATGACTTGCCTCAACTTTCCGTTTTCTGCGTCATGAACTGGCGTTAATATCGTTCTCATCTATCTGTCTCACCGTTATCCGAACGCACTGTAATTCATTTTCATGCTCCCAAGTAGACATATTGGATCTTTCGCAGGCAGCAATTTATTTAGAACCTATCCCGCATATCAAATTAAATGGATATCTGTAAACGGGATATGATCTGACTCCAGAATAATCCTGATAAAATTCAATGAAAATCCTAAACGAATGAAGCATTATATATAAATGTTAAAACAGGATATATCTTGGTTCATTAAAAATCGTAACATTGTCAATATGGCGTCGTCCAGAAAACCGTTAAATAATCCGCAACAGTTCCAGATTTATACTGTAGTCCAAACAATGAGCATTTTCTATTTCCACTGAACAGTACAACACAAACACACATTCCGACTTTGAATATAACACAAGAAGTGAGAATGAATCCAATTTCTGAGTTCTCCATTTACATACACCTAATATTATATTATGACTCTTATTTTAGAACTCTCTGTAACACAATTTTTGGTCCTTGGTGGCAAATGTTATTTCATAATTGCGTATGCCTGGTAACTATAAAAAAATGCTTTTATTCCCCACAAACTGCTTTTGCGACCAGGACAGTTATACTTTGCAATTTACCTACTTCTAATTTGTTTTTTTTTTTAAAAACAGAGAATTTGTGCCTTTTCATTATATAAAATCATAACAACGAACAGATGAATGAATCAAAATTAACATGTATTAATAATAAAGTAATACAAAAATCACCACTAAAGATTTAGAAGCGAGTAGGTTTTCGAGATTTACGATTATTTTGTAAATAACTTTCACGAATCAGCCCTCAAATATAGTCTCCCATGATGTCCTCGGTATACTGTCCTTGATATCGACGTTCAAGTCCTAGTGGAAGCGCTCATCTCGCTCCTTTGAGTATGCTCCCATGATGTTCTACTTGAATTTTTCAAGATCAGCATCAAGGATATGGACTTTGAGGGACAACCTGCTGATCATTATACGGTATTTCTGTAACAGTTTCTCATCCAGTTCCATACAGTTTTTGGCCCAGGAAGTACTGAACCACTGCGACAAAGCTGTTCTAAGCCGCGTTATAGTTACTAGTGAGCTTCTTGGGGAATTCATTGCACTTCAGGATCTTCTTTGTCTGTGGTCCAACGAAGACACTGACTTTGACCTTTGCCTTAGACAGCTTAGGGATGAATCCTTAAAGGGACTTCAAGGCTGCCGACCCCTTATCTAGAGATCTTACAAATTGCTTTACATGGCATAATGTGATGTATATTGGTGGCATCAGCACCTTCTAGATCAAGATCTTGATACTGTGTTAATCCTCTTTAAGGTGGACTGAATGAGCCAGGGGAAGAGACGGGTACTTGTTACGATTTTGGAGCAACACCGCTTTGAAACTCATGGATGATCTGTCAATGACAAGGCACAAGGCGCCCCTCCTTCTGGTTAAAGGCGATTCCGATTGCCTCGAACAGACATGTACTTTTTGTGACAGAAGCAGACCTCAACCTGAAGGGTGAAGAAGCTATTATCTACAATTGCACACTTTTATAAAACAAGGTCCAGTGCTTGAGCCTAGATGTCAAACGCTCGGTATTGGACTTGGTGAGACCATAATACCTTATGAAGTCTTTGATGTCTTTTTGTTTGGGGTTCTCTCTACAGCTCCACGTCTGAAATTGTCATCTGGATCTACAACACATTCCTCCCGCTCGGAAGTGCTGCTCTGTTCTATAAACGGCTGCTCTCTCTCCAGTCGAGTGGATACGAGGATATCAGGGCAGTGTGGCACCTGAATGATGGATGAAGAAAGGTCCGGACACAAGATAGCAGATGCATTCTGGCCAGTCCGACGTTTAGAAGGGCTCGCAGTGCAGAACTAAGAATTTCTTGAGTGGTCAGTGGGTCCCTGCCAAATTCTTTGGATAGCAAACATCATGGCATTCATTTCCCCTCTGTACCATCCTAAAATAATACATTCATTTCACACATGAATAATGTGTAAGAAATTCACAAAACATGTTTCATATGTGATATATGTATTCAATGACGTTGAAATGTGTTAAACATTTTATCATTATAAACCTTTACAATTTCAATTTATTTTACAAACTTTTATAGCATAATATTCCGAGCACCAATTGTCCATCTTACCTTCCAGAGTTTGTTTTTCAGCGCTCGCAAGTGAAATGAGGTGACCAGCTGTTGTCTTGATCCACAACAGGCATGAAAAAATATGCCTTGGAGGCCTCGTACTTATAAGCATATGCTTCCACGTAGTACTTTTTCGCTCTTCTCTTGATAAATTGGTCGCAGACATAGCAAACTGTTTATTCTTGAATCTTGCAGCTTCTTGATGCTGTCTTAGAATAATGCA
The DNA here is from genome assembly GCA_030141615.1 of Unio pictorum. Lineage (NCBI taxonomy): Eukaryota > Metazoa > Mollusca > Bivalvia > Unionida > Unionidae > Unio > Unio pictorum. Next base: position 4,419,033 of record JARLTB010000218.1, read on the forward strand.
GATATATATCCACTTAAGCAGCAGGAACTAATTTGAACTGGTGGGCTAAAGGCTCCCTTGATTACACTAGTATTATATTGATGGAAATCTAATGTGAAGTTATTAAATTCTTCTAGAAACACGGAAACCCCATCAGCCAAGGAGAAATTTAATCCAACGGCGCCATTAAGTCGTATTATTAAGAGTATTATGTATTGCTATCAACACATACGTAAATCACTATTTATAAATCCTATGTTTTATTATAATCTTAATATACTCAGGTCAAGTAGTTGACAAATATACTAACTATATTTTGTACAATTTACATAAATGAATTCAAAGTATCACAGATAAAATCATGAACCAGGAGTTATAAAATACATAACAAGATTGTGTGTGTCATGACTTAAGTGCGACTCTGGGCCATATGGTGACTTTTCATTATCTTCTAAACGTTTGTGTCACTGTATATATCCTATATCTGATAAGTATGCCGTTCGGAACAATAACATTTTACGATTTTGAAATATGACATTAAATACTAGAAATAGTCCATCCGATTTAAAAATTGAGCTTTTTAACCTTTGTTGAAAATCTTTTCAAATTATGCATTATCTTTTTATTGGTAAGAGTAAGCAATTGTTCAATCCTTACTACCTAATATTTAATTCGATTTACTAAGTTCTAAATGTATTACATCGTTTCTATGATAGTGAAATTCGTGGTCGGAAACATTTTAGTAAGTTATGCATAGAAAACATGCCCTAAGGTATATAATTTGGCACATATATCTATCACATCAGGAATTAATTGAGTCGGTCAGCAAAGCCCTTTGACGTAATGGTAAACAGAGTCTTGACCCAAAGGTAGGACGCTCGTTTGTTTCAGTGATATGCCAATAGAAACAGTGCCTCGATGATTTATTTGCATTTGGCAAATATGTATAAATGGTGAATATGCTGTTTCTCTTTTTTACTTTAAGAAGAAACAACGCTTTTGCTCATTAGTATTGAGTAAAAGTCTGCAACATATTTTAATATCCAGGATACAAATATTTGCGCTATCGCAAGTATATGTGCGATGACAGGTGAATGGGTCTTGTTGAGCACTGTAAACAAAGCAATATAGACCCTCTGGGACAAAGCAGACTCATGAATGTTGTCACGTGACTCGTTCAGCGAATGGAATATTATTCTAGGGTGTACCAATTGTTACGTGCTTAGGCTTGAATAAGCAGCAACACAGAAAGAGTGAAAACTAACAAGCTTGCATAACTTGAACAAAGAATTTATTAAGTACAATTATTTTTTATAAAATAAATAAACATACGGTTTTAGAGAATCAAATCCAACATTAATCCAATATAGAATTCACAATAATAATCCACTAATGGAATTGCAAGAGTCCTGATAAATAAATGTTCTAATAATTCCAGGTTCGAATCTTGACGATATAATCCAAAATGGCTGACAATGTCACGTGATGCAGTTCTTGTTTTATAATCATCCAAATGAAATTATGAACACATGTTTTCTCCTCCAAATTAATAAATAAATCCACTTGCTTCAATGAATTGACACAATGTCCAGTACAAGGTAATTAAAATTATAACTCAAACAGAAAACACAACTTAACATCATAAAAGCCCAACATCTACTGAACTGTTCTATCCCAAACAACAATTTATATAACTGTTTTTTTTTTAAGTAAACAAGTGATCGCGTGATTTTATGGAAGTTCATGGAAGGTCACAGAAAGAGGCTGCCTTCACTAAATCACGTACTCAAAGAAAGATCTAGATATTTCCTAACCCCAAGAACTAAAAATAAAAAGTTGTCCTTGAAATTAACCAATAGTTTTAGAAGCTTGTTGACAATGTCTAAAGCAGGGTCAGGAATTAGATCAACAAGCCAAGGTCAACCTGTGTTTACAGCTATAGTCTAGGTCAGCCTGAATTTTCCAGAAAAATCTCCCAATTAATGAATATTAAATCCTAAATGACAAATTTGGATTTAACAATTAAAAAATAAATAATTTAAATCCAATAGACGTAACACAATATACAGAATATCATTCTTAGCATCACTAAGAAAGGAATTCTTAGATATACGGGTTGTATATTTAGTAACCATAGTTTTATAATTTTCTTCTTTCTTCCAAGCGATCGCTTTACTTGTTCCTATTTCTGTTCATATATATATATATATATATATATATATATATATATATATATATATATATATATATATATCACGTTACCGAAGAACCTATGTATGTATGTTTATTTTCCTATATATTTCACTCGCGATATGCCTTTTAATATTGATGTGTGTGCATACTGTATGCTTGTCATTCCTGGTGGTATGGTTTTCCCACGAAAGAGATGGTAAGCGAGGTTGATACGTGCCGCTGAAGCTACATAGGCTCCATGCAAAGACCGTGACTTGCATGGATCCTGTGTTACGGCGGTCTTAGCTCCCAAACGGATTGTGGTTGGTTCGATTGTGTAAATATTTACTTTCAGGTCTGAATTGTAACCAAGTAATTTACCAAACACTATAGTCAAGTCATTGTATAAATAATTTTATGCATGTTATATCATATGAACATAATATTATTTTCAATACAATTGTCCTTTGTGAGGCCAGTGACGACAAATCGTTATGCATAAACTCTCACTTTCCCCTTGGCTGTCCTCAACGTAAAATTTAGAATACTATTAATGTCGTAATCAAATTGCTCACACATAGTGTACTTATATTGCTAAAAGAAACGCAGTGTGCTAAAGGATCATCTTTTCACTGTTGTCATTTGTGCTAAGCGAATCAAATAACAACAAGATATTGGGTCGTTAAAATAGTTTTCTTTCTTAAAAGTTCAACAAATGTTAAATGAATTAGTTGCTTTTGGTACATGAGTTCCGAATTTATTTTTCTGGCAAGAATTAGTTTCCTAACTGTACATAGTCAAGGACTGATATAAAGTAATTATGCTAAACATAAACTCAATTTCTTAACTAGAATATGTGTGTAATAATAATAATCATAATAAATATGAATTGGTTGCGCCCCTTATCATTAAATGCTTTAAGCGCTTTACAACATCTATAAAATGATATGACTACAAGAAAAGAATCATGAAATTTGAAAACAAAAAAGGCTGAAAATATTTAGAGGTAGAAACATTTTTATGCCTTTAAGTTTGTTCTTGCAGTCAAGAAAGGTGAGTTTTAAGAGCACTCTTGAAAGGGATCAATGTTGTTTATTTGTGTATAATTTAAATGTGCAATTCATTCCATGTTGTTGTTCTTTGATATGCAAAATAATGTTGTCCATATTGCTTCGTTTTCATAGTGGGAACAACGAGAATACGAATGTCAGAAGAGGAGCGTAAATATCTCGATGGTGTGTATGCATGAGTGAGGCCAGATAGGTGTATTGGACTTGAGTCCGTCAGTGAAACATTGCACAGAAAACAAATTCTGTGTTTGATTCAGGATCGAATGAATAACCATTGTAGGGTTCATAACAGCGGGAGGTGTGCCCTGGTCTTGGTACTCTACGGATGATCCCATCAGCTTTGATTTGAATTGTTTGAAGTTTCCGGACTAGATATTGAGACGAACCAGACAGACTTGAGTTACAATGGTCCAGTCTTTAAAGTCCTAATGAACAAACAAGTGTTTTAGTGGGATCAACTGAAAGATGCGTCTCATATATGCAGCTTTGCATGTGTTTGCATGGGATACAGTCTAGAGTAACTTCAAGGTTACGTACCGCCAGTGTGAATTTAATGTTGTTGTTTCTGACATTTACTATTTGAGGTAAAGGATGTGCACGAGCAATTCTTAATGCTGTGATTAGAATGGCTTCAGTGTTATCAACATTCATCTGCAACTTGTTACATGTCATCCATGATTTAACATCAGAAATGCAGATCTCTACTCTCTAGGTTTCGTTTTTCGCTTTCGTTTACATTTAAGTTATGGTGAATGCAGTCACAGTTGGCTTCGTCTTCAGCACAATGGAGTAGGAAGAACCAATGAGTTGTCATTTAAAGCAACTACTGAGGGTCCATCATAACATAGACGGGTTGGCTGGCGATGACGTGATTGTTTATTCAAGAACAAAGGACGTCGTAACATGGTAGAAAGACAGCTGATAAAAGTTATAATTCTTCTCGTTTGCAAACCAAGGATATCAAGAAACACATACGATTGGAACAGCCAATGCATGATGAAACATGATAATGAAGACGAAGAGTGACAACAAGCTCATATACCAAGAAAAACTGCACATTAAACGGAAGAGCTGTTTCAAGCCGATTAAGCGATAGCCTACATCTCTCCGGATTCTTATTATTTTGATAATTACTTGTTATGGAAATTTAAGATAATAAAGAGTATGTCCAGGTATTTCACTCTATCTGAATATGCCTGTCTGATGTATATACAGTGCGATGTGTGTATTAATTTGTGCAGTTTAATCACAATTCCTCCATTGTCATTTTGCTTTCCGTCTCTTGTAAAAGTTAGAGTCATTGATCTGGTTTTGTCCTAAGTGTCAACTGACATTTCACATTCATCCATTGGATATATTACATCGATATAGTGCATGCTGTATTATTTAGATAAGTATACTAGGCTTACATATACGTCGAAGACATGCCTTTTTCTTGTAATGCATAACATAATTGTCAATTTCACTTAGATGCCATGTGTGATGGACGCGCTGGCTCACATTGATCTCTGATTACAGGGATGTTTTCGCGGTTCTAGGGCAATTCGGCGCAGGACAATTCGGAGCGGACAATTCGGAGCGGATAATTCGGAGCGGACATTTCGGAGCGGATATTTTGGAGCGGACAATTCGGGGCGGACAATTCGGAGCAGGATATTAAAACATATCTATTTGAAATTTAAACGAATTTTTTTATTAATCATGTTTAATAGAACTATAATACCGTATAAAGTAAAGTTTATTTAGCTTACTACAAAAAAAGTCATAGCAAATACCAGCAACTCTTGCACAAAATCACATTTTTAAAATGTTACCAGTATACTAAATGTTAATCCATTAAATTAATGTTGTGACTACATCCGCGCAAGTAATCAATTGATGAACAATTTTCGTAATTTAACACAACCGTGCGCAATCGACGATCCAGGTATCGATATTTCATTTTCCTCAGAGGAGGATCTTCACCAGCAAGTAGACGTTCGACGACCAGTTGATTTGTGTTCTGTTGCTTCTGAAGTTTTACTATCAACCTCGGCAGAGTTGGGTGAGCAATTTGTACTGACCGTGCAAATGCGCTGTTCCATCCTTCCACTGCGTTGTTAGTTCGAGGAGTATCGTCACGCACAGCTTGGTAGCAATCCCAGATGTCGCATGAAAACAGAGCAACAGCTCGTTGTCGTCGTCGTCTTCCAATGAAAGTTTCTTCGAAGTAGTTGAGTAGTTGGTCAACTTCTGGAAATGAATCGAGCTCTGTCAGTTCTTCATAAACACGAACTTTATCGTTGTTTGCAACAAAAGCCAGAGCGACCAGCATTCGGATGTGCATCGCATATTCGGGTTCGGTGTTGTATCTCCCTGCGTATCCATATTCTTTAACTTTACGCCAGATGCAATTTCCAAAATGGAAATGGCAGCCGTGAATCTGTGGCTGGAAGACGCTTGTAAACGCATTCATTGCTGCTTTTTCGAAGTCGGTTATGACGGTGTGTGGTTGTAATCGCGGTTCAATCTCTTTAAATTTCATCAACAAAGCTGTGTAAGTAGTTTCCGTTTTATTCGGCTGCAAGGCGAAGACGCATGGAATGTTGATGCCATCACGTGTTCCATGAATAGTGTACAGTTGTGTATATTCAGCTGGACTCACTTTAAAAGTTCCGTCGGCTAACCACACTCTGCATCCACTAAGGAATTGAAGATCTTCCGCCGCTGCGAACAATTTAAAGTCAATATCATGTCGCAGGAAAGGTCGACCATTCGTCGTAAACTGAAGTTCAGCTGGAAGATTATTGTTGATCTGAGGTGGAAGCTGACGATATCTTCTGATGTTGCGTTTGATCGTTTCGGTTTTTGGTACAGTTGCTTGTGCTGCCGGACTCAAATTTTCCATTGCTGCCTGGACAATCACTCTTGCTGGTTCTTCTGTTTCTTCTGCACGTCGTATAACGGTTGATCGGACTCGAGTTGTTTCATGTTGACCAGTAGATGCTGCGTGCGAATGTTGAGATGGCGGTTTCATTATCACTCCCTTCGCTGTATGACAGCGACCTTTGCAGGAACGATCGCAGCATCTCCATATCTCTTTCTGTTCAGTTTTTCTTTCCATGTGATAAAGATAACCTTCGTAAACCAGCATTCGTTTTCCTTTCTCTGATTCTACAAATTCTAAAGCCATTTCTATGAGTCTCTTTACTTATTTATGCAAAGGATAGTTAAAATTTAAATAGAAAACAAAAACTAAAACTAAAACTATCGAAATAACTAACTACAACTGGACTTGCAAGTTTAAAGTTCCAAAGGTGTCTGTCCACTGACCTTTTCAGTCATGCTTATATACACTGGTCCCCCTAGCTACTATATACTCACTTATTGTGTAATTAAATGTCTTTGTTAATTGAAAGCGTCTAGGTTTCAAAACTATGTACTCACTTATTGTGTAATTAAATGTCTTGGTTAATTGAAAGCGTCTAGGTTTCAAAACTAGGTACTCAATAATTGAAAGCGTGTTTATGCTGCGTTTAAAATATAAAAAATGAATACATTGCAAATTGTCTGCTCCGAATTGTCCGCTCCGAATTACCCGTTTTTTGGTCCCGAATTGTCCGCTCCGAATTGTCCTGCGCCGAATTGTCTGCGCCGAATTGTCCGGCACCGAATTGTCCGGTTACCGTTTTCGCTGTATAACAAATGCTGTTTTATATGTATTTGTTGCTGAATATTATCTGTAATCATGAAAGCTCCGTATCTCATGATCCAGTATAACATTACTGGCGTCATAATCAAAAGGCTAAAGAAGAAATATTATCAACAGAACACCGTTTCCCATTCAAAGCATGCAAATGAGCATAACAACAGAAGAGAAACAAATGAAGCTCTATGTTTATAAACAATTTTTGGTCGTGATTTTGTTATGAGTGGATTTCTTTAAGGTACATTTATTGCAAAGAAAACGTTACCAATACTGCGTGCACAATTCGTGTTTTTCAACAAATATATTCGAAAGTTTGTATCAATGAAGTCACGATTCTCATTGGACTTTGTAATGAAATGCACAGACAATAGATAGAGTGTCTTTACAATTATTGACGTAAAAAAATGTCTGCCATCATAGCATATATTTTTCTTTAGCCGTCTTAAAATTGTGAATATATTTGCTTCACGTTGTGGCTATGGCTTAGTCATTACTGACGATTAAAGACACAAGCAACGTCTGCAGTATTTTGTAGACGCTATTATTAAACCAATATATCTATATTAAACAAGAGTAGTTTGAAATTTGCTGTTGCAAGATTCTGTCTTGACTCACGATATAATTTATACGTTCTTTACACTTTTTTTGATATGACTTCTAGAAATAAAACTTTAAGCAATATACTAGTTTTATGCATTCTTTGGATTAAATAATATATTTATTTTACTAGAGAGTACACTATTCTGATGGTAGATTTAATTTTTTAAAATTACACTGTGATCAAAATTTGATAATTATTTACTTATACCTTTACAAAGAGTGACAATCGTAAAGATTTGTATGTGACTGTCACAGAATTAGGCGAAAATTGAACTGATTTTTGTTGTTCTTGATTTGCAAACGAAACTCACCATTTTCTTGATTTCGTCGTACACGCATTACCTGGGGTGATTAAGTGGCGTGTAACGATTTGCATGTTCCAATTTGTAATTTACATGAAATCCGAAATACTCGTTGTACGTGGTGCACGCCAAGCTCGATGTGATTTATGTTCACCTATTGAGAGTATATAAGGCTAAGGATTTCTCATTATTATTTACGGGAACCAAAATATCTAATCGAAGGATAGATAACCTCGTCTTGCAAATCTCCAGCCAAAGGGGTGAGTGTTAAATTTACATTTCGTTTTATTGTGAATTTTATTCAGATTATCATTTCGTATAATGATGCCTTTATTGCAATGAACGTGGAATATTTGGAATTACTAGTCACTTTTAGACTTTAAATGAAATATCGTAATCTACAGCTTAGATTATTTTTGAGACAACTATTATTAGTCTGGTTTTGTTTATTATAGCTGATTCCGGAGATCTAATAACATCGTTGATTCCGTAGATCTGATAACATCTGACAATCACTGATTCAGTCTGATTCCGTCTGATTCCGTCTGATTCCGTCGTTGATACCGTAGAAGTACATCACTGATAGCGCATCTAATAACATCGTTGATACCGTCTCTGATACCGTAGCTGCTAACGTAGTTGTTACAATGTTTCTGATACCGTAGCTGCTAATAACATCGTTGATACCGTAGCTGCTAATAACATCGTTGATACCGTAGCTGTTAACACATCTGATACCATCTTTTGATAAACGTCTTTGATATCGTTTGATTTGTTGTGGGACATCTATTGTTTGTTCTGGAACATCTCTGTATAAATATCTGAATGTGCTTGTGCCGTTAATTTGTGCAAACGGAATTGAAGTATCTGTCTGTGTGTCGAACTGTCTGTTCGTCAACATCTGTGTAACGTGTAAATATCCGGAAAGCTAGAAGTCCGAGTGTAGGAGCTGTCTTAGAGTTGTAAAACGTCCGGGTAGACATCTAGGGGAGTGAGGAACCGTTGGTTCGGGTAGATGTTGTATGCTGTCTGAACGTATAACTGTGGTGGATCCGTGTAGGGAAACGTCCGATAATAGTATTGGTCAACACTCGGTTCTCGGGGAAACTGGGAGACGATTCAACTGTTGCTGAATCGTGCGGTTATACAGGGGAGACACATAGGTGTATTGAAATTGTAATATAATTTAATACATTGTTGTATTTGCATGCTTATGTCAGATCGCAATAATATTTCAAGTGATCACATAGATATCAATAAAAGCTAGCAACTTGATTGAATACAAGTATATGATCGTGCTAGTTATCGCAATCCATCGTGCGATAGATAGTTTGTCGTTTGTGTTTATTTTTTTTCGTAAATCATACTTGCATTTATTTAACTTTCGAAAAGGATTCTTGGATCTGTGTATAATCCAAGAGATCCCTTTACATCTGTGATTCCTTTTGTATTGTTATTTAATTTGTTCATGTATTGTGAATGGTTGTGAGTATAATTGTGGGTTGAGTGCATGAGTTATTGTGTTGTTACATCTGTATTTTTTCATTTATAATTTATTACATAAATTTATATTTTCTTTCACAAATTGTGTTTGTATTGTTCATTTGATCCACCCTCCTCTCGGTAACAATTCTGTTACAGTGACATGGTTCACAAACGTCAATTTGAATTTCTCATTGTTCAGCAGTCAGTACCCACAAACATAAAATCAACACCTGCGGGTAACAAGATGAAATTCAGTGGATTGGATCGCATAATCATGAGATATTGATTGTAGAGTAATCATGAGATATTGATTGTAGATTAATCATGAGATATTAATTGTAGATTAATCATGAGATATTGATTGTAGATTAATCATGAGATATTGATTGTAGATTAATCATGAGATATTGATTGTAGATGAGTCTTAGACACATACAACATATATTTACTTCCGTAGTTTGCATACTTATTTAAAACAACTGTAAATCTAATCAAACACAGGAATACAAAGGTCACGCTCGGATGTATGAAAATGTCATGATTCCTCAACGGACACCGCCATAGCCTAGTTCATTAATTAACAACTGCAAATATTATATTGTGTCCACGTATCTGATCAATAAATGAGTTTAAAACATATGTGATTGGCGTATAGATATGCCATGTGAATGAATGAAATATGATCAGCATTGAGAGTGTCACCTTATAGGATCAATACATTACTCATCCAACAGTATGATGATCCAAACAGTGTCACGTATATAATAACAGCGCATTATGCTGGAAAATTATATATATATATATATATATATATATATATATATGTATGTATGTATGTATGTATGTATGTATGTATGTATGTATGTATGTATGTATGTATGTATGTATGTATGTATGTATGTATGTATGTATGTATGTATGTATGTATGTATGTATGTATGTATGTATGTATGTATGTATATGTCCTTAAACCATTGCATCCAAATGATGATAATGTATGCCAAATTAATATTTACATCAAATAATCGAGTAATGATTGTATGTAGAAGATTCCTCCAGGCCAATGAAAGATCCTTCTCGCACACACAGGCCCGCTGGTCCAGAAACCTTGGCCCCTGATAATGTTTTAATCAGTATCGTCCTTCGAAACAGCGCCTTCACAGACCCATCACCAATCGAACGAGTTCAGCTGGAGTACGTCAATAGAGACCCGCTCCAGATCACCGTTTATATCCTATCCTTTTATCAAAATGCTTCCTAATAGGATTCTAGTGAATCCATTTGTGTAGTATCCAATGAAGGCACTTAATTCAAAACTGATTTTATGGCAGCAAGTATTTTAATCCGTAGTTATACTCTAAATCTTTAGATCATCCATGCGCCACAATTTATAAAGTTATCACACTAATTTATAAAGTTATCACACTAATTTATAAAGTTATCACACTAATTTATAAAGTTATCACACTAATTTATAAAGTTATCACACTAATTTATAAAGTTATCACACTAATTTATAAAGTTATCTCACTAATTTATAAAGTTATCACACTAATTTATAAAGTTATCACACTAATTTATAAAGTTATCACACTAATTTATAAAGTTATGAGAATAATTAAAGATTGAAACAGATAATACAAATATCGATAATGCAAAATATAGACACAAACAACCCTACTCGATTTCCAAAACTCTAATTTCAACAATTTGCTGTTAAAAGCTGTATCTCCCAGCTACAATCCCTTCAACAAAAGATCCAGAAACGTTTTAAATATCACCCCTAGGTCTCTGCATGAAATTCAAAAGAATTCAATCTGCTATCGAACACACTAAACGTGTTTTGTGGTCTGTGCTGTTTAATCATACTGTTCAATCATAATAACAATATAACAACAATATAATAACAATGTAATAAAGCCTTTGTCAAAGACTGGCGTCCTCGGCCCATTGCATCTTGGTGTGGTCAAGGTGGTGGAAAACGGTACACCAAAACATTTACATAAAATTAAATATACTTTTTAAACGATGTATATATAGTTAAAGAAAGTAATAGTACGACACTTTAGTTATAAACTAAGTAACAAAAGAATGTGAAATCATCAAATATAGCAAATAATTCCCTTGCATACAAAGTGAAAACTGAAAACGAATTACAATATTGAGAAATTAATATAAAAAAATCACAGGATTTATATAATAAGTTCAAAGTAAATTGCAGAATGAATTACAATCATGAATGTTCAATTAGTTTTAAATCCGATAAAATAAGAACCAATTGCAATTTCACAATGACATAATATTGTCTTTAAGTGAATTCACAGCAATCAAAAGATTATTTTAGTCCAAAGGTCAAAGAGCAACTTGAAATTCCAATGACTATCATAAATAACTAAATGATCTCAAATATGTACTGAGCAAAACTGAAATTAATTCCACAAAATCTTTTATACAAACAACTTTATAAAGCCAAAAAGTTAAGAAACAATTATATGATCCGGACGTGGGTCATTTTCTGTGTATAGTTTCATCAAATTAATAACAGCTGCACAGAAATCATATGAACCATAATATTTCCAGACGAAAATCAATCTCCACTACTCAGACGAAGCAAACATGCTTACAAATGTAATTTTGATGTTGATCTACTGTTAAGGAAAATAGTTAGCTATGTACAATGGTGTGAAAACAAATAAAATAAAATAAACAGGAATAAAATAATCTGATTTCAAGGAATGGTTAGCCGAACAATCTACTTGCACGTTCCACATTCGAGCAAAACATATTTCCATACGAACTTGTTTACGTTACCCATATGGATGACCAGCGATAATGGTATTCAGATGACTTACAGTTATGTAAAGTTGCACATAATGGAGGTTACACACACACACACACACACACACACACACACACACACACACACACACACACACACACATACATACATACATATATATATATATATATATATATATATATATATATATATATATATATATATATATATATATATATATATATATATATATATATATATATATGACTGGGATGTTTTAGAAAAGGGTAGGTATAATCTGAAAACTGGAGGCTAAATATATAAAGTATTTGAACATTTTCAAATGCATGAACCATACAGATTTATAGAGGGGTTATTTTGGCCATTAATAATCCGAGATATATCAATGTTGTTGAAAAACAGGTGAGAAAATCTCAATAGGGTAAACGGTGCCTTTAAGACAAGTTTGATAGAACGATGGCAAGAAATCGTTGCGTAAACCATGTGTTTTATATTTAAAATCTTCTTTCGAAGATCCGGCATATGATTAAGTTTTTCGTGGATCTACCATTACGTTATTGTGTAGGATTGGTTAATTTACAGTTCATACTACTCGTGATCATGATGCTGTGTGCGACTGTTGTCGCAAAATTTTAGTGCCACTTCATAACCACCGTTTGCATTTTTTATTAAGAGCAATTAGGTGCCAGAGACCTGTTTATTTTATATTATATAGTTTAGCTCTGATAAGAACAAACCCATATGGAAAGGCAAGCTTCCATTTAAAGGATAATAACATACTCAGTTAATAGCTAGATGCATGGAAGCTCATTTATTTCAGAAGACAATTTAAATTGGACATTTAATAGGTATTGTCATTTACTTTAAGAATAAGACAGTGGTCTCATGATAGTATAGTTTGAAAGGAAGCAGTACAATGGGATTCGCAAGTTGTTTTCAGATAACTAATTGTCTACCAAAACCATCTCTGAATTTGCTTCCGCCGTTCATTCATTATATGATACATGAGCAATACAATTGCTGTAAATTTATTGTTAATAATATAGGAATGACCTGATTTTATATAAATGCTATCACTTGAACTTAACCTAAATTAGGTTTAACTAAATATGTTCAGCAAATGAGCGTTTACTTGCTCTTGTTTTTTTTATCATTCCCTGCGTCACAAAGATATGATTGCTAAATCCAAAGGTGTTGGATGAAACAATATTATGGTAATTTGTGCTTAGAAGCTGCTGGCTGGTATGTAACATTTCTATAGAGTCTTCAAATCTTTACCAAAGTTATCTAGATGCCGTGTTGCATTAAACAGCAACACCACCACCAAAACAAAAAGGAAACATATGTCGCTTTTGAATATTAAAGGGATCTGCGACTCGCATGTTCCGCCATTTTTTTTCTTGTTGTAAATAAATAGGGATGGGGTGTGAATCAAATAATCATACTAATCGACGCGGTCTTCATACCAGGCGTCATTGGCATGATTTTGAACATGCAGACAGAGCATATAATAAAGATCATACGTTTTCCAAATCGTTGCACTCTAAGAGGAAGGTAGAGAGATTTCGGTATAATTGCAAGTTTTAATTTTACTTTGATAATAAACTGACTTTTAAAAACAATGAAATTTTTCGTGGAATAAGATTTGAGTTATGTGTCTATCATTGTGTACAACAAATATCTGGCAATACATAGTTAGCGAGATAGATTCTTGCATTTATACAGCAAACAGTGAAATTGCAAAAGGTTTTTATGCTCAAATTAAGTGGTTTTTCACGCCTGTTAAGATAGATCTGAAGCAAATAGATATCAAATTACAATGGACTGATCGATATTTAATAAGTACACGTGTAGGCTTCATTCAGTCTCTAATAAAATTAAAGGAGAACCCATTTAATATACGTCCATTCCCAAGTTAAAAAGGGTATTAGAAATGGATAAGCAGCATTTCATTCTCCCGTATGAATTCAATATGATAATGGAAACTTTTGCTTTTGGCGTTACACAAGGTGCTTGAAATAAAACTCACATTAAGTAGAAAATCCAATTATCTTCATTAGTGAGAGAGTATTTAGAGGCGACAATAAATATTACTTCTGATGTTAAAGACTATAAAGGTGATCTTGTGACAGGCATACACATAAAATATAACAGGTGCAGTGGACCGCTAAGGTGGCATATTTCTTAGGTGGCATCCGTCTCGAACTCTGAAGGTCACGGGTTCGATCCTCGGCCTTGTCATACAAAGACTTACAAAAATGGTACTAACAGCTGCCTCACGAGGGGCTCAGCATTGTGTTGTGTTATGACTGGTCGGCCTGGTATCAGGATAATGTGATTGGGTGTGGAATCGAGCTACATGTCTGTAACATAAAAATGACCCAGTTTTAGACGTCACAATAAACTGCTACACTGCAGACATCATAGCGATATGACTTGATAATATTAAAGCTACGTTAGAACTCCAAATAAATACACACAGGTGGAGTTTATTTTCTCTAAAACAGTATACATATCACCAATGTAAAAAACCAGTTTAGATAGGTTAACGAGTAACGATTAACCAAGGTTCTACAAATGTTCAGTCCGCAAGATAAGATAAAGTTATTATTACATAAAGGCGTGGCCAAAATTAATATGTAGTTAAAACGGTATAATTTTTTTTTAGACCGATCTGAACTAGTTTCGCCGTTCGTGTCTGCTCATGTCAATGTATGCCTAGATGGGTGAGCATTAGTGTTGCAATGATGTAAATTGCCGTTTACTGTTAATACGATACATACCGTAATATCTGTACCACCAAGGTTTCACTCTCTTGCTTTCATCATACAATTCTGTGTACTCCTCAAAATTTTTAAAATTTTATTAAATAACTATATTTCTGTGTTCTTCTCGATATACGTGTAGAACGAGATTGCAAGATAATGTAAAATGCAATGCGCTCTTCCATTATTTATTATTAGTGCACAGTGTATTGGGATGGGAAGTGGGAACATGGGAAAAATAAAGACGTGTGGAAATTATTCCAGATATAAATAATAATTTATGAACGTCAATTATACTAATATTTCTTTTATTTCCTGTTATCAATGACACTAAATGAACAGTACACAATCTTGACTTCCCGGATCATGAGGTTTACTTGTTCAGGAAAGAATCGCAAAAAAGCTTGGATGAGGACCCTTTGAAATTGTGTTATGATTAGCAGTACAAGATTCCATTCCATTCCATGCACAAGTAACCAGGAAAAGAACTATACATTCCTGTAACATGCCGTCGGAGAGAGTATTACAGCAGGAGATATTGTTACCACACGCAGTGATGATTAGTGTTCAGACGTTATCTAAATCTTTATTTGAATCACGAAAAATATAAAATAAACTTTTAACATCTTGCTAAACAAATAAAACGGAGAGTTCAAATGCTTTTGAGACATTTAAAAATACTTCTTTGAAGTTTAACTTACAACACAGGCACACAAGATATTGTTTAGCAGATACTGCTTTTATGTCCTTTAAGACTTGTTCATTATATTAATTTGATATGTTAATTTGATATGTTCATTTGATATGTTCATTTGACAAAC
The DNA here is from genome assembly GCA_030141615.1 of Unio pictorum. Lineage (NCBI taxonomy): Eukaryota > Metazoa > Mollusca > Bivalvia > Unionida > Unionidae > Unio > Unio pictorum. Next base: position 4,434,715 of record JARLTB010000218.1, read on the forward strand.
ATTTGAAGTCTTACAATATAAAACAACCTAGAGATGTTTTATTTGTCAAGTAGCAAATGTTACAAAAACTTTCATAACTATTTTCATTAAGAATTACTGTAATGCATTACGTATGGCAATATTGATTTGTTATATTACATTAAATAGTAATACGGTTTGGGGCGTACCGTTGCAGCTCTAATAATGTATGCACGTTTGTTTAAAGGAATTGTATTGTCTTCGTGCAATGTAATGTGACTGTAAGCTAACAAACTGTATTAATAAAATACAAGGGTACACAACCATTTTATTATTCATCACTTTTGTTGTTATGTTTGTGTCTAGAAAATAGCAATAGACGAACAAACAAAACACAGCAGACACTTTATAAAGGGAAGCTGATTATGGGAGTGAATAATAATGACGGATCGCTGTAACATTCATGACATCTATTGTGGACAGGAGCCATCGCTATGATGCGACATACTCGTATACCTCTTTGGAAAGTTTCTAATTATCATTGTATTAAAGGGTCAACCCTAGAAAATTAGTCTTAAATTAGAATACAAATGACAGTCTTTAGGGAGTCGAACCATTCTCTGGTATCAACAATTGGCATAATCACTACCTGCAAATTTAGTTACTATTAACCCGAGAAAGCAAGTGATTTCACAAGAGAATGAAAATACTAGTTTTCATCGGACCAACATCAACGTGCCAAATTAGACCAGTTAAAGTACATGACAATTTTAGGATAGCAGCAGAGGAGAATACAAAGTACGCTATCGATTGAAACATAACTGATTATTGGTTTTTGTGTGCTATAGGTCTACAAGTACAACAATAAACCCACTTATAAATTATTCTTTACGTTATCTAAATTAATTCCTTTGACTACATCTGGCTCGTTCTTCCAGACACCTTCATTTCGCAGTCTCTGTTATTTAACGTCTCATCATTTCTTTGTAGAAATCGTCTGTTCCGTAGTGTGACCGGCAATATTATACCTTGCACCAAACCAATTCAGGAGTCGAAATTTAGCCGTTTGAAAAGATGAAGGATCTCTTAGAACTCCATCGATAGCATACTCAGCCACAAAGCGTTTCATTTTGTGGTAGGTAACAACAGTGCCCGATAAGTAATAATTGCATTTTCCCCAATTTTCTTAGTTTTATTTTCAATGATTAGTAACATTGCTAATATAGAGAATTAAATATATTAATATAAATTAGATCCAAGTAGTTTTTACCCCGTCTGAAACAAGGTTCAATCCTGAATGCTAAGGTGGTGCTTTACGTCTATTTTATACGGTTAAATATTTTTATAGATATACAATTTTTAAGTAATTCCTCACTGATTAACATCACTATTCAAAAGAAATTGTTTATTTAAGGTATTGTTGAAACCTTTAATTCTCTTTATTTATGTTTATGACTGATGTGTGTATTTTGAATTATAGAAAATACAGGATGGCCTTCCTACGTCAGATGTGCATCGATAAAAAGACTGCTAGCTCTGATGATCGTTTTCACTTCTTGGACTTCAATGGTGAATTGGTGATAACCTCTCTTACCTTTTAATTTTATTGCAATTCATGTATTGTATGTTCGGAAGCGTATATTATGGTAAAGGACTTTACACTAATTCTAACTGATTCGTGGAGCACATTGGATGAGCCATTTTGATTAGTTTGTATTAGATCATGTACAGTTTCCACAAGTATAATATACAAAGACATTTCAGCCTCAGTACACAAAACGTAACATAGAGGTATGTCAACATTTTCTTCATTGTGCGTGTTGCAAATGCAAACAACTTCATCTTCCACGTGTCACTTTCTCAGACCTACGTAATCTCTAGAGTCTTCCTAAACGTCTCAATAAATCGAAGACTTTCGTCTTTGTATGGGCATAAATTGCGCAACAGTTCAAGAAAGTAATGTTAGCCCAAACAACAAAACTGCCTTATGCTGTAAGATAAAACCACATGAACTTTATTTGCCGGGTTATTTTAAATGCCAATTGTTTCCTAATAAGAATCACGTGAACGTTTATTAGATATTTTACTAGACAGGTTATAGTTTGTTTTAATTTCTTAATTCAATTTTCAAAAACATTTTATATAACTATAACATTGTATGAAATGCTATTAATGGGAAAAGGCTGATTAACTTTCGACTTCATCACAATTCCGGCATCAGAGAACTCAGTGTAGATATTAATACCCTAAAGAGACAACTAAATGAAGGTATTGAAATCATGGAGGAGGTGGCGGGGGGGGGGGCAGTGTTGAACCTTGATTTCTGACTGTAACTTCCGCCTTTGTAAAAAGAAGTATGTTATCATGTGACCAAGATTTAGTTGATCATATCTATATATATAGATACACATACATGATATATATATATATATATATATATATATATATATATATATATATATATATATATATATATATCATGTATGTGTGTGTGTATGCGTGTGTGTCTGCTCATATACAAACAGGTTTAGAAAGTCCAATTCTTCAGTGACTACATCATCATTAGTTACAATCGATGCAAAACTTGTTTTCCTCTTCAAATTCAACTTTTTTTTAATGCATGTGCAATTAGTTTTGTGGCGAAGAATCAACGGCTCTTTTGTCAGTGATATCAATAATGCAAACAAAATTGAATATAACAGTTACAATGCCCAGAGCGATCGGATACAACTATTGGCAATCGCACGATATGCCATGAATATAATTAGGTTTTAAAATATAGATTAACGAGCCTATTAGTCAGATGTGTCTTTTAAGCAATACGGCCATTAGGAAAAGATCCATTACTATATTTACTATCAAACTATATTTAACACATTTTTATAACACCGAAGGATATAAGTATTTGTTCTCCAAACATCTGCCGGTTATAAGTCATCACTTGTATATGTTCTTTTAAGAGCAATAAATCAGCCCCAAAACTCCACTGACCTCCAGTCTGAGTACAGATTCAGGGTATATATGATTTATCGGACTAGGAGAGAGGCTGACAGACAGACAGTCTATGATATACTGTCAGACGTTGTGAAGAAATCTTTGTTTGATAATAACTCTCCCCGAGACGCTGACACACTGATAACTACAGTTCATTAAATGCTGTATTATTCCTATCAAATCATTTATCATCGGATTCGTGCAACTTTTCCCTATCGTGCACTGCTTCATACCGAATTACAAATGTTTCTAAAACTAAACCTTTCTTTCAAAGTTACAATTTTAAATTATGTCCCAGCGCCTCTGTGATGACGTTGGAGGTAAGCACATGCTGAAAAAAGAGACATCTGGTGTACAAGAAAGATACCTATGTTCATACGTTACACAGTGAGACGAGAAGAGTACAATTTAGAATATCGAATGAAAAATGAGTATATATATATATATATATATATATATATATATATATATATATATATATATATATATATACCTAATACAAAAGTTACGACATTTAAATTAGAAATTATTACTCCTAAGGTCGTGCACTATAATCTAGAAAGACAAAATCCCCCGTATTCCCCATACGGATGTACGTACTTGTACTTCACACGTTCATGTATATGATACAATGATAATGCTGTTTTTGGTGATGACTAGTGTTTCCCAGAGCACATCGTTGCATCCCGAGGGTAAAGATGTATAATTGATGGTAGTTATTCTTACATGATCAGTTAAAATATGAATTATATTTTAATACCGACAAAAAGGAGAATTCAAAATTAAATCAAAGCAATCAAAACGTACGCGTATCTCTGTAGTTTGAATAGAAACGCTCATGATGACAAGATACATAAATATGTTCATATTCAACTTTAGTGTTTTTGTTATTGTGACAGGATAATGATATAAGATATCCTTGAAAGGTAGGAAAATAAGTTTTCTGTTTGGATATTAATGCAGTTGTTTTGTTTAGTGCGGTTAGCAGTTCCAGTGGTCAGCAAATCTCTTGGAAACTCTCAAAGGAATATGTTTAGGATATTCAGTGGGAATCAGTAACAACTGATTGTCCCAGGGATTACAATTGGAAGCAATATAACAAATGATTGTCACAGGGAGTACACGTGGAAGCAATATAATAACTGATTGTCCCCAGGGAGTACAAGTGGAAGCAATATAATAACTGATTGTCCCAGGGAGTACAAGTGGAAGCAATATAACAAATGATTGTCCCAGTGAGTACAAGTGGAAGCAATATAACAACTGATTGTCCCAGGGAGTACAAGTGGAAGCAATATAACAACTGAGTGTCATTGGAAGTAGAACAATAACAATTCATTGTCCCAGGGAGTAATACAATAGGAAGGAAAAACAACTTATTGTCTCACTTCGTGTACTGATAACTTACATGTCTCCAGCAGAGCAAGGCTACACGAAGATTAAGTACTGATCTTTCCAACACGAAATTAATCTTCAGTAGTTGATATCTATCTATCTATATATGCGTTGCTTATATTACATTAGAGAGAAAGGTGATAGATAGATAGATAGATAGATAGATAGATAGATAGATAGATAGATAGATAGATAGATAGATAGATAGATAGATAGATAGGTAGGTAGGTAGGTAGGTAGGTAGGTAGGTAGGTAGATAGATAGATAGATAGATAGATAGATAGATAGATAGATAGATAGATAGATAGATAGATAGATAGATAGATAGAAAGTAAATATGTTAACAAGATATAAAGTAAACAATTTTACAAACAGATAACCAAACGCATGGACAAACACGATAATTTTACAACAATCAGCAAGTACTAATAATTATTTAATTGTTTTCGTTTAATTAAAATAAATTAAAACAAAAGTGTTAACACAGGCAAAATATAAACATCGATCTTCAAATCTGAACAATTTGAAAGAGATCTGGATGATTTTGGTAAAAGCAAAAACAAAACATGTATTACACAATACATCGTTCATAAAACACTTAAAGTCTTTATTGACATGGAAGAAAAGAATAAACTAATACTAACAATGAAAATTCAACATGTAAGAAAAATGGCCGAATACATTCTAAAGGTGGATATTCTAGCTTTAAAACTGCTTCATAGACTCCATGGGATTCACATTAATTGACCTTATTACAGAATATTGTTTAGCTGCACATTACGACTCGTGGATGTATAAACGGTATACAACAACAAATGCAACTACATTATCATCAAACTAATAATGCTGCTTCCATTAATTTTCTTTTTTCCCCACAATTCTTTTTTCTTCAATTCATTATGAAGGTTTTTTCAATTCATTATTATTATATATATATATATATATATATATATATATATATATATATATATATATATATATATATAGATATAGATATAGATATAGATATAGATATTCTTAAATCCAATGTAAACGCACATGAAATAAAATATAGTGGAATCATGCCAAAGATAAGAAGGAATTGGTATGAGTATATCCTAAAATCAGAACCGAATACAAAATCACATTTCAATTATTTTCGTAATTAAATTGATAAAATTGTTATATGATATACTCTTGTTTCATTTTATTTTTTTTAAGTGTTCGCTTTACTTTTCTGTGTGCGTGCGTACGTGTCTGCATTTGTGTTTGGGGAGATTGTATCTTTATGATACACTAAGACGTTTGTACTTCGGTAAATCAGATAAGCGAACTCGAAGGAATCACTTTTTTTGTGAAACACTGGTGCAACATGCTTTATTTACATTATATTTACAGCGATGAGTTCCAAAACTTCATCCTTTGGGGATATAAGACCTTACGGACTTTTTTAAGCAATATTTTACAGCTGTTTTAGCAATTCACCACGATATTTGTTTCTGGCTACATAAGCCATACAATCATCGTTGGCAAATTCAATGCATATTACACACGGAAGTCCTCAATTTTCGATATGCCACGTATATCAATTACAAATTTAAAGCTGCCCCAGTTAGGGCTTGTAAAGAAATTGCTACACGCCAGATGCGTACATTAGATAAACATGAATCCAGTTATCTTGGACAAAATAAACTTGCAATGTTCTAATGTATGTAATAAAACGATTATGTACATCAGTCTATGATCATAATCTACCTTGTGATAATAACTGTTACAATATTTCATGATTAATGCTGGGATTTTTTAACAATATAAATATGTGCATACCACTACGACAGGCGACGAGCACAAATTGTAACACACTTTTCACAAAGCAAAGATCACATTCTGATTTCATACACCTATGTATGTCTTGGTCATTTTATACATAGCAATAAAAATATGTGTTAAGAATCGTACAATTATGTGCGGAAAATAAACATGGATTTGCTGGGGGAAAAATACTTGTGAATAGAGCTGAATGAAGGATACCCATGTGGTTGTCCCATCTTCAAGAAAAGGATTAATGACGAAAAGAATATATATATATATATATATATATATATATATATATATATATATATATATATATATATATATATATATATATATACGTCTCTGTAATGTATCTCTACGTGCAAATAAATATAATCAAAATACGTTCAAATAAGAAAGATATATAAAGCATTTCTAAACTAGACACATTTCCAATTCTAAATGCTTTTCAGATCTGATCAATTAGGAAAACAGCATTCTACCCAAAACGGTATTCAATGAAAACTTTCTAAACTAGACACATTTCCAGTTCTAAATGCTTTTCAGATCTGATCAATTAGGCAACAGCAGTCTACCGAAAACGGTATTAATGAAAACTTTCATCCAAGATATCCTTGCTGAACAAAATCAGCAAACAATCAGATCACAGAAATGACGCAGTTTAAACGCTAGCATAATAACATGTATTATGAAATAATCCATTTATTTACTATCAGAATTGTGAAACTCATTTAACCGCATCTTCCTTCATCTCCTCTCGAATACAAACTCGTTGTAGTGTTGCCATTTGGCCTCTTCAGTGTCCATCCCAACTTTTACTTCTCCAGCGCTATTTGTACCCGATGCACATGATCCGACAAGTCGGAAAGATTCTTCCGCAAGCATATCAAAAGCTTGCTCGAGGAAACTGTGCTTCAGGAAAAAACGGCTCGTGTATCTGTCAGTACAGCCTCTGTCAGGATCTCGACTTTCATTCAGCGTATCCTTGAATACCTCCCGGCACAGCGACACTCTTCCACACACAATGATCCTGCTAAGTTTTCTGAATTTCACATCAGCTAATCCATCTCGGCCAAATGCGAACGTGCCCCGGTATCCAATGACAATATATCCAGGTTGTTTTCCCTCGGTGGTCGGGGATACACAATTACTGTTAAGGGCAGTTAGCAGTCTTGGATTTGAAATGGGACTCAATTTGCCTGAAATGCCACTTAAAGCGTTTACCAATCCTGGAATTTGAAAATATTCAGCCTCGTGACGCAGTCTTTCTTTTTCGTGAAAGTTTTCTGGCAGCACAAGTTTCATATTTCTTAAATAATCCAAAATATATCGGAACAGAACACCATCGCGGTCAAGAAAAACCTTTCCTTTTGAGTCTCTGTGTATCATTACATGCCCCGTTCCTTTAAACATTTGCCCCAAAAGTGACTCTGGTTCTTTCGTTAAAGTTGACAATGCTGTCGTGTAGAAAACTCCACCAACGTTCAGTTCTACGATTTCTGGAAATTCGGCAGTGCACGTATTCTCAGACATTTTTGTATTGATATTGGTGTCATTAACAACCGACATTAAATGAGGCAGTAGCGCGTTAATCTTCCCGGTTTTAGTCCAGTTAAATGAATACTCAGTGCTGTATATTACTGTTGAAATTGTTTGGTTTCATATGAATTTGTAAATCGTATTACATTCCAAAACAGTGATTGTTTCTAATTGTCTAGACACTGTTTTAAATATGACTAGATTATTTCTTTCTTTTAAACTTTTTCTTATTCAAATATGGCTGACACATTTAATGTTTCGAAATCTCTCTTGATTCTGACTTTATAAAATTAATTGGTAAATGAAACTACTATGGTTTACTGACCTTGGATTCTCCTCTCTTGCTAATTTAAATCAAACTGTCTGCTATAGTTGATATCATCAGAGCGTAGTACTGAGGATTAGAGAGATACTAACACTCCATTCAGCATATATATATAAATCGGCTGTAAAACAGATATATCCATATAAAATGCCATATCTTGTCAATAAATCCCTGCACGTCTGAAGGAAATCGACTTGTGTACTGCTCTCCGATATATGAGTGTTGCTTCCTGGCGCTGATCTTTTTCTTCCGCAAGCAAGTGAACCCCGCGAGAGTTTGTGCCTTACTGTTTCACTAGCAGCTCGACTGTTGATATTGATGGAACCTTAACGGCTATGATTATGCGCGTTCCGTAGCCTAGGCTACAGTAGAGGCTGGTTGCATCCATATTCAATAAATGTTTGCTGCCGGTATACTAAAAGCAAACAAGTTCTGTCGTCTCTCATATATGAGACGTTGGTGATTTAAATACGTTCAACTGTTAGAATGTGAGATGAAAATGCATAATGAAATGGACAAAATAAAGGTATTGTCATTTATTTTTACGTGACGAATGTTCCTATCTTTTTTAAAAAAATACATAAATTGTTATATTTGTGCATAGTCCAGTTCATAATGCCTTGACAAATTTTTATTCAGGCAAGTTACATTGTCAGGTCGACTTAGTCACTTGCTTTCCTATATATATGTATATATATATATATATATATATATATATATATATATATATATATATATATATATATATATATATATATATATATATATATATATATATATATACGTGAGTGTTTGTGTAGGGAAAATAAGTCTTGTCAATATTGAAGAATCAAGAAATATTACAGTCATCTAAGAGGTCATGGTTATGCTGACGTCGTAGTCAGTGTCAACGTGTGTACCTCTGTGATAGGGGTAATTACTAGCATTATATATATATATATATATTTAATATCCTTTGTTCGTTAGTTAGTTTCATATTATTTTATTTCATTATATGATAATGTTACACTGTATGTTGGACTTCACCATGTCCAAAACTGAGTCAATTTCTAGCTTACCCATATTAACAATTGTATTGTATTCATTGTTAACAGTTAATACGTAGCTAAATTATTCTTTGTGTTAATGGGTTTAAGATCAGTATTAGTTTCAATAGAAGAGGTATGTATGTTTATTTTGGTCGAAGTTTTGATATTTCCTAAGGGAATTATACATAATCCAAGTTATTGCTTTATAATCATCTGGATTAGTTTAGCTAATTAATTTCCACTAGATAATGATTTGTTTAAGAAATGTTAATTGTGACCTGCGGTCAAGTAGAGAAGTAAATATTTTTGCAACTATGAGGATTTAGTTATCCTTATTTTAAGTATCTGTGAATCAAGTGTAAGTTGGGTCAACTAATTTGTTTTATTACGGGCTGGTATATTATGTTTTCATTTTTGAATGCACGTGATTATTTTCTCTGAAATACAAAAGGCCTGTGATAAAATTATTGGATAAAGACATTCACTGTAATTTATAATAAATGTAAACTTGAAATTATATTACTGTGATTAAAAAAAACAACCTAATGACACATGAACACTATTAGCTAAGACAGACACGTCATCGTCTTCAGAATTTATATTTCTTCTGGACTTGTACTGAGTTATGGCCAGGACGTTACGTTATTTGGACTTGTGTTTGTGTATTCTTGATTTATTTTGGAATATAATCTGCAATACCGAATGTTCCTTTGTTCTCATGTTCACTTTGTATTCAGGGAAATAAATTATATTTGTTAAAATTTACAAGGCTTGATGTATTTCACTCTTTCTGTTACGTATGTTAAGAGCATAAACTCGGAATACTAGGCCACCTGATTTCAGATTATCTGGCTGTTAAAGGACTTGATTATGCCAAGCAGTTTGAATGATCTGCAAAATGAAGTTTGTTTACCTTAATTCTGGTTCTGAAATTTTGTTTTAGCTATTGATGTACGGCCTGAAAATGTATTATTCCAATCTTAAACATCAGTCTTTGTCGAGTCGTTTATTTGCGCTCAGTTATGTTTTGAGTGTATGTAGTTTTTTAAATTGGAATTACAAATGTCTCACAAACGTTAGGACAAAGTAATGTTGTCTAGGTAAACTTCAATGAAAAACAGATTATTTGGAGTATATCATTGTGACACATCATGGCTGTTAGCACATGAAATTATTCCAGACTATTAGCATATCGACACAATAGACTAGACTTCATTAGAAACACCAGTGGAAATCATTTTAAATCATAGATACGTTACGTTTGTACCTGTGTCAGAACTTTAGGGTACTGTTTAGGATTTTATTTACAATACTGAAGTTACTCTTTATGTTTCGCTTTGTATTCTATGGGAATAAATATATGTTAGAGTTTACAAATCGATTTGCTTTTCTCTCTTTTGTGTCAAGTACTTTAAGACCAGTCTTAACAGTAATACTAACATAACATATTATTCCGAACAAACCATAATGATTACCAATATAGATTTAAGAGATACAGTAAAATAAATCTTTTGAATAAAGAATATATGTATTATATTTGTCTTGGTTTTTAATGTCGCCTTAACACACAAAAGCTAGAGAGAACCGAGGAAGCAAACCGAGTGACGTGCTTGCCGAGCAATACAGGATCAGTCTATCATAGCCGATAAGGGCAAGATTCAAACTACTAACCTTTAGTCTGTGAGTCCATCAAACTAACCATTGAGCCATCACAGTTCTGATAGAAACTGAAATAAATAATTACTTGCATCAACTGACCTTTAGGATTACACGAACGTTTGCATTGTAATCAATTGATCTAACACACACACACACACACACACACATACACACACACACACACACATATATATATATATATATATATATATATATATATATATATATATATATATGGATCTGACAAAGGCTTTCGACTTCGTGGATCTGACAAAGGCTTTCGATACAGTCAACAGAGATGCACTGTGGGTAGTACTCAAGAAACTTGGTTGTCCTCAAAAGTTTACCAACCTCATCCGGCTCCTCCACATTGACATGAATGGAGAGATTCTCACAGATGGTGAACCCTCAGAGAAATTCCCCATATCTAATGGTGTCAAAAAGGGTTGTGTACTCGCTCCAGTACTATTCAACCTCTTCTTCACACAGGTACTACTCCATGCCATACGGGACATTGACACTGGCATCTACATTAGGTATCGCCTGGATGGATCAGTGTTTGATCTCCGTCGACTAGCTGCAAAAACCAAGACACTAGAAAGACTCATCATTGATGCACTCTTTGCAGATGACTGCGCCCTCATGGCCCATGAAGAAACTCACCTACAAGCAATCGTGGACAGATTCTCTGAAGCCTCCAACCTATTTGGACTCACAATTAGTCTAAGAAAGACAGAAGTCATCTTCCAGCCCGCCCCAAACACTGTCCATTCGCAACCCTGTATCACCATTGGCGACACGCAGCTGAAGAATGTGGACAGTTTCAAATACCTTGGCAGCACAATATCTAGTGATGGCTCTCTGGACAAAGAGATCACTGCGAGGACCCAAAAAGCCAGTCAAGCACTAGGACGACTCCGAACCAAGGTCTTGCAGCACAAGGACATACGTCTGTCAACAAAGCTGAAGGTGTACAATGCAGTTGTCCTCACGTCTCTATTATATGGCTGTGAAACGTGGACACTCTACAGAAGGCACATCAGACAGTTAGAACAATTCCACCAGCGCTCCCTGAGATCCATCATGCGGATCAAGTGGCAGGACCGAATCACCAACCTGGAAGTCCTTGATAGAGCCAACACAACAAGCATCGAAGCCAAATTAATCCAGGCCCAGCTTCGATGGACTGGCCATGTCATCCGCATGGATCAAAGCAGAATCCCAAAGCAGTTGTTCTATGGCGAGCTATTCCTGGGGAACCGAAACCAAGGCCGCCCTCACAAGAGGTACAAAGACAACCTAAAGACAAACATCAAGTGGGCAGACCTTCATCCACGCCAGCTCGAGCTCGCTGCCTCAGACAGAAAGCATTGGCGAGCCCTGACCAGTAAAGCCTGTTCCTCCTTTGAGGCTGACCGTCGCCAGCGTCTTGCTGCATCCCGTGAGAGACGCCACAGAAATGTATCCCAGATACCAACAACCACCGGTGTCCCATGCCCCACCTGCAATCGCATGTGTGTATCGGAATTTGGACTCCGGAGTCACATGCGCGTCCATCGTTGAAAGAAAGTGCACAACTTGTCTTCCTCGACTCGAGAGACTACCAAGAAGAAGATATATATATATAATTTAGCCTGGCACTGGATGGGAATATGTAACTATTCTGCTTTATCAACGAGGTTACACTCATAATTTAACTAAAACGTAATGACAAATATGTAGGATTCATTTACTTATAGGTAGAAAATCAGTGACGTAAGATGCTTGCTATGTAAATGACACAGGCAAGTCGATTACATTTGAGTGTTAAAGTTTCTATGATCTAGTAGAGTGAATGCTCAATCAGCATAGTGTATTGGTGTAGAAGAGTGCATACTCAATCAGCATAGTGTATTCGTGTAGTAGAGTGAATACTCAATCAGCATAGTGTATTCGTGTAGTAGAGTGCATACTCTATCAGCATAGAGTATTCGTGTAGTAGAGTGCATACTCAATCAGCATAGTGAATTGGTGTAGTGGAGTGAATACTCAATCAGCATAGTGTATTCGTGTAGTAGAGTGAATACTCAATCAGCATAGTGTATTGGTGTAGTAGAGTGCATACTCAATCAGCATAGTGAATTGGTGTAGTGGAGTGAATACTCAATCAGCATAGTGTATTGGTGTAGTAGAGTGTGCTATTTTCTTGATCTAAAAAGTGCGAAGTTGTACTGTACCTCTTATCGATGGTATTAATCTTTGGTAATATTGCTAATACTGAAGGCGGTAATAATGTTAAGATGATTCGCTTCTTAACCCCAATTTAAAGTGATTGTTTTCCGACCCCCTTTCGGGGTGCGAGAGGTTCTCACATGGTTAATGACTTCCAGGGCCCCAATTCCCAGGTTTATTGTCAAAAGTGTCAAGAGCTATAGTTTTAAGTAATATCCTTAAAGTAAAGCGTAAGTCTGATTTCAGAAGGTAAGGTTTTTGTTATATTTTACGGTATTTGGCAGATACAACAATAGAAAACATGGGACCTCAGTTTCAATGGCATCTGTTAAAGACCCCACTAAGAGGTTAACACATCTCTGTGTGTGTGTGTGTGTGTGTGTGTGTGTGTGTGTGTGTGTGTGTGTGTGTGTGTGTGTGTGTGATTGTTTTGCTCAATAGATTGCACAGTAATATAACGTTTCATCTTGTTTTTTGTGATATTGTACTAAAAGACGCCTGCATAATATTATTTAAAACTATTCATTATCCAATGAATATCAATACTGTGAACAACCTACACAAATATTGCATCTTCTTTGCTCATTACACGGTATGTAAAGTTATGCTCAAAAGATATGCAAAGGAAATAAATATTTGAAAACAACGTTTGATTCGTGTTACTTATGAAACAAATATATACTGAATAACTTTGTATCGATAACAACAGAAGTCAGAATTAGCGTTGTATTCTTTGTGGAGCCATTCATAATTTGCTCTTGTTTTTGCAGAGCTTAAAATGAAGTTGAATTGGGTCCGTATTTTCTCGATTTTTTTTCTTCTACTTCTCAAAACGGAATAAACTTGCAGACAAATCATTAACTGGAGAGACCTTTTAATATAAACAGTTCAGATAAAAGACATCAAGCATTTGCGTAAAATTATTTGATTAAAAGTTAAAGTAAATGAGATATCATGACAAAATTCGGTCTGGGGTAATTATGATTGTTACTGAAAATGTACGTCATCAGCTGATGACGATGAATTAAAAGGTACTTTGCCAGCAAATTAATGTTCCTAATTTTGTGACAGAGATTAATTACTGTTTTCTTATTTTTTTCTTAGACAGATGGGGAAAATAGGAATATCTGACCTTGTATGATGTCATGATGAATTATTGCAGTTCATAAAAGAAGATAATTTTTATCATTTCGTAGTATACAAGAATTCCGTCATTTGTATTATCGGTTAGCTTTACTTAATCTTGTCAATTTGTTTACATTCGTCTTAAGATATGGGTAGTGGACCATCTAATCACATTTGGTTTAAAGAAGCTAGTATAAGCTTATTATGTCATTTGACCCCTATATTAAATCGAACCCATGCTCTTGTAGCGGACCTGTGCCAAATATGTTTTAGCGTCCACCTTGGATGCGGTAAGTCGCACATGTATCTTTAGGAGCTCAGCATTAGTAAGTTATTGTTAGGACTGTTCCTGGTTTGTCTGGTGTCAAGATAATGTGACTGGGTGGGGCATGATGCCCCAGTGCTTGACATTACTATAAACTGTCACACTGCATATATCGTAGCGATATGACTTCATTATTGTTAAATGTTACGATAAAATACCAAATCACGCACACACAATTTAAAATGCAAAATACTATTTCAGCAGATATTTTCTTTTTCTTTTAATTAATTGACAAAAGAAACAACAAGTGACTGACGCCAAATATACTCGCAAAACATTTAGTAAAACAGTGGAGACTTTACAAATGGACAGATGCACTAAAAGATACATAAGCTGGTAGATATATATACACTGACATATATACTGATATATAAATACAAAAGATAGACAGACAGGAATGACTGATATATAGGTGAATGATGGATAGGTTACTTTGTTATCTGGCCAGCTAACTTGCTTTGTGAATGGGGACCAAGAAACGTACTGGAGACAGTGGGTTGCATAGATCAAGAATGATATATATATATATATATATATATATATATATATATATATATATATATATATACAACATTGGATTCATTCATTAAATTATGTACCAAAATATTTATTTCTTATTAAAGGTCACCTGCCATACTCTGACATTTTTTAATTTATATCAGATTTGCATTACATTTGTAAAAGTAGTCATACTCGCACAAAATGATTTTAAAAATTATAAAGTGTAAAGATGATATAATAATTTAATTACTCGAAAAATAAGCATCGCACGCTGTTAACTCCCCTTAGGTAAGATTTCCCACCTATAGAGGACGACAACCGGAAATGACGTACATTTATCCCCAGAAGAGAAAGTACACGCTTCTTGTGTTGTGAAAGAATAAAAAAAAATAGTCAACTACCTTCCGCTTTTAGGCAATAACATAGATTACCGAGCTTCATAATCCTTTACAACACAATATTGGAAATGTTCTTTATTCACATAATAGTTATTTACATACAAATTGTTCTCTGATTTTGAATGTGAACCGATCAAAACTAAAGTACATGTTACTTTATCACATACCATGCTTGTTCTTCTTCCTAATAATCCATATCAGCATCTCCACCATCTGGTTCCCAGTCTGGATCAGTTTCATTATTGTCGACTAAGTCTCCGCACTCATCCGCATCAAAGAAAGTTTCCTCCTCTTCTACCACTGGATGGTCATCAGGGTCTGGAAACTGGAAACTTTTGTCAACAAAGTATGATAGTTCATCTGGGCCAGCCTGGATTTATTGTCACATCCAAATTTAAAACAAATATGATCACAACAGAATTTGTGCATGGGAGTTTTATTTTGTGTTTGCAAATAGTTCAGAGATCTCGGAAACGCTTAATTACGCGTATTTGGACGCAAACTTTTGGTCCGGGACGCAGAAAATCACCCATGCACGAGTCCTCCGTATGCACATTTTTTCTTTTTTTTTTTCTTCTTTTGCAAACAGGAAACTTTTTCGACACAATAAATATGTTCTAATCACTGTGAAAATCAGGAGCAAAGGTCGTCGGCTTACTTTGATGATGGCGCCGCTAAAGGCTTCAGTTGAAGGGTCAAACAAATACCTGTTTGTTATTGCTGCGGAAACTTCAGATAATTGTAGAACATTGAAACAGATTTGTTTTATTTTAGTATATATCAGTGCTTCAAAGGTAATCAGTTCTCTTTGAAGTGTCAGCAAACGTATTTTTTCTTCTTCCATCTGGTATTTGTTTTTAAATTAGTGTCATCTGCTTGACTGTACTCATTTTACGTTTCCGCCTTCTGCGGATTCGGATTTTAACTAGTCAGTTGCATGAAGTAATAAGGCCAGATATCATCATTAGCGGATTATGATATAACAGTGCACTGTTAGGGTGGTTTGTCAGTATGAGACAAGGTCTTGTTATTTTAACAATATATTCCAGTACATTGTTTCCTGTCATGGTGCCTATGATTTTCTCTACTCCAAACGCAAGACTATATACGGTTTTTATCAGCCAAAATTGGTGTCGCCACAAATATCACCAGATGGTATATTTTGTCACCAAAACGGAAAACAGAATCGCAGTTTGCTACATCAGCGAAGCCCCATGATCCTGTAATTGATTTCATTTCCGAATGTAGCTGTATAAATATTGCATGCGAACTCGAAACCAAGACACATCGAGACTTGAACAAAATGCCATTTGCAAATCTAAACAAGTATTTTGGGGTTAAACGAAAAAATGATGAAGATTTAAATGAGATTCAGAACTGTGCTAAAGTTGCTAGAACTGATATAGTGGACAATTCTGCGCATGGCTTTGAAAAGATGTAATGTTTATGCATCAGGCTATGGAAATGAAATACATTACTTTGGAATCTTTCTGTCTGCATTTCAGCCCCCCAAAAAATAAATTTAATTTTTTTTTCTCCATAAAGGCACGTTATCAAATATTTACAGAATTGACGTATTATTCAGAATTAACCAGACACGCCGAATAAGTTGATACAGTTGTAAATACAAGTGTTATAATGTTTTGCTTGATAATTAAGTTTTGGAGACCAAGCGTACAGCTCTTCTATACTCCTTTCTTTCACCGGTTTTTCCTAACAATTATAACTTCGGAAAACATTTATCTTGTTCACAAAATGTTCCAACTTTTATTTTAAAACATATTATATAAGAATTGTCAAAATATAAATACTTGTCAGTTGTATTTTAAAATTGGGCCGAATCGTCTTTCGAGTTGGGCCGAATTGTCTTTAAAGTTGGGCCGAATTGTCCAATTTTCCGTAAAGTTGGGCCGAATTGTCTTTGGTCCGAATTGTCCATAAGCCGTATGTACAACCATAACAGCCTTGATTTCTGCAGAAACACTCAACCAGACACTGATTCAACAGATTTGTACACCTACTGTAATGATAAACGTCATACACTAATACCTTATATTTCGAGTTCATAATCGGTATAATAATGCTAAATAGTTTCTTCGAGATCAACAATTTACACATTCAGAAATTATGATTTTTGTAAACATTAATATTTTACATCTGCAATAACAATGCTGTACTGTAATCTTTATTTGATGTATTTTACTTACCCTCTTTCTATCCCTCTTCTCATATGCACCATAGAGCTTTCTACGGGATTTAGGTGGTCTAAACTTCTCTGGTGACGGAAGGGTTTTCTTCTTATATTCGACAGTCTCTGGGAAAATTGTAGGCACTGCCGTCTTTAAGAAATTCAATTTCATTTGAACACCAATTGATACCATCACGGAAGGAGGGTGTAAAAAGCAACTGTCCTCAAAATGCCATATGCACAAGCGGGATGTTGCAGTTGGTACAAACGGTACAAATTTCCCATCCCTCTCTCTATTGGACCCAACAGCTTCAATCCATTTTTTCCGGTAAACATGGTCTATTGGAAAAAGAAAGAACCCTTTTGTCCCATCATCGCTCTTTTGGTTACATCCGTAAGCAACACAGTGCACCATATTTGTTGTAGAAAATCACGATCTTTAAAATGTATCACACAGACGATAGACATATATGCGTGGAAATTCAACGCATGAATGGCTAGGTTGAACCGAAGGGATAAATGTACGTCATATCCGTCTTTGGCACACGGAAATTACCGATTGTTTACGGAGATTGCCGAGTAAAAATTTTCATTTAAAAAATAGATTTTTTAGTCTAATTAAACATTTGTATGGTGTACATATATAACAGATGCATTTCTATTATGACTATAATGATATTGCAGTTTTTTACAAAATAGGTGGCAGGTGACCTTTAAATTTGACACTCATATCAGGTGTAATAAAATATTAGTCGAGTCATGAAACAGTAATATCGATCGCAGAAAGGGACTTAACAATATTTTATCTTAAGTACAATAATAGCGTTCTACCTCCCGCTGATATATAGTGACAGTATGGTATGTCTTTTAAATGTTTTAATTTCTGAATTTATTAATTAAACAAAAACAATCAATCAGCGATTAATATAAACAGTTGACAATCACGCGTCTGTTCTTAAATAAGGCATTGATGTTTTATTATTTTAATGTCCGTATCTGTATCATAACTTGCCTCGATGCTGCCATTCATTCTTTCATGGAGGCTATATGATTATAGGATATCACGTACTCCGACATTGTTGAGTGATCATCGACAGTATAATGCTGTGATCTCTGTATGTTTTAATGTCTTCGATAGGATCTTGAAAATAAAACGTGTGAGATGTGAGATGTAAAACGTGTTTATCTCTGATAAAGGTTTGTGAATACATCTTAACACAGTAGTAAGTCTATAAGAAAATAACAAAGAAAATAATATATTGTAATCGTTGCTTTAAAAGAAATAAACCTTTTCATGCTTGTGCGTGCAAAGGTGGGATTTTACTATCACAATCGTAGACAACACAATTATTGTACAGACACTGCGTATCTAATATATTTCTTTGCAAACAAACAAAAACACGATTTTATTTACATTGTTTTTTTTAATATGTAAAATTGTCGAAATCTATGAAACTATTCTACTTTGAACAGAGATAACGATACCAATATGGACCTATGGATTTTTTGTCTCTCGCAGTGTTTGTGAGGTTGACACATTATCAAGTTTAATATTTGCCATGCATATCAGTAAATGATGCCTGTCGTCTTTTCATTATGAATATCTTCAACATGAAATTAATTTGGAGCAATCATCTTTCCTTTTCATGCGGTATCATGTATTTGTTGATCATTATTACTGCAAGGGCAATGACACTGATATTTGACCAGTCAGGTAGCGATCTTTTAGCATTAGCCCCAAGTGGCGGGAACTGGTCAGATGTTCAGCAGCACAGTGACTCAACGACCATACTAGGTCAAGAGATTGATGATGATGATGAAATCGTACTCTGAAAAAATAGAAAAGAAATATATAAAGCAGTTGTTTTCTTCATCTCTTATTGGTTTTGAATCAAGATCAGGAGATGGGTTTCATTACATACAAAGATTGAGTTATTAGTTGTTTACGAAACTATAAGGTTCAACATAACTGATGTGAATTTCTGGACAAATCTAAAATCCATTAAATAAAGTTACATTACAAATTTTGAACTAAATTAAGCCAAAGATAAATTATAAAATATACATTACACAAAACCATGAAGAGAAATAAAGATTCATATAATAATTTTTTTAATCATATATTAACTATATAACTATTAACTATGGTTTGTGTTGATTGGTTCTTAACATGACTGGTGGTATAGAGATGTCCAGAAGTGATTCAGTTTTTGCAATAAATGGTTCTGAAATATCAATTGAATCATCCTTGTCGTCACTCTGTTGTTCAGCAATGTCACCTTGTTCCATATCTGCATTTAGTTGAAAGTCACTATTGGCAAGCTCCAAGATTTCACTCTCCAGATTCTGAAATTAAATAATTATACAAATATAAACATGATCTTTATAACAGTAAATTAATATTTACATATACATGTGTAGCATGCACATATTAAAAGTTGGTGCTGGTGTAAGTTACAGCATTTTCTTTAAGCACTGGATGTGTAGACAGTCCATATTTATAGTGTAACTGTGCATCTGTACACATTGCAGTGTCAATGGCAACAGCATATTCAAAGACATTACAACTATTGATAAAGGTCATTACAGCATAAAATTAAACTACAATGCAGTAGCAGACTTCTCACAAATGCCTAACGTTTGTTATCTCTGAGCATCTGTATGTAACACATTACATAGAGAAGTACACTTAATAAGTAAAATATGGAATACGACTATTTGTTAAAAAGCATACACAATGCTATTGATTTAAGCCGATTAAAAACCACAGAATAAGATCTCTTTTAAAATGGATGGAGCATAATAGAACTCAATGTAGCCACTTACCGACGTTTGAAACTCCTTGTTTGGGAAAACTGAAAGCACTGGATGCTCTTTTGACGGCCCACTACTATTCACAAAATGATCGGAACACATTTGACTGCTAGCTGTGTAAGTGAAGTCTTTCCGTACTAGCCGTGACCGCTGAAGCCAAACTCTATGTAGTTTACATCTTGCTGGAAATTTGTGCGATGATATTGTTTTCCCATCTACTTCCTTCCCTCTGAAATTGCTACAAATGTAACAATACTTGCGGGTTTTTGCCAGAGGCATTCTTTGACAGCTGATGAATGGGTAGCCCACGGAAGTTGAAGCGGCAGCTAACGCACGCGCAAATAATGCAATGAAGAGTTCCTACTAGGGGGAGACAACAACCCTTATTGAAAAGGCCTATAATGTAGAAAGAATCTTAAAGCATATAAAGGTTCACCGTTGTGTCAAGAAAATATTTGTTATTTGTTACTGTGCCCACCCCCACCCTACAACTAGTTGCACATACTGCTGATTGTTATTATACAATTTAATTAGCGTTAATTGTGTATTTGTCATTATATCAGTAGCAATTATATAAACATCTTGTGCTATGTCTTGCCTATCAAATATCAAAACCACTTAAGACATAACCATAACTTCAAAACGTAAGTGAAGAGTACATAAACATCATTGAATGCTGACAATAATAAATATTGATTAACATCAAAATGAAAACCATTTGATACTTGTACTAAACAGAGTCAGTATTACTATGAACAAGTGAAATTTATTTGAAAATTTACAAATTTAGTGTGGACAAGGTCATATGATCTTGCGCTATCATCATGGTTGCATACATAGTTTGTAGTGTCAGCAGATGAAATCATCACGCTTAATGCAATATAAAATTTAAAATATCAAATTAAAAAACAAATTGTAAGCATAATAATTAATTAAACCGAGGACTTGTGTTTGCTTGAATTAAATTTACTCAGAGTTAGAAACTTACCCTGTTCAGTTCTATCTCTAAGTTTTTAATTCCTCATCAAATTCGATGTTGTTTTACGCGAGGATGTATGTCTGCTCAATATATCGCATAATATGTCAAACTGTAATTTCACTTTAAGTATGTTTGAAGAAGAAACATTTAAAACGGAACCGCCCCAATTCAAATGTTTTAAAATGATCTGTGCTACAGCAAAGTGCCTGTCAAGTAGCACAGTAATGTTCATCATGCCCAAGCAATGATTTGCCCATACGTATGACGTCGCAGGATACACTTTTAAAAAGTTATAAGGAAATATTAACAATATAGACGATGATGAAAACATAGGCTGGATCTTGTATTCATCGTAGGTTATGTGTCGTTAACTCACTACATTTTGAGTGTTACAAAAACTGCAAGGTATTACACCTTGAATGTGTTATTTATTGCTATATTGGATAAAATTAAAATGTTGCACCGTTGTTTGTGAAAGGAAACGAACTGCATGTTCGTTATTGAATCAAGCAAGAACATAATTAAAGACTGAACCTGTCGGTAAGTGTTGTAGTTAAGGTCATCCGAGATTATTCATTGATTAAGGAAAGAATCGTACTTAATTGGTTACTGCTTCCCTTTCAAACAAACCCAAACATCAAGGGATATGTTGGCAGACTAACTAGACACGCTTCTAAGAAATAACTCTCATTTAAAATGATCAGAAATGTCGAAAATCAGATTAATATTTATCCTTTCTATCGAGTATATATTTGATAAATTCCCCGTTGAATTGTTGCATTTAATCACAAGCTCACGCGTGGAGTTTGATGTTATGTTGTTGCATTTTGTTCATTTTGAAACTTAATTAGAAATACATTGATATATTTCCATATCCTCTTGTTCAAGCCATATGCACCCTTTAGAATTTTGTAGCTAATATTTGGAATATATATATATATATATATATATATATATATATATATATATATATATATATAACTTTGAGCCATAAATATTGATAAATTTGCACAGCTAGGAATATCAATTTCAGTTCGAAGACGCTTTGAAATCTCATATTGTCGTACTGATTCATCATTATATATGGTATTGGCGCAGCCTTGATCAATTGTGTCTTTTTCATCAGTAATAAAACTCTGAAGAAGAGTTTCTTGGATGCTTGGACCGTCTTTTCGATCGTTATAATTTTCAATCCATGCAAATGATGATTTGAGACGAAAACCTTTATTATAATTCATGCTAAATGAGATTTCATCTTTATTTCGTTTCTTCTGGTTTCCTCATTTTAAGTCCAATTGTTAAGAAACAAGAAAGTAAAATGTGTATAATTAGGCACAGTAACAAATGATATAAGAACGATTTTGTAACGGTAAACGGTTGGAAAGTAAAGGTTGCTATGTATTAATTCCATTATCGATCGAGCATTCTTTTTTTTTTTTGACATTCAACTTCCATTTCATATATGTTTCTATATATGGTTAATATTTAGTATCATAGAAAGAGAACGTGCGTTACAGAAGAGGAAAAACTCCAATCTCTCTTTCTGCGCTGCTGGAATCCATTATTACGTTTCTTTTATAATGAACGTTTCGTATCAGTAGGAACTCTGTTGTGAGAAAATATATCACCATTTTCAGGAATCACAAAATCGTAAGCCTCAGTATAATTGTCAAGCTCAATGATGTCTATGTAAGTTAAAAACATTGATGTAAGACTTAAGAAGGTAAACCAGCTGTATTCACTAGAACACATACATACATAGAAATTCTTTTTTGAAAACTTGCTAAATAGGCCGTTGAGTAGAAAATGTATAAACTGTTGGATATCCTTTTATATACGAGCATTTAGCAGTACTAGCGCATAACATTGACTTAGATGACCTTTAATAAATCACCGAAAAGCATTACGTTAAGCATTACATGATATGTCCCTACAGTTGGCCTTGTCAATGATAAATTATTTTAGGGTTTTGCAATAAAGAGCATGGAACAAACACTGTTATTCATTAATATTGTGAAGCAATTTACTAGCAATCTAGGCAAAGCAGCTTATTTGTATGAACTGAACTTTAAAACATATTGCCTTTAAAAATGTATTATCTGTTAAAACTAGGTAAATTACCCGTCCAAGAACGGGAATAAAATATTAAAAGCAAATTTAAACATATCTGGGATAAGCGAATTTTAATGAAAGTTTAAATATAAATATGCACACAAAAAAGAATTGTAAAACATTGTAATATCGAACTCTCAACCTCTTGTTTGGCAGCAGAGACACAAAAATACAAATAATTGCTGGTCTTAGGACAAAAGTAATGAAAGGTTCAACATAAAAAATAAAAATAGCAAATAGCAAGGTACAATCACAACTGGGATGAGCGAGTTTAAAATACATGTTGAACCTAAAATTACAAAAAAGTACTAAAGAGGGATGTCGCTGCGAGTTTTGGACTCTCGACATCTTGTTTAGTATGTCGAGACATAGAAAAAGAACAACAAATAATTGCCCCCCCCCCCCAGTACAAGAGCCATACGATTAAAGAAAGTTTCAAAATAAAAGTATAAACTATACAATGTGTGTTTTTAATTCTGTATCGAAGGGATAGCCAGTGTAGAGTACATAGCGGCGTGGCGGTGTGGAAGGAATAAATTCCATACTTAGGAGAGCTTCGGTTCTTACAGCTCCAGACTTCGACAAATCATTTAAAATGTATGTTGATGCAGTGGATGTAGAGGTCAATGACGCATTAATTTATGAGCATTTTTACTATTTCCACTTTCAAAAAAAAATTTAATTTTCTTTTTCCACAGCATCGAGATCTTTGAGATAAGATTGTTTTTGTTTTTTTTTTATTATATTTCATCAAAACTTAATAGAGATTCTTTGTGCATCAAAAAGATATTGAATAAGTACAACACCGTTTGTTCTCCACCTTGTGTATGATTTAAAATTTTCTACAGTCACTAAATTAAGAATATCTTGAGACAAGTATTCATGGACAGTAGATGGTTCATTTTTCCATTGTAATAACGCATAAATAACATCACGCTAAAAGTATTTTAATTAATTTAGAAATTACTTTTAATTTAGTTTTTTCCTAATGAAAATAACAGCGTACCTCCAAATTTTCCAAATATTTGTTCAGAAACCAGTTTTTGCCATAAGCCATCTTCGTCTATTAAGAGACGCCTAATCCAGGAAAGTTTTATATAACACACAAATGAGTGCAAGTGAATCATATTTACCCCCCCTTCCTCAAAAGAAGCAATAAGTGTGTCTCTTTTACCCCTCTCAGTTTTACCGCCCCAAATAAACTGGAAAAATAATGTATTCAGTTCCTTTTCTATATGGGGTGGAGGATTTGGCAAAGCTGCAAAAAGATGAATGAATTTAGGCAAAACCAAGGACTTTATCAAAGTAATGTTTCCAATAAGGGATAAATTTCTTCTGCTAAACCAGCCAAGCAGTTTCTTTAACGTCCTTTAACTTCGTCGAATAATTAGCTCTACCATATCATCCAAGTTCAAAGAGAAATATACTCCCAGCAATGTAAAACTAGACATTGACCAGTTAATATCAATTTCTAGACATATTTGTTTCATTAGAAAATTTTTTGTTTCCAGTCCAAATTGCTTTCGATTTCAAAATATTGCAGTATAGACCTGACACCAAGGCAAAATCATTTAAAATCTGCATGGTTGTCATCAAGGACAAATGAGAACCATCTAATAATAGAAAAGCGTCATCAGCGTACTGCCCTAATTTGAACTCCATTTCACTATAGAGAATGCCTGTAATATCTGTGTTTTTCTTTAGTTCTATTGCAAGAAGTTCAATTCCTATTATAAAACATTGGGTGATAAAGGGTCTCCCTGGCGACAACCTCTCTCCAAATTAAAAAATGGGGATAAATGTCCATTATTAATGACACAACTTTTTGATTTATTGCAAAATCATTTTTAATTTGACTTTTAACTGCATCAAATTGTATTTGTTATTTATGCAAACTAACCGTTACGTATTATCCTCCACAATGTTGTGCAATTGGATAATTTCTCCTCTTTCGCCTGAATCTTATTTTCCTGTTTTCTTTTTAACCTATAACGGGCAGTAGATTGTAAGTAAAATGGTATTAGTTTAACTGCAAAATGAAAATTCCGATTTATAATTTTATACAACCACAACTATTGAAGTGACTGCCCATATAATTGTTCATATAAAAATCATCGAAATTTTCCTCATAATATCAAGCAGTGTAGCATGGAATAATATGCTAAATCGAAATATCTTCCTTTCTGTACGTCATAAGTAATTCGCAAGGTTTTATTTAAATCTCTTTTATACTGACCGTTATCGTTCTTTCTATGATAAGACTTTGCTACAAATAATAATACCATTGGAGTCAAACATAGTCTTTATAACAAAATTGACGTCATTATTCCTGTCAAATATGTGTTATGGATGTTCTTTTTTCTTATCACATCTGGCAACATTGTTTAACATCCGGGTTCAATGTCTATGTCAAACTAGTAGTAATATTAATAATAGGTCACTATGTTCGGCTATCAAAGACATTATCATTTGTTTGTAAGATCAGAGCGAGATATGAAAGATTTCATTTAAGCTAAATTTTAAGAATTTGAATTACTGCGCTAACTGGCACGCACAAGCAACATCCCACACACAAACACACCTAGATAACAATATAGTAGACCACCTTTTATGAACTCAAGACTATAAAAAGTCCATTTTGTCTCATCAAAACAACTTCCAAACGAACTTGCACTCTTCGTTAATGTGTAGCAGTAGAAATACTTGCTAAGTAAATGCTTGAATGATCTTTCAAATGTAATTTACTGATCCCCATCTACATCATTATTACAATACATGGAATTATTAAGCATCAACCTTGTCTTTGATCCCCACAAACGATATTAAAGCAGGAACTCTTACGTCGAAATAGTCTTCAACGTCTCAAAGTTATATGTTTAGACTATTATTTCAAACAGTTAGAACAAACGAGTGAAGGAAACAAGCTCTGCAAAATTTAACAAATACATTATTTTCCTAGAAAAGCAAGGTAAAATGAGCAATAGAACTTGCGGTTTAACGAATCAAATCAAAATATAATCCAAGAATAATCCAAGAATAATCCAAGAATTAAAGAAAAAAAATAGAAGTAAAGAAAAGTCCTAATGAAACTGATTTCGAATCCTGATGTCGAATTAGAGAAAATAATATTCTGGTGTTTGAATTCTGAGTAACGTTCTACAACTGTACGTGTCCAAGAATTAATTTACAGCACAAGTGTTTCCTGGGAAATATAATCTCTTGGGATCCAAATAATATAAAAACAACAATCAAATTAGCCCACAACGCTGTTCAAACATACCACTCATTAATGTCTCAAGTATTAATGCAAGTGATGACTATTCTTTCTCAATGCATCAATCATAATATATAGCTACGACGTTAAACAGACGACCAAATGTAGTTCAATCCACTAGAAAAAACAAATTGATAAATCGTATGTATCACGTACTCGAAGTATGGCCTAGATTTCATTTATGAACTTCTAAATCTTACTCGTGTGCACTGGCAGATGCTTTATCTGCTCGTGAAATGGACGCACCTGACCTTACAGGTCCGCTTTGGATGGTCAAAGGTTAAGGGAGTAAACCCTAAAAGAAAATCTGGAGAGAAGACCATAAGGCAGTTGGACGATGCACTGCACCCCCTTCTGACAACTACTTGGTCTGGAGAGGGATGGGCTCCGCCAGACGATTTTGCCTATGACACAATGATAATGCTGAACAAATAAGAAGTGACCATACTGGATCGGTCGTCAGCCGGGTCAACAATTACCACGGTGGGACGAAGGTGACGAGTACTATTGGCACTTTGCTAAACATAAGAGCGAGAAACATCATCGCCCTCGACACCTGGAACATTAAAACTTAGGCGCAAATAGGAGGAATCCAACACTTGACACATGAGATAGAACACTACACATGGCACATTAAGGGACTCTGTAATGTCAGACAGAAAGCGTTTGAAGAACACCAAAGTGAAGATGGGCATATATTCTACTATATTGGAGAGCATGACAAGTCCATACATTGCGTGGGCGTTCTGGTAAACAGAGCCATCAATGGATATATGCTTGAATGTCGCCACATCTCTTTCTTAATCCTCCCCATTCGTCTGAAATCATCTCCCTACAACAACACAATTATCCAAGTCTATGCTCCAACTACTTATCACAATGATGAAGTAAAAAGACATCCTCATCATCCAAAGAGACTGGAATACCAAAGTTGGCAAAGATACTCTAAAAGACTGGGATTATCATTGTGGACCATCTTGCAATGAGCTTACCGATGAAAGAGAGTGACTACTGCACAAGATCGCAATCTACAACAACTTGGTACTAGCCAAAACGCTGGGCCAACAAAGAGCTTTACGATGCTTTCCATGGTAAGCACTAAATGTAACCTATCAAAAACAGATCAACTACATACTGGTTCAAAACCACTACGGATCTGGCATCAATAGAGGAAAAACAAGAACCATCCTATGTGCTGATTTTGGGAGTGATCACGAACTTGTCGTTATGAACATCCGAGTAGACTGAATAAAATTAACAAGCCAAATAAACGCAGGCTCAAATTCTACCTTGAACAACTGAAGGACCCTAACATCTGCAAGTAATTACAAGCCACAATTGGAGAAAAGTTTGCTGTTTGATGTTAAAGTGATGACAGACACTTTCAACACAGTCAGGACCACAGCTATCAAGGACGGCATTGGCCGCCATCACCCAAAGCAAAAACCCTAGGTTACAGAAGAGTTTCAAAATCTGTGCGATGCCCTAAGAGACATAATAAACAACATACACATAACAGGGGCAATGGAGTACCGATACAAAAACATGAATATCAGAAAAAACTTGCAAAATGCAAAATAAGATAGGATTGGACAAACGTGCACAGACATAGATAGCAGTATGACTGAGAATAACAGCAAAAACTGAAAGACCTCACCAGACAAGCAACCAAGAGTCAATACCATTCAGGAGGAAAATGGAAAATGTCTAATAGATGCACGTGACATTGTGACATTGCAGAAAGATGGACTGAGTATTGTAACGAATTCTACAAGCATCCGTCCACAGGAGACCAAGAGATGCTTGAAGTTCCAAATGCAACAAATGATGATGATTTCCCCATTCTCATAGAAGAGGTAGAGTCAGCAATAAGAGCACTGCAGAATGGGAAGGCAGCTGTAGTAGACAGCATCCCCGCTGAATTTATCAAAAATGGGGGAGGGATATTCAGTGGTAGAGTTACGAACAAAAATCTGCAACAAGACAACATGGCCAGCACTGATTATAACACTCCCCAAAAAGGCAATTTCCATCTGTGCCAAAATTACAGAATATCAGTTTGGTCCGCCATGATAGTAAGGTGATGCTAAATATTATCTTGAACAGCCTGAAACCACAAGCAGAATAAATAATCGCTGAAGAATAGGCAGGGTTCCGGAGTGGAAGAAACACAACAAAACACATATTTAATATCATGTTTCAGTGTGCAAAGTACTCGCATCATCAATAAAACATCTGTGTGTTCATAGATTTCCAAACGAATTTTGACAGTGGTCAAATGTTAAATAATTCCATCAAACTTCTGTACGCCAAGACTATCAGTGTAGTAATTGATCAAGGTTATGTGGGGGTTCTGGTTACATACAACAGTTGGAGTTCGTCACAGCTGTTTCATGTCACCCACGGTTTACAACATCTAAATAAAGTACATCATGAGGAAAGTCCTGGAAAAACACTGTGGGACAGTCAGCATTGGAGGGCGTAACATCACCAACCTACGCTTTGCCGACGTTATTGATGGGTTGGCAGGCAGTGAAGACGAGCATGCCACCTTATTGATTAACCTGGAAAAAATCATCTTCCAGAGTAGACACGTAGATAAGCGCCGAGAAGACAAAGCGGATGACAAATAGTGGCAAACAAATGGAACTGGAAACAGTGGGCCAATTCAAATATCTTGGTTCCATAATTACCGAAGATGGATCCAGAAAGGCATTTTGTCATGAACAGCACAAACAACGGCATCTATGTCAAAGCTAAGACATACCCATCTGGAAAGACAATAATATCTGTCTGAAAACTAAAATCAGACTTTTGAGAGCACGAGTTATTTCAGTCTTTTTCTATTCATGTGAGTCCTGGACTCTGACAGCAGAATAACAACGAATAATCAAGGCACTGGAAATGAGATGCTACATCTTTGGCATCTCTTACATGCACTACATCACAAATGAAGAAATGCGAAATACCATCAGGCACCGAGTATGCCATTATGACGATTCCTCACCACTGTCAAAAAGAGAAACCTGAAATGGTATGGTCCTGTCACTAGAGCCAACAGCCTACCCATAACAGTACTGCAGGGCAGCGAATAGGGTAACAGAAGAAAAGTGAGGTAGATGGAGAAAATAGTGGACTGACAGCGGCACAGAATGGACCAGGAAATGTTTTGCGGAGACACAGACATTGGCAAACGATCAAGACATGTGGCGGGAACTGGTCAGATATTCAGCAGCACAGTGCCTCAACGACCCTAGTAGGTCAAGAGACTGATGATGATGATGAAATCGTACTCTGAAAAAATAGAAGAAAAGAAATAAATAAAGCAGTTGTTTTCTTCATCTCTTATTGGTTTTGAATCAAGATCAGGAGCTGGGTTTCATTACATACAAAGATTAAGTGATTAGTTGTTTACTAAACTGTAAGGTTTAACATAACTGATGTGAATTTCTGGACAAATCTAATATCCATTAAATAAAGTTACATTACAAATTTTCAACTAAATTAAGCCAAAGATAAATTATAAAATATACATTACACAAAATCATGAAGAGAAATAAAGATTCATATAATAAAGTTTATTTTTTAATCATATATTAACTATATATGAGGTTTTAAAAACATAAGAAAAACTATTAATTAGAAAATGTATACAATGTTATACACAGTAAAAGGCATCTCATATTATATTATGGTTTCCCTTGTTTTGATTGATGTCTGATACTGTAACAAAACCTTCCACCTGAGTAGTCTTTGATTTTTCTTGTTTATCATGCCGATAAAAGTAATCGAGATCGTATCACTAAACACAACAATCAAAGAAGGAGCTGAACTAATTAAAACTTCAAAATGTTCTAATAATATTCTCAAAGCCAAACATTCCTTCTGGATTGTTGAAAGGTTTCTGTGATGCTTAATGAAATTCTAAGACAAATAGCGCACTGGACTATCAACACGATTTTCTTCTGCTTGAATCAATACGGCTTCAGCCCCCAAAACACTTAGATCAACAGGTAGTATAAATGATTGGCTGAAATTTGGAACTGTTAGAACTTGTGCACTCTTGCGTATGGCGTTTAACATACAAAACCCTCCAGACATTTTCAGTGCAATTAAACTTGTTTCCATAGCTGAATAAATTTGCCAGGGGTTCGGCAATTATAGAAAAATAGGAACAAACGTTTCGATAGTATCCAGTCATACCTAAAACATTGCATCAGTTGCCTGTTACTAACAAGCAAAAGGAATACATATATAGCCTTCACCTAACATTTATAGTTTTGACGTGTCTATGTTCCACGATGTGTCCTTTAAATTTTATGCAAGCACGGCAAAAATCACTTTTGGATAACTTGTCAGACTTGCATCCGTGAGTCTGTCAAAAAATGTCCGAATTGCCGCTAAATGTTCTTACCAGGTATCATTGCAGATGAGAACATACAGATGCATGCATTACACTGATATAGATCAAAAGCAATCATATTCATTAGACGTTAAAACGTACTTAACGAACACTTCATCCCTCACGGTATCAATTTACGTTTGATAAATATCAACTAGAATATCGAATGCCCAAATGTATTTTGAAATAATCCTTTTAGAAGGTCTAATTTTGTGACATACTTGACATTTTCGATATTAGCAACGCATTCGTCGATTTCTTGTAATTGAAATGAATCTATTTTAGTCACACTGTTCACAAACCAATACCCAGTGCACATAGGGAGAGTTTTCTCTTTTTTCGAAATAAATATACAATGTGAACCACAATCACCATTACTGGACTCTATGGAATCATTCTCCAGCAGATACTGAATTACTCTTTTAAGTATTCCTGTTTGACATGGTTCATCCTTTATGGATGTTGTTTCATGGGTGTGGAACTTACAATTTAAACATCATTGGAAATTGTGTTTGTTTAAGAATATTCATATGTAAAGAAGTGCTCATATCCAAAAAATAGCTGCTAAAGGTCATTTCATTCTTGTCTTTGCAAATTAGAACGTTTCTAGTCCAGATTATTCATAACTTCTGAATTCCAAATATTTTGCACTCCCAAGTCAGTAGGTATACCTTGACTTAAACCTTCACTTAGTAGGACAGGTATAACTAAATTAATTGATGATTATCCTGGCTATCTCTCTCAATATACTAGTTTAATTAATGTACATCCCAGAAGTACTATTAATATAATTTAACTCTTTCATTTTCAAAATAACTTTGGAAGGACCTTATTATCTAACTTAAAGAACATTTTGAAGAATGAGCAAGAGAGATATAACTATATTACTAGACTGAAAAGTTCTCCCCACTGTAGTAGTGTCAAACCATTATTTCACTTTTGATTTGAAATGCAGGATGCCATATTCAAGCATAATAAGTTGGAAAGTTTAGACCTAAAATTTCACCCTTGCCTCGATTTGACTGATTTGAAAGGCCAAATTGAGTAAAAATCCTTATCAAAGCTTTTAGTATTGTGTTGGACTTACTATTTGTCAAAGGAATTTCCTCTGGAAACCTTGATGACGCATACATTATGGTTAACGCTTATTGATTACCTGTCGTAGGTAAAGGACCAACACAATCTACCATTATTCTTCTAAAGGTTTCATTCAATGCACGAATATCGTGCAGATCAGCAATATGTTTCTTGTAAATGGGTTTAATACTTTTGACAAATATGGTACAATCTACATTATTTAAAAACAGCACTTTTGATTTTTGACTCAAAGAAGTGAGTCAAGATCTTGTGACAAGTCCTATTAAACCCGAATGACCAGCCAAAGAAATATCAATGGCCATACTAAGTATTTCAAGTATTGTACTATTTTGAAACTACAGTTTGATAGTTCGCTGACCACTCGTCACCAACAGGTACCTGGCGGGGGTTGGTGTCTCCATTTCCACCTAAGAATTTCGTTTTAATGAAATAAGAGTTTCTTCAGTGGCTTCAGTTTCACTAATGACCCTTGGGAACAAACACGAGATCTCAGGATCTTTTTCTGTACAACGACAATTGATTGTCGTTTGTCACCAAGATTAGAATAAAGAGAACGAGTAGTTAGTAGAGGATCACTGTGATCAATATCTTTTCATCGATCAAAAAAAGGAGTAAAGGTGACCTTATCACAAGCCTGATCAAGACATGTGTATGCCCATGAAATAAGTTCCTGATCAGCGTTATTTTCAAGTGCTTTCTTTGCCATATTTATGTTAGCAACCGCACAAGCTGAGTATTAATCAGGGAATACCTTTTCAAAAGGATCGAATTTTTGATCTAAACAAGGCTTGTCAATTGGTCGTTACCTAGTAATAAATGAATGCCCGTAATGGGTAAAGGAACACTGTTCCGACTGTTAAGGGTCCTGAGGATAAGACAAATGTACACAGCGGAGATGAACATTACCAAGCCGCACTCTACTGCCTCAAGAAAAAAACACTCTACTTAGAAGACGACGTCTCAGAAAAAGGAAAATTACATGATAATAAAAGAGACTCACGTGTCACTTACACTTTTCACCCAAGTGTAATTTAGAACCCTTAGACATGAAATATTCATAATACTCAAAACTAAAACCATTCTGGGATTTCTAATGCCTAAGAAATGTATTGCTCTCAAAACATGAACGTGATCTTTGTCTCTAATAAATAAGAACATTTGGAATAGGTCTGTCTTGATTTGTTTTTTGCAACTGGTACACATAGAAAGAGACAATAAATTTCGATCCGATTATCGGAAGCTTGATTTTTAAAAGTTGTGTCAGTTTGAGATTTAAAACGGCTTGTATTAGGTTGAAATATTTTTCTTCCAGAAGACTGTTGTTTGCATGAATTACCTACAAAATGAACTTTATCAACTAAATATGCGTCAGAATCATGTTACAATGTTTTGACGTTATGATCATCAGGAAAAATCCTAATATCGCTATGGACGCATGTCTTGAACTCTTCACCTAATGAGGGTTGTCTGAGCCTTTCATAATCTTGTACAACTTTCTGGACTAAGCACCATCTATCAAACAAATGATTCTTTTCTGTTCTAAATCTGACATGTGTTTGTCCGGCTTCCTTTTTTTTAGTTCTGAATTTTGACGATAAACCCCAGGGACTAACTCATAACCTTTTAAGATGCATTACTTTACTAGATCATATTCACCACATTGATCTAGTGCAACGGGGTGCTAAATTTCACTAGCGTTATCAGTATGTATACATTGTAATAAAATATTACAGTGATCACGTAGCCATTTCAAATTTTCTGCATTTTATTTCAAAACAATGGAAATATTTGTCTACTTCTTTTCTCTGAAAGGGGGCATTAACCTAATAATCTTTGTAACATCAGAACTTGGTTCCAAACGCGGGAATGTACTTTTCACGTACAAGCTTCAGTTATTTTATTATAAATTGAAATTTTCTCTCTTCATTTGCTATTTCCATTTGCATATGTCTGTCACTCTCTCTCTCCCTCCCTCCCTCCCTCCCTCCCTCTCTCTCTCTCTCTCTCTCTCTCTCTCTCTCTCTCTCTCTCTCTCTCTCTCTCTCTCTCTCTCTCCCTTATCTACTTGAATTTGTTTTTCTTTGTGTTTTTTTCTGCAACTGAAACTGCATTTGTATTTTCTCTTTCTGAAGTTCGAGTTTTCTTAATTCTAATTCAGTTATGCATTTTGATTCCTTTACTTTTATACAGACTTACTGTTCGAAACGATAGCACGTTTTTACAAAACATTAGTTTTCCACCCAAAACCGGACCAAAATATGTTTTTATTTTCTTGTTTCGTTAAGGAAGCTTTTGACTCAGAAATATATTTCTGGCAAGTTGAATCATGTTATGTCTTTTTCTTTCTCAAAAGGTCTAATTGTTCCTGGGTAGGATTTGAAAGAAAGATCTCCATTTTTAAAGACATTCTTTGAAAGCTTGCTGATTTAATTAAATATTTCAAAAATGAATAATGTTGCTTGTCATTAAAAAGGTGTTCTGAAATAATTTAGCGCACGTCATATGTCACGGACTAACTCACAATTTTCTTTGTTATATGTCTAGGTTCGTTCAAACAGTGACAAGAAAAGAGTGACGACATGTAAGTGTTATCTTTGCAGATGTCACATCAAGAAATTACCAGCATAATTTCTCTTCTATAGTAAACTTATTGCAAATAATTAGTAAATCTTGAATACTTTTCTTTCATCAAAACAAGTATAAATACAAAGATTAAATAGTATGGTGCTAAAATATACCTTGACTTTGTGTGAGATTTGCATATAATGAATTGTAATTCACGATAAAAAAAATTACGTCCTGTATACAAACAACTCAGCTATCACGATTATGAACTGCAGCTATATTCAATAATAAAGGAGTTATGTTGTGTTATGGCCGATAATAAATCTAAAGTTCGCGTTAGCTACAATATCCTCTCCTTAAAGACCTGGAATGAAATCGCTCATCCTTTGTGTCATCCTCGAATTAAACAATGTCAGGACCGAACACAGTATTTTGGAGATTCGTGATATTTGTCGGAAAGTATTCCCTGTGATCTCATTGCTAAGCTAAACACTTGTGGCCTCTTGCTGATAGACGTATCAAGAAAAGCAAGGTCTTAGACGCAAACTGTCATTATGAGTTATATTTTTTTGTGTTGCTTCAATAAGTCATTTCTGTTTTTGGGGACTTAAATACTAAGCTAGCCATGGTTAAACGTATTAGGATGCGATGGTCGAGTATAACCCATAAAAATAACAGGAGCACATTCACGTTCATTTCTGTTGTATTCAGCTTGACGTTTAATAACGGAATCAATATCTATATTAAAATCAAAATTATAGATCTCAGTAAATCCACGCTGGTAAAGACCCGTCCATTAATACGCGCTCACGTTCATGTCTGGAGTGAGCATTCACCACGTCAAAACACCATCACAGGATAGTACGAGGACACTTTCACTGTGATCATCACTAATTAATCAACCACACTGAAGCTGGAGAGTTAGCTTTTGTCCCACAAACGTCGCCAAAAAAAATTTTCATAGTGCAGTCTGCGTGTTAACAGGCTGACCACGTTTGCGTTAGTCTGATTCTGGACGTCTCTGATGCCGATTCGTTGCTGACGCCGGTAACACATTTCATAATGAGAAAAATCAGTTATGGGGGCAGAACAACTCCATGTTCAATTTATAATGGGTGTCATAGATTGGACGTGGCATTTTCGGTTTAATGTACCATATTTAATGCACGTAGGCTTCGTCAACTGCAAACTCGTCTTTTGCATCACCAAAATGTTGATGCAGTTCTGAAAATTCCTTTGGGTTCTGTCACCATGAGAAATTTTCTTGTCAAGATCATATAGCCGTTAACGGACCTTAGGGTGATTTGTTTTGGATAATCATTTCTTACAATGCCTTGATTTCCCAATCACGAAAACGTTTACACAATACATACATACCTGTGTTTTCATCGGCGCTCTCGTCCGACTTGAACGCTATACAACTTGTGTTTTTCCCCTCACACCAATGTGGCATACCTTAAATGGAACAGGGCCATCGTTTTGATATATACGTTAGCGATGTATTCAATAGTATAAGCGCAGATTTAGTTGATGACATTAAGTAGTTTTACCCATGCGGAGCTTTTTGTATTGATTCTTTCCAATCATATGGATTGATATTATAATGTGGGTGGTGGGTGTGCCCCTCTGCCTGCATTATTGATTTGGGTACTATTAGTAAAATAACATCTCCCGGTCATAGTATGATATGTTTATACCTATTGGTATGGTAATCAAAAACGTTTACCCGGGGCTCCGAAGGATCCGTCATTTTGGCAACAAGACCATTAAATCATCGTTTTCAGGAACTCATAAACTGCTACTGAATCATACAGGTTCCACTAATCCAAACAGATTCATGTTACTCCCTATCAGAACAAAATAGTATCAATGAATCGTGAAGTACATGTCAGGGCTCATACGAAGACAATAATGTATCAGCATGCGCACACATGAACTAGTTTCTTTACATATTAAACCATACAACTATTGTACACGGATATTTATAATAATAACCACATTTGCACATGAATATATTTTCTTACAAAAATAATCTCGTTCAGTAATAAGAATTATAACTTACTCGTCCGTCATTTCATAGCTATTATACTTTAATTCAATTTATCTGTTCAATTTGAAAATTATCAAGATTGAAGGAGGCAATATTCAATGTGAATTCGTTTTGTTATATAGGTCTGACTTTATAGAAATTTTTTATATATTTTGTAGCTTCCAAGATGGAAAACAATTATATTTCATTAAACTGATGGTGAGAACAAATCAAATTTTATATGTTATAAACATATACAGACGAAGCTTGCTCCCGTTAACGTGGAAAATGTTTTGATAAACCCGGCATAGCTATAAGACAAATAATTTATTCTGTGAGATGGATGGGGTCTAATTCCATAGGGAGTTAATCTACATTTTTTATTGCTCACGCATCGATGGGTAAACTGGGTTCTATATTGAAATAACTGCCACACAAATAAACGACCCTGGGGTAATGCTGCTCGTGACAACGAAAACCGAGAACATTTTTGCCTATGTATAATGCATAGCCATTTTAATACCCCTACTTCTGTGACAGAGATGGTATCGATTCTAAGTAGTATATTTATTTTTCATACCATGTTGCTGAGTTAATTTGATATTGATTTGACAGTTCTGCATTTAAACCGTCGAAGATCAATGATTTGACTTTTAGTAAAGATGACGAAAACAGCAACCAAGCAGAATGAAACAAAAAAAAAAACGAACAATAGCATACAATAAAAGGAAATTTATTTTAAGCAGTTAGAAACATATTATAAAATGTTTGGATATAAATCATGATCGCACGACTTTTTTTTAAGGAAATCATATGCAATGTTATCAAAGTGTGTTGAATGATGTAGCAGTAAATGATGATACTCGTTTAGCGCATTTTGCTGGATAAATTTCGTGATAGACTTGCGGTATACCTATATCGGAACTGTCAGTGTTGAATTTGTCCTGATGCAATAAGTTTACTTTAAAATCTAGAATTCAGGCGGATCGCTATTTTGGCGCCTAGTTATAAAAGGCAGTATATATATTTAATCCTGATTGGTTACGCTAAAAAAAGGGGCGTGTTTCCCTGACGAAATGTTTTAGTTTTAAATCAGACCCATTGAAAAATCTAGTCATTCTACATTTTTCCTGCAAGAATGAAAATATAAAAGACGCTGAAATTGAATTTAGAAGAAATTCTCTCGTAAAATATTTGTTAAAGGGACCGATGTCTGGAAAGTCGACTGACACAATTTGGGGCTAGAAGCCAGCAAAGCATGGAAGCACAAAGTATTTGCGTCAATCTCATGTAATTCGTTGATACCAATATAATGATTTGATTGAATTTGTTTACTTATATTTAAATGAACATCCTAACAGCATGTTCTGGTCATACTGACAGTCTGAGAGAGAGAGAGAAACCAATAAAGTATTTGTAATAAATTTTAGGTAATACTGCCTATTTTGAATTAGATTCCAAACATGTGCGTTATGGCAATGAAAGGGAAAAAATATTGTCACCATTGGTTTTTTTTTTGGGGGGGGGGGTGCATCAATCATCCAATGTGTATAACATTTTTTAATTTGGAAGATGTTTTCATCAAACTGCTCGTAATTCAAACGTTTCATGAACAACAGCGATAAAAAAAATCAAGGAGCAGCTCTTACTCTGCTATACAACTATTGAGATTTAAATCTTTGCAAGTGACTGTAAGTGCCTGCGACTTTTGAGATCTAAAACTCTAGCTTTGCAAGTGACTGTCTGTGCCATACGACTTTTGAGATCTAAAACTCTAGCTTTGCAAGTGACTGTCTGTGCCATACGACTTTTGAGATCTACAACTCTAGCTTTGCAAGTGACTGTATGTGCCATGCGACTATTGAGATCTAAACCTCTAACTTAGCCAGTGACTGTATGTGAAATACGACTACTGAGATCTAAAAATCTAGCTTTCCATGTGACTGTATGTGCCAAACGACTATTTAGATCTGGACCTCTAGCTTTGCAAGTAACTGTATGTGAAATACGACTTCTGAGATCTAAAACTCTAGCTTTGCCAGTAACTGTATGTGCAATACGACTATTGAAATCTAAACCTCTAGCTTTGCAAGTGACTGTACGACTATTGAGATCTAAATCTCTACGTTGCCAGTGACTGTATGTGCCATACGAATTTTGAGATCTAAATATCTAGCTTTGCCAGTGACTTTATCTGCCATACGGCTTTTGAGATCTAAACCTCTAGCTTTGCCAGTGACTGTATACTCCATACGACTATTGAAATCTAAACCTCTAGCTTTGCAAGTGACTGTATGTGTCATACGACTATTGAGATCTAAACAGCTAGCTTTGCCAGTAACTGTATGTGTCATACTACTATTGAGATCTAAAACTCAAGCTTTACCAGTGAATATGTGCCATACGACTATTGAAATCTAAACATCTAGCTTTGCCAGTGACTGTATGTGTCATACGACTATTGAGATCTAAACATCTAGCTTTACCAGTGAATATGTGCCATACGACTATTGAAATCTAAACATCTAGCTTTGCCAGTGACTGTATGTGTCATACGACTATTGAGATCTAAACATCTGGCTTTACCAATGAATATGTGCCATACGACTATTGAGATATATAACTCTACTTTTGCAAGTGACTGTATGTACCATATGATGATCATACTTTATTGTTTATAAAGTGAATCAAGGCTCAATAAGAGACATACAAATACTTAACACACAATCAAATAGTGTACAGATTCGCGTCAGGACATCTATCTTTAAACATATAATACCGTGAAGAAAAATCTCTTGCAATATGAACAAAACGTCGTGACATCAATATACGAGATACAAGACGGTGTTGCCGGAGACGGCAAAATATTAAAAAAGATAATCAGGGGCATTCCGATAAAGTAAGTTTGTTGTTTCATTATGTATTCAGGACATCAAAGTTTAAAGCTGTGTTGGCGAATACTCCAAACCTAGTATGACATCCTCGACGAACTAAATCTTTTCAATTCTAGCATATCATCATCTTTGAATGTGAATTTGTTTCTAATGAGAGTTTTTTTGTATTGTTATACGCGCTTGATATGCATCGAACCCACCGTGACTGGTTGACAATTTGGTAAATAAAAGACCTTGTCAAATACTAGTTTGAGCTTTAGATAGAATAGATAAATATTGATTGCTATAATGACTATAGTCAATGGGTTAGATGCATGCAGCGCGCTAGACAAAGCCGACGTATGGGCAATAAACAAGTTATATAAATGATGTAAATAAATGTCAGCGACTTTATCAAGTACCATTAATGTATCAATCAATAACAAACCAAATACTAAGAACAGTAAAATGAATAGCACGTGCACGAAAACAATCGTGATTAATAATGAGGACTTTGTATAGTGCCTAATGCTTAGAAACTCTAAGCGCTTTCCAACATCTATAATTATATAAATACACTGCAGAAAAACAAAAAACAAAACCCGTGAAATTTGAAAACATAAAATATGCTGAAAACATTTAAGGTACAAAATATTATTTGGTCACTAAGTTTGTTTCTGCAGTCAAAAGGTGAGTTTTAAGAGCATTCTTGAAATAGATCACTATGTCCATGTCTAATTTCAATGGGCCAATCGTTCCACATCGACGGGCTCTGGTATCCAAAGAACGTTGTCCATATGACTTTGTTTTTTAGTGGGAACAATGATGATACGATTGTCAGAAGAGGAGAGTAAGTATCTTGCTGGTATATACACATGGGTGAAGCCAGGAGTTATTCTGGACTGAAATCCGTCAGTGAAAAGTAACACAGAATAAATTTTGTGTTTGATTCTTTATCGAATACATAGCCAGTATAGGGTACAGAACAGCGGGGAGGTGTGCTCTGATCGCGGATTTCTAAAGATGTTCCGAGCAGATGTGTTTTGAACTTTTTGAACTTTCTTGAGTAGATAATGTGACGAACTAGACGGAATTGAGTTATAGTCCAGTCTTGAACGTACTGATGAACACACAAGTGTTTTTGTGGCATCAACTGAAAGATATTTGCTAATGGAGCTGATGCGTCTCAACACCAGATTAGTAGCTTTGCATATGTTCATGACATGTTGTTGCAATGTGAGAGTACTGTCCAGAGTAACACCTAGTTTCATAATGACTGTATGAGTTTTGAGCTGTATGGATTTCCAGGACAGTGAAAGTGAACGTTGAAATATCCAAGAATAATTAGATTGCCACCTATCAAATCTCCATACGCCAGAAGATTCGGAAACTGCTCGAAAAAGAACGATTCAGTCAGCTTCTTTTTCTACCAGGAGGAGGACGGTAGATACAGACAAAATGGACTGACCTTTGTTCCAGTGTGAGTGTTGTTTGGACTAGTTCAAACTATGTGTGGCAGAAATTGAAGGTTGTGTTGTACTTTAAACATTTTATTATAGAATTATTTGTGATGACAGCATATGCACCTCAGCGAGAGTTGCGAGGAACGACCTGATGTAGTAAGCGGTGGGTGTTAAATCCGCGCACTTGGGCTCGTCGCCTGATGTTATTAGCCATGTTCCAGTCAATAAGAAGACCTCGATATTCTGTTCGTTGATAAAATTAACTATTACTGTGCGCCTTTCCGGTGATCCTACTGATTGGGTGTTGAATAATGCAATACGTAGTGGTATCTCAGGGACAGTTGACACAACGGTTGACGATTTAAGATGAACTAGTAATAAGATTATCAAAATTAACGGCCGAATTTTTAAATTGTTTATTTGTTAAAGGTGAAAGGGAGATATCTGGAATTCTTCTTCCTGTTATACACAGGCCAGCTTTGAAACAACGTTTCTTTTATCGCTCCGGTTTACATATAAGTAATGACGAATGTAGTTCCAGTTCGTTTAGTGTTGAACACAATGTAGTATGAAGGCACAAGGAGTGGTCATTTAATGCATATAATGAAGGTCCAAGCTGGTTGATTGGCGATCACTTGATGGCGTTTTATTCAGAAACAAAGGACGTCTAAACAACTGAGAAAAATTATAATCGTTCTCGTTTCCAAAACAAGGAGATGACGAAACTCATACGAATTAAGCAGCCAATGCATGATGCAACACAATAATGTAGACGAAGATAGACAACAACCACATATATCATGAAAAATAGCACAAAAACTGAAGAGCTTCGCCAAGCCAGTTAAGCGATAGCGGCCATCTTCCATTGTCCATGAATACAAACTAAATTTCTGACATATCAAATATGCTCAAAGTCTGGACAAATACAGTTTGAATGGGTAGGTCTCTGTGATAATAAACGTTACGTATTTACCAACTAAATAGATTTTAATTAAAAAACGACAATTGTACTTGTGTAAAACTTTATACGCGTAAAATACAATTGGGAGATACATTATTCAGTGGGCTGATCTAATTAAATTGTTATGAAATTATTCTTACATACGTTTGTCGTGTATCCATAAAGCCTGGCTAAAATACATGTTTAGAAATGTGGAAAGAGATGAAATAGACTTTAAGTTACCCTTTTCTAATTTTTTTGTGTGGATGAACTAAAACATTTGTTTCGTGTATTTGAAAGTAAAGATGATAAATTGATGTGAAGAAGTTTAGTTAGTCACAATATGACTAAATTTCGTTTGTAAGTCGACTTAAACGACCAATACAGTCACAATAATGTCGAGCATGTGACTAAGTTCAAATGTCAATGGCGCAAGTGCGCAATAATGTTGTTGTGTACTGATGAATATGTGCTTCTGTGATTATTTTGAAAAACAGCATACATTTAATTACTTAGGTTCTTACAGTGTATTTTGGTTTATATAATTACACTTTAGGTAGAATAGGAAAGGAGTATATGTTAATAATGTTACTGCATTTGTATCGGATAAAATGAACTCGTTTTATCGGACGGATATACTGAACTCCCAAGATGTATGTATGTATGTATGTATGTATGTATGTATGTATGTATGTATGTATGTATGTATGTATGTATGTATGTATGTATGTATGTATGTATGTATGTATGTATGTATGTATGCATGCATGCATGCATGCATGCATGCATGCATGCATGCATGCATGCATGCATGCATGTATGTATGTATGTATATATATGTGTGTGTGTGTGTGTGCGTGCGTGCGTGCGTGCGTGCGTGCGTGATGTTCAAAATAAGCTAAGGATCATTTAATTAAATGCAGTTTTGATGTTACTATCCTATGAATGGATTGTACCATCAATTGAGTTATGTATAGGGTATATTACGACTTCGTACATAAAATCTGAGATCCATGTAGTGTAACAGTTGAAGTAAACAATCCATTATCTCCAACAAGGGCATTATTACTAGTATAAAAATTAGACTGATCTACTTCCACTTTGGCTAGACAAAACCAGGAGAACTTTCTTAATAGCTGTGACTATTGTGAGAACCTTTTTGATATATTCCATTCTAGCTATTGTTTGTTAGTTGGGTATATATGCCAGTTATTGTACGTAATCATTTATTCTTCGAAATGCTGGCGATGAAGGAATACTGTATGAGGGGACTGATTCATGTATTTAACGTAATCATTCTTTGGAATGGCAGATATAGCCACTTGGAGTAATACTCATATAGGATTATTGTAACAGATTTAAGAACGTTTGTTTTTATAGCTCTTTTGGAATAATATTGAATTCATTTAAATGACATCTGGATTTAAAACAATTATTCTTCTGTACTGTTGGTACATCAATTGAATAAACCTTTAAATTTGGAATACATTTAGAACGTGTTCCAATTACTTTACACTATTGGAATTTGTAGATTTTTTTTAACGATATTTAGGAATTAATTATCAGATAAATTATATTTTTAAACATACAAAACTTATTGGTTATCGCTTTTTCCTGCTACATATTGTAAGCCCCTAGAGAAAATATAGTAATGCATTTGCCCTAAAGCTATCATGTATCACGTATCATGTATCACGTGTTATCACGTGTATGCCCTAAAGCTATCATGTATCACGTGTTCACCGTATCATCTATCATATGAAATTGTCAATGTAATTTATTATTTATGCATCTTCGATCTTATTAACGTGATGAAACAAAATCGTTTTTAACTTAAACGTATATGTAATGAGCAATTGTTTTCTGTATTTAAACATACATAATAACTTTAGTTTTGAAAATGTTTCTGATAGATTGAAGCAAATATAGAACACCGTAAACGGTATTAAAATAGACATAATTATTCAGGTTGCCTCCCTTGTTTATCCGATAATCTTTTTCAGTATATCAAAAACGTACAATTGTAATCTGGCTGTGAGCAACAATTATTTATGAAAATTATTATTTTTTTGGATGTTTCCGTGCTTGTAGTTAGAGTTTTGTTACTTATGTGCCTAACGCAAATGTTACATGTCTCGTAGTTAATTTGAAGACCATTGTTGCTATAGATATATTACAATTGTCACGTGACTTCGTGCATGGTGTTGTTTCTCATATTGTCAATTCGAAATAGAAACGGGAATGATATCGAAATTGAAGGTACAGTTTTTTATACTAAGTTTTATTTGATGCAAAAGAAAATGATAGTGAAATAAAACATATAAAATCTTTCATTTAAACAGAACGATGATTTGGAGTGTCAGGAATAACTTTAATTAAATTCTAAATTCCTAATAGATAATATACGACAAGCTGAATAACTCGTTTTGTTTAGCTAATAATTTCCAGCCAAGATCAGCTCATATTTGACAAACTCAGTATCCCATGTAACCGG
Organism: Unio pictorum; assembly: GCA_030141615.1. Classification (NCBI taxonomy): domain Eukaryota; kingdom Metazoa; phylum Mollusca; class Bivalvia; order Unionida; family Unionidae; genus Unio; species Unio pictorum. The sequence goes on from JARLTB010000218.1 coordinate 4,479,198, forward strand.
ATTAAATAAGATCAAATTCTTCGAGTCTGTCCAAGGTATGATCCTTTTGAAATTCTCTGGGCATATGGCAAACAAATTAATGAGCATTGGCAAGATTTTGGCAAGGAAATCAATATAAAATACTTTGCTTGGAAATTAAATATATACCTAAAGGGTGTAATTAGAATCTCCATTGCTACTACAATATTAATCAAGTATTGGGTCGACACAATTAGATGCTCTGTTACAGTTAATTATAACCCACATAATATCTTGTCATTGACAAAATCCAGTATTGGACTGTAGGTAATACATTTTAGGTACAAGACAAATGCATGATGATAAATTTGGTCAACTGTGACATTATAAGCTATATTTTGTTTTCTACAAAGCGGAATCAGGCTAGTATCAACCATGATTAAATTTATATGAAATGTTCCAAATTTTCATCCATTATTCCTTGTCGATGAATATAGATCTCGTTTTATATTCTGATTAGTGTCATTATTATTAATCTTACCAAAAATAACACAACTCTAGGAAATCACTTTGGGATCAAATTGTTTAATATTAGCAGTTAGCAATCCTTGAAAAAATATATTTAAGTATATAGCGGAACATGTTTAACGCTAGAAAACGCTGTCCAACACCACATATAAACAACTGCTTTCAAAAACCGATTGGAACAAAGAAATATAGAACAATGATCTAAAATAAACATTCTCTTATTATGTTCTCTGGTTTGAGAAAGCGTAAATTGTGATAATAAAGTTCAGCTCTCATAATCGTAGATTTTGTTTATATCTCAGACCAGTGACATATAGATGTCTGAATTGGTTAAGATAACGTTCTGTTTCTACTAAAACAAAACACACCATTGTTTCCAAGTCTGAATATTGTTTTACACCCCAGGGTATCGACCAGTATAATCTGATTCTTTCATAACGTTTGTTTACGATGTTTATGTCAGATTGTGAATATCATCCTAAACATATATATATATATATATATATATATATATATATATATATATATATATGAGATAATAAGTTTCGCTCCCTCTAGCAGAATACAACTCAAGACTATAAATGACCACATTACGTTACACACGCATCCCTCTAGTCTGGTTCCCTGCTTAGCAAGCTCCCTGCGTTGCACTCGCTATACTAAGTCACAAGTTTTGCAAATAGGTTTGGTAGTAGCGAATCCTTGATAATGTTTACATTGAAATTGATATGAGGTGATGTAGAACAGCCTAAATATAGCAGCGATGAGGTGTTGAGGGTAACGGTTGTTATGCCAACATTGCACACTTCGCTCTTAATCAGCTAAAGTATTCTGGTTGCAATAAATTCCTTGATCATTTTTACATCCATATTGATATCTCTCGCTTTACATGACATCTCAGATTTTACCTAATATTAGGATTGAAATAGCAACCCTATTTTACAAAGGGATGAATTGGACGGTATTTGGTTTAATATGGTGTATTATGACTGCATCGTGTAATTTATAAAAGATTCCATTTGCAATCAATTCCATAATACCTTTTACATCAGAATTGATTTTAGGCGATACGAGACAACGTTTGTTTGCTAAAGATTGAGATCTAATGATATCTCTTTTATGACGTTAGGGGAAAGGGGAGTGTTTACTGGGTACTCTATGTTGTTTTCTGGTTGAACCGATTTCCACGAGGGGATGAATAAGACAATATTTGTTCCAATGTTGAACATTCCGACGTTATGATATAATAAACATTATTTGCAATCAATCGGTCGATACTTCGCACTTAGGAATTGACGTAAGGCGACATACGAGAGCCTTAATTTGCAGCAGATATAATACAAAAATACCATACTTTATTTCTAAAGAATGGTGGTGTGACGATATTTAATGAAATAAGTGTTTTTTCCCAGATTGCATCATCTAAAAGTTATATCTGCAATTGATTATTTGATCGGTGTACATTGATACTAATGTATTGTCTTGACAATCCAGATTCTGATAACATTAAACAAAACACCAACCAATCGTCATACAATTATTTTAAAATATATTTTGCACTAACAGTTGCCTCGCTAGGCACTCAGCATTAAGAGGTTAGTTTTAGGACTGGTCAGCCTGGTGTTATTATAATGTGACTAGGTGAGACATCATACTACATGTCTGCAGCATGATGCCCCATCACTAGACATCCTTGTAAAGTGCCACACTGCAGACATCATAGCGATATGACTGAACAATTGTTAAAGCTATTTTAAAAATCCAAATCGCACACACATTCCAACCATCTTATATGCGGGAGTGAAGCTGATAATTTGTATTATATTGGACATTTATGAATGTCACCTAAAACAGGTCCATTTGCAATTGGTTCCTTAAACAAAGTGGCTTAGCAGCCCCCCCCCCCAATCAATCCTCAAAACTTGGAGTTGGAGCGAAAATTGCCATCAAAGAACCTTTTGACTGGGTGAGGGGTCCCTATGCTTATATTTGGGTTGATTCATGTTAGATTTTCGTCTTATGCCACTACTTGAACAATTTTACATTGATACTGATATAATATTTTACATAAATTATATTAATTGTGTGTTATTAGGAAAGGCACGTTACTTGACTCGACATGATAAAAAAAATAATTTTGTGCTGCTGTGTTTTTTAATTCATTCTAAATTAATTAAATTAAATTAATTAAACATACAATACTATTAAGGCTAGGGTCTCGTTTATACATGTGAGCTTTTAATTTTTTAACTTAATACCATGAAGGTATGGTCACATATTTTGGCATATACGTGTAGTTTTATTTAATCATTATTGTTTTGTCCAGACAATCCACTCCAGACTCCTTCCCCCAACAACTCGCCTTGATGAGAAAGTATTTTTGGTCTTAATCTTTGGCAAACGAAATCTGTCATTTGTCCACTTAAATCAATTGTTATGTAAAAGATATCAAGGGATTTACAGCAAATGGAATCTTTTACAAATTGCATGATGCAGTTGGAACGTACAGTGTTGGACCAAATATTAGCACTTTCACCCCTTCCTGGAATACGGTTGCTATTTCGAGAGCTCTATATTTAGTTATGTCTGATGTGCATGTGCATGTGCAACGAAATATTTAGATCAGTGTTTCATTAATAAAGGAGTTGATTGCACCTAGTAACCTCACCCCCTCGTACAAGAGGGATGATATCTTTGTTGTCTTAATCTTTGGCTATATTTAGACTGTCCTACATCACCTCATATTATTTTCGACGTAACATGTATATAAGGAATCGATTGCTAAAAATATATTTGGGATGACGATATGTAAAATTTGTAATATTATCAAAGTACCGGTGTGAATACCCTTTTCCTTCAGTTTTGCCTACTAGTAAAAATGATTGTAAAAATAATTATATGACAAATTGGTTAAGCTTGAACACAAGATAACGACTGCTATAATTCAAATAAAAAATATTATCAAATTTCATGTGTTTTTTTTCATTAAGGAAAGAGAAAGAGAATATTAAAGGAATAAACGTGATACTGATAGATTAACTAGATCTCTCCCTACGAGTCTATTTCTTTTGATCACGTAACAATATGAAGTCGGCGTTTTCCTGACTTAGTATACCGAGTGAATCGCAGGGAGCACACTAAGCAGATGAACCAGACTACCATCCCTCGTCCCTTAAATATGCAAATTAACTAAATAATTGAATCGTTTCTCGAAAAAGAATTTCTAGCTCCCTCTTACTATCTGCTATTAGCTTATGTACTGTATTTAAAACTTCTCGAAATCGATTTTAAGACCCATTCTTAATGAGGGTTTCTTAATACATTGATAGAACATTTATGAAGTCAAGTACATCACAGACGGAGTGAGTTCTATTTGTTCTGGACAATGTTTACTGTAAAATAACACACTATTGGAGCAAATCTGTTTTGTTTTAGTACTTATCAATTCCACCTTACTGTACGTTATCTTCATCCCTTCTAATGGTGTGTCTGAAGAGTGTCGAGATTATTGACTACAGAGCCCTGTAGACTTCACAATGTCTGAACTTCTTACATTAATATCGTTCTATCTGTCAATGAATGCCAAGATCAATTCCACTGTTACCTATTTATTATTGTATAAAGCCAATTATATAATTACTCCAGCTTTCATTTAGTATATGGATTTGGTCTGTATAAGCAAGAGCTTAATTTAGTAGCAATGTTGCTTTCTACATTGTCAATGTTTCTCTTCATACCATTTTGAAGAAACGTTTCATCTATATTTACGTCTCAGCGTTCCTTTATTCTTCTTAATCTGTACACTTGCTATTTGGCATAATGTGCCTTTGGTTTTTATGGCACGTATGTGAAACCAAATCGTATCATAGTTAAATTACCCATCTCTACAATAATAACTGGCAAACAGTATCAAAAAAATAAATAAAAATAAAATTTGTTTTATCCTCTTTATATTTCTTTATATTTAAAAGAACGGATATCTACCTGGATAGTATCTGTTAGCATATCATGTTTTTGCATGTTAAGCTAATATAGTGATTTATCTACATACATTAGTTATCTATCTATCTATCTATCTATCTATCTATCTATCTATCTATCTATCTATCTATCTATCTATCTATCTATCTATATATATATATATATATATATATATATATATATATATATATATAATAAGTTTTCAATATGGTATTACAGGAGAGTGTTTATTGCTAAAGGTCTGTATATTTTGTTTTTACAATTTTGGCATAGCTTTAACACTTTAAGTCATAGCGCTATGATATCTTCAGCGTGGCAATTTATTACAATGTCTAGCAATCGCTGGGCACCAAGCACTGCCCCTGTTATCAACATTTTTATAAGCCTTTGCAAAGAATCGCCTGGGTTCAAGGCGATTATTATCTTTATTTAGTTCGACACCTGGGACTATGCCGGCATTCAGTTTAGCTCATTATACCAAATTGTTTGTTGCACACATTTGGGCTCCAATATAACAAGCTGACGTGGACACGCGATCAACAAAAGGATCCCGCGGTGGGGCTGCACGGCTGAATCAATCGTCTGTTGTATCTCTTTCTTTCTACGCGTGTGTTCCTGTCCATTAAAGTTGCGACATTCTCAGCCTATGCCTGTATTAATTCTTTGAAACAACTGTGACCATATTACAGCAAATACCATAAATTGTAAAGTGTTATTTGAACAATATCATATAGTTGCAGGTTGCGATATATGCACGCTGAGTATATATTCATCTCATCTTTTCACGAGTATTCTTTATGACAATGATTAATTCTGGTAGCATCAATAATTTAGCAGCTATGACCGACGCTAACCGTTTATACACCTATCATCTGTTGTGCTTTGGTAAATACAATCGGCTCTAGGGAAGGAACATACTTTGCTTAGAACAATATTCTAATTGTAAATACTAACATTTCTTATCTACCTATAAACAGTTTGCAAACATATACTGTCTTTCAGTTATATGAGAAACATTGACCATAAGAAGAAGACGATCTAGTTTTTTAAATTATATTCCTTTCACTTCTCCATAACGAATATTGGCTCTATGGGAATCTACTACAATCAATGAATATATAAGTTTGGATGTGTCAATTATTACTTAAAGATTAGCTGGAGAAAAATATCAATGTTGAAATATATTATTACTACAATTTTGGTATACAAAAAAGCGTTAAAAGATCTTATAATATCCTTTATTTGCATTCATTATAAAGTCTTTAAAGTATTTTTTTCGAGTTATTTGCGGAAGAGGATAATGCAAATTTTTAATGTTCTAACCAGTGTCTATTATAACAGCTTTTTCACATTGGTGCAATGGCTTCTCAACGAATATTTTTTTGCAAATTCATCCAATGTAAATTATAATAAAAGCAGAGGGAATGGTTTAAATATGCTATTATCAAAACGTAGTTAACGTTTGGCCAATTTCATTTCAGTACGTCCTGTCCTTTATATTCGGAATACTACAACCAAAATCCGATCTTAATTTACATAATCTTGCGAAATTTAATATCCCTGCAAGATTCATAATTCATATCAATTTTAAAATAATGATCCCACCCCTCCACTTAAACTAAAGGTGTAATAAATCAGAATGTGGATCAACATGGATGGGTGTATGAATATCTTAAAGCCGACCGTCCGTTTGACTACCATGCACTTAGGTCATTCTAGAATGTTAGTGCAAGTTACCACTGTCGTCCAACATGCGTTTACGTCAACGATATATGCTTACATACATAGAACGAGAGATAGACGAGAATAAATGGTGAAAAGTGCATTTATTTAACATTAGTTAAATAGTTCCAAATCTTTACAAACCAGTTCCTGGAAACACAACGTCATAGCCAATTGAAATGTAGCCCATTTCGTCTCTTATTTATGCAACATTCTGTAATACGTTACAACTGGTCGAAAATTGATTTCCGTTCCATGATGGATTACATAATTTTGACATTGTAACACTTGGAAGAGTTTGTATTGATAGATTTTCTAATAACATATTTCAGTAACCTTCTGAAAATGTACTCCTATAAATCGATATTTTAAAAATAGTTTCTGCTTTCTCCTCTCGTATCAGTTTAAATGTTTTCATGTACAGATTCACTTACATGCACGTATTCAGAATGGCCATCTGCACAAGACCATGAAAATAAATATAATATTTGTTATACTTTACTTTACCATTTATTTCTGACAATAGCTAGACGAAAGTGTTCTCAAAGTTTTAATATATGATAAGCAATGTACGATTTCCACTGGGTTATGAAACGATTTATTTCTTAAGTGTTATCGCGATAACTTCAAACAGGAAATGAAACAACCAGACGGTGATTCCATATCGAAGACTAGGTATAAGTCACGTCAGACTCAAGGAAAACGCTCTTGCAAAACAAAGAACTACTTTAGAGAAACAAATATCGACAAAATAGAACTGGCGCCAGACTATATTGGAAACTTCATTCGTTATGCTCTCTATGGCGTCGATGTAAACGTTGTTTAAAACAATCTACCGTTTGTATTCAGAAAACTTTAAATTGGTGTAGGATGTGGTTTACAGTTGCCATTTATTCTCAAGTCGAGAGGATAATTGAACGGATACTCTAAAGGCCTTCAGCTCCATTGCTCATGGTTTCATCGATCAGTACCTTTATCTGCAATCTTGATTGTATGTAAATCCGAACAATTAGAGAAAAAGAATTTGATTATGGTTTGACATTGCCACGGAATGCGCTTGTAAAGATATGTACAAGAGACCTTTAAGACAGCCAGTTGTCCCCAAATGCGTCACACAAACAATAAGGCACTGCGTAGTTTGAGAGCAACGACAATTCTCTATTTACTCCAAGATAATATGCAGAAAATGGAAGTCATTAGGAGATACACTATATTTTGGAGCAGAACGTACTTTAATGTGACATACTGAATAATATTTAGGTTTGATTCTTTCTTACAACTTTGTTAAGCTAATAAGATCACAGAGACGTACTTAAAATAGGCTAGGACTTTTGTTCGTTGTTTCGTCTTCTTCTTCGTCTCATCTATTTTGTATTTCTTGTTGCAAATTTTCCCAGTCAAGTGTAAGTGTAGGAGTCAAGCTTTTCTCATGGCTTTTGAGTTTAGAGGTGGTCGCTTTTCAATGAAAGTTGATATTTGCCCTTAAATGCATCATAATTTCGAAACATTAGGAAACGGTTATGCATTTGCACCATTAGCACTATCTGTGCGTACGTAACTGTCCGTCCGTCCATCCGTCCATATATATATATATATATATATATATATATATATATATATATATATATATATATATATATATATATATATATAGGAAGGACAAGAGCACAATATACATTTTGAATAATAATTGTTCCCTTCAGCCATGAAAACGATAAAACTTCAGTTTCCTGTTCGTGTGACCTTGATATAATGCATAATTAAATTAATGCAAATACCATTGGCGGATTAGTGCAGTATCTGTGATGGTATAAAGTGAAATACTTAGAATACTTTCAGTAAGCAAATACTTATGGTTTATACTGTGATCGAAACCAGATCTTCGAAGATGACTGTTAATGATTATCCCCTGACTAATGAAATATAAGGTTTTCGTAAATAAAGGTGAATAGTACCTTTATCGCCAATTATAGGTAGACACAATATGTTGATAAATTTGTTAAAGAGCATACCACGTCTAGAACGTTATCAAATCAACATTACTCCTTTGTTTACGATGAAAAGAATTTCATATTTGCATATGTGTTCTGATTTCTATTTCTGATATTGATTGATTTGTTTTCTCTTCGTGTCCAATTACATCGCATATTGTGCATTGCAAATGATGGGTCTGATAAGTTCATACGACGACCCTTCATAATTGTTACTCAAAATAAAAATGTTTTAATATTTTTGTTGTGCTGCATTTATTTTCCTTGTGTTACCAGAATATGCGTTTCGAATACGTAACATAAATGAGTGAATGGCAACAAGCTTTATAAATGTCAACAAAAAAATTGTATTTCCCTAGAATACAAAGTGAAACAGAAAAAACCCTATAGCTTTGCGAAATAAGTCCCAAAACAATCCAAGATTTACAGACACAGGTTCTTGTAATTATATAGTCCTTGATGTAACTCAGTAGAAGAAAAAATGAATAACTGTAGAGTGTTGATGTGTCACCTGTCTATTGTTAAATCACAGTAATATAACTCCAGGTTTGAATTCATTATAAATTTAAGTAAATGGCTCTATCCCAAATTTTTTATCAGAGTTTTGTGTACATTTCCATAAAATATAAACTGGAATTCGTAAACTTGTCGAAATAAAATATTCAGCCCAAACATGAGATACTAGACATACATTTAATAGAACCTAAATCTGCTAAATCTTAAATCACGACTGCAAAATCCTCTCAGTTACAAGATTATATAATTCTCTAAGTAGGTAACAATTCTCATTTTCTAAAAAACAACTATTATTTAATGGAAGAAAATAAACTTCTATAATGATCCAGATATTTACAAAATAAAACCCATAAACTGGATACACTTTATACATATGTCCGTATAAAGTCATATTGCGTTTTCATAGGAAATGACATTAAATTGGACAGGTTTGTTCGATACGAGAAGCAGAATAATTTCTGCAAAACATCAGCAGTACTCACCAGACCCAGAATCATCACTGATCACGCGCATGACGCCAATACTGTAATAACATTTTGGAATATTGCTTTTATGGAAAAAAAATATTTATCTGATCAAAATATATCCTTTAACTTTTCTCTAGTGTAACGATATAGTTCAGCAAAGTTGCAGTTTAAAGAATCCATCGTATATTCCAAAAGAGGTGCCAAGCAAATCAAGTTAGCAAACGCGGTGTCAGCTTCACTGGCCTTTCAGAAAACGTTGAACTATCTGGACAAATGTAAATTATGAATCATATTCTTGCTGACAAAACCTTTTAAGTTGTAGGGAGGAACGCTGAAAATATATGTGTCCAGAAGAGTAGAATCTCATAATCTCCTTAGACGTATCTTTCGGACTAACACACTTCAAGCCACTTGTCATAATACTATCCTGTCAAGTGTGTATCACCGTTATATAGAACAGGGGCCAACAGGACGATATTAGAATGAGAATCCGTTTTAATTCTCAAAAACATGGCTTATACTATACCTGGACAACACTAAAATAGACAACCACTTTGTCAACACTCTGTATTGGTATATTGAGCAACATAATGACTGTTGAACATCTCTCTGCCAAAGAGAAGAAAGCATAATGAATTATAATAAATCACATGTAAATTGCAATTAGTTCAATAACAAGTGTACTATACACAAATGACAATATATACTGCATCTGGTACATATTCATTCTGTTCTGAGCGTTAGGTGTCAGTTTGCATAAGGTAATATATTTTTAAAATTTGTTCAATTTCAGAGCCTAATGTTTAGAAAGATTTAAAAAATAATTTGATATTTCTCTTTCATCAACAACAGGAACAATAAGATAAAATAATTATAATACTTGTTTTCGCTAACCTAGGAGATTGATAACTAAAGTTTCCATTGTTGAGAGCAAGTTTGTTTTCAGTCTGGCAAACCAAACACGGTGACAATAGCTCGGTCTTTTGTTAAACTGTCAGCTCCTGGGGAACTATCTACACAATTTCATAATACACTGTTCTAACAGTTAAACCATTACATTAATTCAACATGTAACAAAATAATTATCATGATAAAGGGCTGTACGAAGACTAAAGCTTGGACTTTTGACATGGTAACAATTGCCCTAATCGAGGACAAATTAATTTTAAACAAACCTTTCTTCCTAAAAAACACAAACAATTCAACAATGGAAGCTAATGCCAAATATATATTTCCCCGGTAAATTTAATGAACCTGAGGATTTCTTAGAAATCAAAACGGGAAGCCATTTTGGGATATCTCTGGTATATAAAGAGCACTTGTTCACCCTTGTTTCTCTAATTTTTACAATAAAACGTATATTGCATAATCGATATTGTAAGTTTGAAATATTTATTTTAGAGGTAGCCATGGTTGATATAAAAAAGAAGTAATGTACTGACCTTCGTCTGATCATTATTTCTAGATTAGTATATTTCACTTTTATCTGATTGAAAAGGTCAAAGAATGTGAATCATTCCCATCATTTCATGTATGAATTGTGTGATACTATTTAATTTGTGGTCTGAAAAATGAGTCTCATAGTTGTATTCGGAAAGGTTAATTAGGTGTCACGTAGCTTCTATATCATTACCAAGCCATATAATTACTGTAATTACTGACCAATTGCAAGGTAAAAGACATAAATATTATCTGTCAACGTCATTTGCAGAATATTTTCTGAACGTTCATTTAGCATGTCAAATTAATTTGAAAATAAATACATGGTTAACCTTATTTGTCTGAAAAACGACTAAAATCTCGCTTAAAACATTATGCAATCCACACCAATCAATTACATCTCTCAATAACCTATGTTTGCGATGGTATTGAAACGGTCTTATGTAGTTATTACGTTGACTAGTTGACTGCAGTTTCTATCTTTTCACGGCTTATACGCGTTTATTTCACGTAAGAAATTTATTTTGTTTTATTATGCGTAGTAAACTAGAACTCTTATTAAAGCTCTCTAAACTAACGATGGATTTCGTGTGGCGTGAGATAAACGAAGTGGTTTAAGAATCATGTTATATTAAGTTCTTTAAAGTATATGCTGGGTTTGGTACGAAAATAAATGTTTATTTTTCTATAGTTTAAATAATATTACGAACGCACTGTGGGATATTCTGTGTAATTTTGTTTTTCCTTGTGGACGACGTTTCATAGCGTGTGCTTCGTAAGAATTTATCAAACCAGACAATGAAGATTGATAGATATAGAACACATCTCTGGGAAAGTGGAGGGAAATCCGGATAACGCATTGATACATTTGAAGAAATTATAGCATGCAATACATAATACAGAGTTTTACGGCGCCTACAAATAGGACAAAATTAGACGTCATTTGTGTATTTGTCCATGTATGTCATTCCATTTAGCGTAATATCTATATTACCGATTCGTCATAATCATGATTGATAGACATGAAAACGTTCCTTATTTGCTGAAAAATTCACAAAACCAGTTTGATTTATTTGATAGAATAACCAACGGTTTAACACACTATTGATGATGTCTGCATGCATGCAACAACATGTCTGACATTTGTACCAAGTTGGTGAAAACATTGTGTTTATTCAGATATTATCCTTCATCTTGTCTTACAATAATCTATTTTTGCCAAAATGAGTTAATAACAATTTTGAAAATACAATTTAACATTTTACTGGTTATACAAATTTTGATTTAAAACAGCAAAAGAAGGCTTAAAAGGTTGTATTTGCTATCAAAGACAAAGGTTAAAAAGAACGAAAACAGCAAATCGCCTACTCTAATGAATGCGACAGCGGTGTTTGTCTCGTTGGATGGCATTGATGACGTCATTGTGAAATTATCAATACAAATCTGTCTCCAGATTTGATCATCGATACAACACAAGCAAAGACTGTACTTGATTACGCTCTTCAACAAGCCAATGTTCCCACATACATACGACATAGATTTCTTAATGGGAACAGCACCGATACTGCTACACATCTTTATAGTTGATACACCTTAATCCCATTAAGCTATATTACCAGGTGAGGTTAATTCTTTGTTACCATCATTATATCTACAGTGTTTAATATTGTGGGTTCGATCCCAAAACGAGGCATACCAAAGAATTATACAAATGGTACTAACAGCTGTCTCGCTTGGCGCTCAGTATAAAGAGGCTAGTGCTAGGACTGATCGGCCTGGTTTCATGACAATGTAACTGGGTGGGATATCATGCTACATGTATGTGGCATGATGCCTCATTTCTAGACATCACTGTAAACTGCCGCACTGCAGATATCGTAGCGATATGGCTGAAAAAGTGGTACAGCTACGCTATAAATTTAAATCACATACACATAAAAATTAAAACCTAATCCTTAAACAGTGTATGATACACATACAATTACAAAATCCGTTTATCGAATTATTTAGCGCTGGTGAGAAAAGTGAGAGCGCATTACTGTCTTATAATCTAGTTGACAAAATTTAGACGCAGCTATTTTTCTCTTACCAAATGGGTTGAATTTGAAAATTGTTGGCTGAAACTCATAACTTAGCAATTTCCTTCGGGTTTTATTAAGCAGAAAAACAGTGATATTTTTTGCTGTAATGCTTCATTTTACTTAGGATCTCCTTTTATAGTATATTTTTTTTCTTCTTCTGGTATTCATATAAACTACACATTAGAAGAATACAACAAAATGGTACGGTTTCAATCCTTAACGAAAAAAACAAGTTTCACAATTATTCTGTATTTTGCCCATTGGTACATTTCACTACGTGTAATGACATTAGGAAAGGACATCAGACTGAAAGAATGTATGTATCACTATGGTGTTACGCTCAATATTCATTCGGAAACATAATGCTCTTGAAGTATTTTGATCCTATACCTGGTTCTTACAATGTCAATCGCTAGAATCTGATAGTATCGCACCAGTAAATCAGAGAAACAGTTTTGGACGTTGACTCAGGACTTATCATTACTGACGACAATATGATACATAAAACATTATTAAGGCGATTCACAAGACATAATGATCGGTATCGAATGCCTTGTGTGCCTGTCGAATTAGTTTCACCTTAATCAGATTACTTCTGATATTGTATGATAGCGCAAATAATTCAAGTCCCATTGCAATTCATTTGGTACCAAAGATGCCTATCACCAAAATAACTAATTTCTTTGAGTATTATCAGTTTGTACAACAACTCTTAATTTGACTACAAAAATAAGTTAAAAACCGGAATACTTTCTTGATAATCCATATTCTTCATTGATTGCATGATGTAAAATACAAATTTTGTCTTTCATGCATACTTCCGTCATGGTAGTAGTCACATTCGTTATTTAATTTTATGAAAAGTCTGATCAAATGTTCTTACAGTAATATGCAGCTAGTGAGAACCTTTAAACTTCTAACAATGCCAAACAGTTTTCTTACAATCAATGTATTCATTAAAACAAACATAACTGGTAGGAGTTAAAATGGTTGTTAACAGCAACGTGCAGTGTTAAAAAACTGGGCTATTTTGGATATAAAACAGATTATAATGAAAGGCGGAACTCTATTGAAACGAACACGCTTTACCTTTAAACGCTGTTGTTCATTATTGTGTATTCGCTCTTTGCTACGTAATTGCATTACAAAAGACTAAATTAATCTGAAGAAATCATATATAAAGAAGAAAAGTTGATATAGAGAATTCCAGAAGGCATTACAAAAGACACCATTGATCACGTGCGTTTCTAGCTAAACAGGCAAGTTCACGTATCTCTCTCTCTCTCTCTCTCTCTCTCTGTCTCTCTCTCTCTCTCTCTCTCTCTCTCTCTCTCTCTCTCTCTCTATATATATATATATATATATATATATATATATATATATATATATATATATATTCCATATAACTACCCATGCTATTGTTGCGAAGGTATGCACAATGTAACTAACGACAGTTCTGTTATAAAGGTATGCAAAATGTAACTACGTATGGCACTGTTATGAAGGGATACCCCATGTAACTACATATAGAATGTTATGAAGGTATGGACATGTAACTACAACGAGTACTGTTATGAAGGTATGGACATGTAACTACAAAGAGTACTGTTATGAAGGTATGGACATGTAACTACAAAGAGTACTGTTATAAAGGTATGGACATGTAACTACAAAGAATACTGTTATGAAGGTATGGATATGTAACTACAAAGAGTACTGTTATGAAGGTATGCACAGTGTAGCTACCTATGGTACTGTTATGGAGATGTGAACAGTGTAACCAAATGTGACTCAGTAAAATGCACGGCAAAAAAATTTTTTATCTTCAAAAGAGAACCTTCCCCAAACCCACGAATCCCCAAATTGTGCTCGATGATTAAAGTCGAATTATGACTGTATCAATAGCTGAAAACAAATTGATTCTAAGTGTAAAGCTTTGCAAAATTAACATGTACTCTAATGTTTAGAGCAATTTACTTCCCAACAGTCTTATATATAGATTAAAGTATTTTCGGTATGTATACTCGCCTACATCAGTGAAAACATCACCCAAAAGTTTGATGCGATAGTGACATATGCACAAAGTTAAAACGAAACTATTACGTATCAGAATCAAATACTTCATATGTAATTTAGTGTTTGCACATTACACACATTAGGTTATAAGTGTACTGATTATTAATAATATGTCGTCATACTATCCTTCCGAAGGATTAGTATTTCGTTTTGGAACCAACAACTGAAATCACTATGATGTAACGGGTCGTCCATTTTCTGAACTTCAAGAAAAGAAAATGCGACTTGAAACGAATTTCGTACCATACTCTTCTACCTGTTTTTTCGCAATTGTACACGACAAGGTCAATTAGAAAACAATATGAATACTACTGAAAAACATAAGTTTATCAAACAGATTAGATAATATTTATTTCAATCCCGATCGAGATTCCATATTCGGTCGTCGGAGTACGACACCCATAACCAAACTCCTGTAGAACATACACATTCGCAAATGGACTAAGTGAAATGTATATATAAGTATGTATCACAAATTTATTATCTCTGGACAGTGTTTAACTATGTATATATATATATATATATATATATATATATATATATATATATATATATATATATATATATATATATATATATATATATATATTTAGTGAGATTATTATATGCATTACTGTTGGTAAAGGAATTTTAGAAAAAAAAGACCTTAAGGCATTCAGTGTAATTATGCTGCTTGATTTCCCAACAGAAAATACAATAACGTAATCCTTACTGAAGTATTAACCATCCAGCTTAATTATTGATGCATCGATATACCAGATCTTTCCATCGTAAACCATTTTGTTGGTTTCAATTATGCCTCATTTAAAACTTTGAATTCAATAGACAGTGGTCGCTGAGAGCGTCTTCTACACGTTTCCAAGCAAACTGCACATGCTGCTTTATAATTGTATAATAATCCTTTCTTATTTGATATATGCTTTACTGATGAATATTAATATTTAAAGGGCCTTTGTTCAGTCTGTATATCAATTATTCCATCCTTCTTTCTCTCTCTCATATATATATATATATATATATATATATATATATATATATATATATATATATATATATATATATATATATATATATATATACATATATATATATATATATATATATATATATATATATATATATATATATATATATATATATATATATATATATATATATATATATATATATATATATATAATTTCATTATAACATGGCGGAGTTGACATTAGTACGAATATTTTGACCTTCCCATGTTTTCATGTAAACAGAAGAAATATAAGCTGATTTCAAATGATCATGGCTCATGCATGTGGTTTCGTTTTATTTTGACAACAGATGGCTATATAAATTAATGGTTACGAACAAAGAGATTACAAACAACATTGGTCATCCAGTCATTAGTTGTAAAAAGTGCTGGATAAAATTCGTCTATTGCGAAATGTGTTTATGAGGGAAAGCATTAATTTGTTCATATGCATGCACTGTTGTTCGAGAAATTAGATACTTTTGTTGAACGATATCATTTGGTTCCGGAAGAAAGTGAATATTATGTCGAAATCGAGAGATTAATGATGTTATTGGCTGACTTGATGTTATTTTAATGCAAAAGATAACATTCGACATTTCCAAAACAGTTTAATATTTCAAGAATATAGGTTTGATTTACGTCTTTATGAAATTACCGGACATTTTTCTTATTATGCTCTGACCTGCTTCACATTTTGCAAGTCAGATATAACATGATTTATGGTATTTGGGTGAAACAACGAGACAATTTATAATGAATAATTAACATTGTCATATTTGGAGTTACTCTTTTTAGGTAAATGTAAATTTTATATATATATATATATATATATATATATATATATATATATATATATATATATATATATATATATATATATATATATATATATATATATATATACAAAATAATAAGTGAATACAACACACGACCTTTTTCAAAAATAAAATTACCCTTCTCCGAAAAATCTCACAACGAAAGTAAACAACGTGACACTTATCTGTGGCCGCGCCCTCTCTGGAGCTGTGAATTGGATGTGTAGTGACACGGCGGGTAAACGCATGTCCATCCTTTTTAAAAACCACTAAATCAACGATAGTAACTTGTAAACTAAATGAACGATAGTAACTTGTAAACTAAATCAACGATAGTAGCTTGTAAACTAAATCAACGATAGTAACTTGTAAACTAAATCAACGATAGTAACTTGTAAACTAAATCAACGATAGTAACTTGTAAACTAAATCAACGATAGTAACTTGTAAACTATATCAACGATAGTAACTTGTAAACTAAATCAACGATAGTAACTTGTAAACTAAATCAACGATAGCAACTTGTAAACTAACCCTTGTGAGAAACTCGCGGTTAGTTATAGGCTTCGGTTTGGCGTTATTGACCTTATAGTTTCTTTTCGTAAGAAACTTTAATTTCATGAAAAGAACCTTTAAAAACGTGGTAGAATCACCCTCTCTGCTGCTGTTCACAAGCTGGAAATAACTAACTTCTTTTATCAAATTACCTCCATACAATTTATATTTGTTTACATATTTTGCTCATATCAATGAGGTAAAATAGGTAATTTCATCGTATCATCAATTTAGTTCACTAACTCATTTTTGTGACACTCTCACACATTTAGGTAGATAAATGAATTACATGTAAATATAAATATAAACAACAATGAATTAATTAAATAATCACTTTTTTCCACAAACAGTTACATTGATTAATTTATCAAATAAACTTGTATTCTTACTTTTAATGAATATTAAACTGGATGTGACATGCAGACCAGAAAAGTATAGTTTTACTTAGTGATTACAGACGTAATAACTATGTTATATAATATATCAGTTAAAGAAAATTGCAATTTCGTCCCGCAAACGACCTATATATTGGAATTATAAATTTACGCCGTTTCAAAGATTTGGTCTCCAAAACATTATGTTATACTATAGGTGTTTCCAGGTGTCAAGAAATGATGAAATCTAACAACAATTCTTATTAAGAATACTCACAGAATACACGCAGGATCTGTTTCGTTTGTTAATGATTCGTCCAAGTTAAAAATTCCTTTGGATTTTACCGTTTGATAGCTTCTTGCACCATGTAACTTAAATAGACAATAATTGCTTAGCTGTTCTAGGTGATCATTTGTTCAGAAATACGGATCCTAATTTTATTAACAAAAGGGTCGAGATTCATGTTGTTTTTCTTGGGATGGGGTTGTGTTTTTTTGGGAGTGGATTTTTTGTGTGGTATTACATTATTTAGGTTTTGATGTAATTGTTCACTCTATGTTTACTTTTAGTGTACACATTCTAAGATTTCTGCGGAAATGAAGTTGATTTATATCGATGAAGCGACACGCATGTGTATTTGGTATATTCATTTTTATTCAGTCGCTCTCGTGTCAGACATAGAATCATTCCTATAATAAGTTCCATTTAACAGAAGTCACATATAATGACATTAAGCTGACTGGGAGAGGTACGTATGGAAGAACTGGAGTAAGAAATAAAACGCATTCTGCCCTTAATTCAGCCATGACGTTAGCGAATGGAAACTTTAATACTTTTTATCAGCACAACAGTGCGACAAATGATACGACAAGGATTCGTGCAACATTATTACTTAATACATTTTAATGGATACATCCATGAAATGGACAAGCGTCAGCGTCATGTCTTGGAGAATTATTGTAAATTATTGAAAATGTTTCTGTCTAAATTACATTTCTAATATATCTCGTGGCGGATTTACGACACAAACGCTCCACGTTTACATTGTAAGGACGAAAAAAATACCTTTCACATCCATTTAACTGCTGACATTGCTTTGAGCTCATCATCTCAGAAAAAGATTTTGACCTGCGGTTACATGGTATAAGCAGAATGCAAAACAATACATCTTGTAATTGCAAGTTAGTCTTCATTTCAGCCATGGAAATATACGTTGCATGATATAGGGGTCCAACAAATACACCATTTTAAATAAAAAGAATGTAGTTGAAACTGTCAAATGAATCTTAAACTTAGATTACTACGACAGCACTATCTTAAAATAAGTAATAGGAAATATTAAATACAACACGTTTTCAAAAACTCAACAAATAGTTTATTTACCTAGAACACAAATTGAACATATTAAATGTAACGTACCGTATGGGGAATTAATCCCAACCAATCATAGAAATATTATCACAAGTCTCATAGATTTAAGTTATGAATATACGTTAGTTGAAATCCAAATTAAATCCAGCCCTGGAGGTGTGGATGTGCACGAAGTGGCTTGTGTAGTAGTGATGTGCCACAGTCTTTTGTTCGATCTCAATAATACCATCCAAGAATATATCGTTATTTAACTATTCGGTATGAATTCAAATCTCTATTTCCAAGAACTGTGTTTGACCTTTTTGAATTTCGAATGAAGAATCACTTGAATTAAACAATATGAATTAACGTTTTGAAGCTGACTTACTGGCCACAATAATAACATTACTGATTCTCATATGATCTTTCAGAATGAATAATTATTTTCTGGAAAAACAAGATTATAATGTCCTGTATTTGATCTTAGGTCACCGTTAGCAGTTTCTAAAGAAAGTTATTACTAATGGAAAGTTTCATTTTGGAAGGCTTTAACAGTTTACATGAATAACATTTCGTTTTAATTCGAAGTCTGTATTTTAAATGATAACATAAAATGTAGCTAACAACATGTAAGCCTGTCATTTCACGGGGAATTTCCAAAGTTCTTGACTGATATTGAAACGAACATGCTGTATACGAATGCAAAATCAATGATTCAGGTCAGGTAGAAAGTGAATGTTATTTCGTAATAGGTCCAACACAATTATCCATATTATGTACTAAACATAAACAATTATCAAAACAACTAACATACAAAAAATAAATATACATAGTATGATGTACGGATTTATCTTTGCATTCATGAGGTTTCTGACTTACCAATTTGTTTCCGCTTAAAACTTTGGAAATTATTTTCCTTGGATGATTATATACTACCATCAGATTTTGCTTTGCTCCTTTTAGTCAAAATGATTATAATTGCTTCAGATCGTTTGAAATCGTTAATACAAAAAGGAGGAATGTCGAATTAACAACAAAGCTTTGAGGTAAAAGTATGTTATGAAACATATCACAGTGAAACTTGCAAATGAATACATGAAAGCTGTTTACTTTACTCTTATTACCATAAAGACATAGACATTTGTCAGATCAAACTTTGGATTCAATTTTGGAGTTTATTTGCGTTTTCGTACAATCGCTTTCTGGTCTTAAGTTAGAAAATGTTAGGCACATGGTCTACAAAACGGAAATTAAAACTTCTTTAAATTTAATATCGAAATATTACAGAACACATCCAATACAATAGACATCAACAACAAGAACAGAACATCTTGCCAATTGTGGATTTTCGGAATGAAACAACAATACTAGAGGAAAGTCTAATGTAGTCATAAATCCTATCAAAGACACCTTTAGCTACAACCAATGCACAAACCATTTGTGTCCTGAGTTAAATTTTGTTTTTTATGGTGTTACGCATATTTTTATTGTGTACTGAACTTTTGTCTACGATTGTAGATTTTAGTTTAAGATAATATTCATTTGTAAGCAGGACAAGACTACCTTTGTCCATTTTTATAAGCTGAGAAAACCATGTTCACAACATCTTAGTTTAGGATATGATACAAACACACTTTACGTAGCAAGAGTTGACGGTGAGTCTTGTTTACAGTTAGATTGGGTGTTTCAAACGTTTCGAAAAGGGAGTATTTTTGTCCTTGTCACAATTAAGATATGCAATCTAGTTAAAGATAGAAATCGTTGCTTTGAGGGGCGATATTCTCTTTCAATTTTAAAAAATAGAAATTATGTATATAAACAAATACTGAACTGTGTACACTAATGTTACAGTTAACATATTCAGGCCCTACAGTTAGAGGTATCAACTGCTTGGTATTGGCTTCTTGAGTTGCTTTCCTATTCCACAATTTTCAATTAAACGAATTGAATACATTTCCGTGCGATACTTAACGTAATTGATAAAACACATCATCAACACAAATCATTCTATATTTCTCATTCTTTAGATTGCAATTAAATAAATTAAATGATATCAAAATTTCATTTGAAGAAAATTGTAGTATTAGTAAGGTGAATTACATGGGGAACTAATGGATACAAAATGTCGTTTTACAAACAAAGCATGCTGTATAATTTGGTTTGATGGCAACTATAACAAACGTGATACGATATCATTTAACATCGTTTAGGTGCCTAAGTTGAGTCTAATGGAAATGTGACATGGAACAAAACCTATTTATGTCGCTATTGCGTTTTGAAGGACACGGTTCAAGTGACCTACAAACACATATGTCTCTATAGATAAACATTAAATTTCAGATGATTGGAAACAATATCATTTGAACATCTGTAGAATTGTGAATGTACACTGACTTCTCGGGGAGATAAAATATCGATGATGTAAATGAATTATGTATATGTTTTATTACGAAACAATTAGTCTTGTTTTCAGCTTGAGGATTCAAGATGAATTAAAGGTAATTTGGTCGCAGTGATGGTTGTGTTCTAACTGGTGCTTCTAATGTGTATGACACAGCGTTTTCGAAGTGAGCGATGATGTCAATACCTGTTTGCAGGAACAGGGCGTTGAAAGAATAATAGTAGTTACTAATATTATAATCGACGAGTCTAAATATGCCTATTAACGTGAATAAGGATCTAATTTACTTATTCACCATCCGAATTAATACAGCAAGTGAACGAATCATACCATGCCCGATTTTGAAAAACAACGCATGAATAATTACAAAGATATTGGCCTCGGTATGGTAGTTTCATGGAATCAAGAATCGATGAAATATATTCAATAAATCTTTCTGGAGTTCTGGAGTGAAATAATTTAAATAATACATTTAATGAGTCTAATGTGCATGTGATGATTTCCAATCTTCGTAAATACTATGTATCATGATTTTATCTGAGGTTATCAGGCTGCTATATGAAAACGCCAACTGTTTTATTTTTTAAAAATAATAATCACGTGATTCATGACTTGATTAGGGTCTTCAGAACTATGTATCTCAAAAGCCGGACCTTCACCATAAATCGTTAACATTATCTTTACCAAGAACCACACTTTTGAGATGTACGCTATCCTTTATTTCCAGTAAATTTTGGAGACACAGTGCAAAGAAATAACGTCCACCTTTACTATAAACTTATTCTCAATTCAGTCATATCATTTTTATTGTTGCAGATCTTGCATTCACAAAACCCTTTATCGTGTAAGCCGGTAAAAATTCAAACCCATATATTTAAGTTTGATTGGAACCAGCTGTTTATCAAAGAGCTTAGACTGATCTTGTTTATACTTATATTATCATTAAAAAGAGAAAATATATTTATATGTAAATACTGCTTATTCTTTGTCCATCATAGGTACAATAGTTGAAACTCAGTTTGCTCTTACACCAAAACATTCAGAGTATATTTGGTATATTCCGGAGCCAGGTTTTTTATAAGGCTTATAACTGTCATTGCTGTTCTATTTGCGTCTACATATAACCGAAGCTAATCCATAGGCGGATTGCTGCCACGATGAGTTCTGGATAAAAGTAGCTTGTACGTTATAGGCAAGGTCCAGCCAAGAATATGTTAAAGTGTTTTTAAAGCAACATTTATTAGCAGGATTCTATTCTAGCAAAATTCGCTGAGTGTGCATCAGAAATCAGACTTTGCAAGTTATTAAAGTAAGAAATCTATCCCAACATCATTCTCCCTTTTATATCCATATTTTAGAGAAAATGCTGTGCATACATGAAATCAGATTCAGCACACAAGTCCTGTAATGGTTGAAATACTAAACCACCCATCCTCACCCCTGATATTGCGTTTACTGGCATATCCTTTGCTAACTGACGTACCAATGATATGTTGGGAGAAACGTTACCTACATTTGTAAAATTTAATATCGAACCAAAAATCTATTACTCTACTGATTTGGTGTCTAACACTGAATCATGCTGTGACATCTAGCAATCCTCTGCTTTTTGTTGCATGAAATGTGTGCATGAGTTGATTTTGCGAAGACTCCCCTGATGGTTATCTGAATTACGTGAGGGTTGCCTGAAAATGTATGTTAATACAGAGTCCTCAAAGACTAACAAAGATATAAAGTTTTTATCATTCATCTCTTAGAACGATATATTGACGCAGAATAAACACAAATTACAAACCGCTGTCCAAAAAAACAAAAACGATTTAGTTGGGCTTTATTGTAACGAAGCTATCTGAGCTTGAGAATTGCATCATACTCAAGGTTGAAAAAAAATATCAAGCTTTAACAAATAAAATGCACAATCTATAATACCATAAGATCACCATTCCATCTTTTATATCGACGTTAGCAAGTTCTAGCAAGAGGTTTTAAATATCTTAACTATGTAAGTCGAGGATATATATATATATATATATATATATATATATATATATATATATATATATATATATATATATATATATATATATATATATATATATACATATATATATATATATATATATATATATATACACATATATATATATATATATATATATATATATATATATATATATATATATATATATATATATATATATATATATATATATATATATATCGAGTATATTAAGCAATACACGTCCTTCCACCCCTTCGATGTTATGAAATTTCCGATTAAAGATTTAGCAGCGATTGTTGTGTAAAACCTGAAAAACCTCTATTAGTGTGGGTTGAACGCAGTATAACTGGTGTAGGAAGAACAATGGACACTACGTAAAAACAAACATTATCCTATTTTAAGCTATCGGCAAGTTTTCTTACGTATCCACCTTGTCCAAGCCCGTCATTCGAACCTACGCAGACATAGGCAAGATGGAAGTGAGAGCTTTAATACAATATGCCACCCGGCTTCCCCTTCCTAAATCTTTTGTATATTTGCATTTGTATTTCCCAGCTAACTTCCCCGGTGGACTAAGTGATTAGAGCTTTCGCCTCGAAACGGGAGGATGCGAGTTCGATACCCCTACTGACTCGTATCAAACATTTATAAACGTGTTTTTTGCTGCCTCGCTTGTCATTTAGCATCGATATATTTGGCTTAGGAATACATATTAATAAAGTCCAATATCATGTCGGACGAAGATCTTTTCAAAGGACAGACTAAAAACATGAAAACTAAATTTACTGAAGACGTTTCGTAATTATAGCAACCTTAGTCGAGATAGATCATCTGTCCACACATAAAATGCACAAATTATCTCGGAATCTTTTCAAACGTCTCCACCAATAGGTCGATAGGTTAGGAACAAGCCTGACTACTCTATTGCTCTCATTAACTCAGGTATACCATTCTCTAATTACTCTGTTTTGCGTTGAACACGAACTTCGTATTACCTGATGTATTGCTCCTTGCACAGATTATTAACAATCCATATTGATTAAGAAATCACCTTAAGCATGAAAATCTATTGAGAAAATGATTTCCTTGCCGTGGAAATGATGCAAATATAATTTCACGAATCGAATAATGTTTGTTGAAACATATATATCAATTTAAATTCGATGCATGTGTATTTCAAAATCTTGTGCGAAAATAATTTTAACCATAAACAAATTATTCAAGATTAACTTGAAACTCTCAGCAATATCGCAGATGATTTCCAACATTTCATATTATTTAGCTTCGCAGCATTTTTTTCTCATATTGAGATTGTTATTTATCTTTCCTTATGTTCAACTTGCAATCAGTGAATTCTGTCTGCTCAGAAGTTAACATATAGGTATAATATCTTGATTTATACTGAAGGGTTAAACGTTTACATTTTCCTAATACTTACGTCTACCTTTAACAGGTAGTATTCCAAGATCATTGGTAATCAGTTATTACCGGTGTAAGACAGATTCGCAAAAGCCTGCTTCGATAAGGTACGGTGCTTTTCTCAGCATTATTATATATCAGTTCACAGAGATCACAAATCAATTGATATTTGTTTCATGTGAAATTCATTTATAAGCTAGACTGCGATGAGAAAAAAGAAAATCTTGTATTTTGTTCTTAGAAAACGATAAAAACAAAATCAATTTGATTTACATTGGTTAATTGGTTTGTTTACATTATTTTATATTTCATTTATATTAATGAAAACACGGTTTTTACCAAATATAGGTATTATGTCAGATTTTCTGTAAATTGTACGATGTCTGATTTTAATAATGGTAGGTATAAGATAGGAAGTTTGAATAATATCAAAATTATAAAGGTTTGTTTCTGGAATTCATATAATCGTACGTAATGAAAACAAAACAATCTGGAATAGGCATCCTGCGTTTCAAACCACACACACCTGAGCAAAACAAAACATGACTTGAGTTCGGTTGCAAGTTATTATAGACGTTATAACGAGATATTTATATGTATCCGTGGGAATAAATTTATATCTCGACTATCTTTTTGGATACGTTCTTTTTCCATTTAGGAAATATATCTGTGTTTTTATGTTGTTCAGTCTTTGTCAAGTGCCAAATTTTTAGTCAGTGAAATTCATTAATTAATTCTTAGTTTAGCCGACAATTAACTGTCTTGAAGTAGAGTTTGGACGAATGGAATGTTTATTTAACTGGGTCACGCTGTTAGAATATTTATAGTAGAACCGAACTAAGTGAATTTCTCACGTAAAGCTGTCAAAGTGATTTGAAGCAAATGGTAGGATGATATTTCGACCCCGAGTGGCATTTTTGGCATCTTGATAGACGGTTTCAAAATGTCCGTAGGAATAGCATTTATTCCGATTGGTCACATGTAGAAGGAGGGGTGTGTCGAACCCTAGAATCGGGGAAATATATCCTCTGAGCTTATGAGTTTGAATTAGTCTGAAAATTTCTCTGCAAGAGAGAACCGCTACCAGGACTCCGACCGTTCTTTGCAAGAAAGACGTTCGTTAAAATTGTAGTTCCAGGTTAAAGTGAATGTGGAACGATTGTAAGACGCCAAAAACACAAGGTATTTAACTCAAATTCACATTTATCATGATGTAATTTATGTGAACGTTTCTTTGTTAAATTCACATTTATCATGATTTAATTTATGTGATGTTTTCTTTGTTATAGATGCATTGATACTATGATACAAATAGTTCGGTATTACATTGATTTAATAACGTACTTTGATATGATGTTTCTTCGTTACAGATGCATGATGTGTTCATATTTTTGTACGAATAATTCGGTATTACATTGATTTAATAATGTATTTTTGAATTCTGAATTAGCATTTTCACCTTATTTACTTAGGTAGGTTAATGGGTGGTGTAGAAAAACCCGCCGTGTACATTTGTGATTGGAAAGTGTTACATTAATTTGCGTTACGTGCTTAGGCTCGAATAAGCAGCAACACAGAAAGAGTGAAAACTAACACGCTTGTATAACTTTGACAATGATTTTATTAAGTACAATTATTTTCATAAAATAAATAAACTTACGGTTTTAGAGAATCAAATCCAACAAATATAGAATTCACAAAATAATCCACTAATGGAATTTCAAGTCCTGATAAATAAATGTTCTAATAGTTCCAGGTTCGAATCTTGACGATGTAATAATCCAAAATGGCTGACAATGTTACGTGGTACAGTTCTTGTTTTTAAATCATCCAGATGAAATTATGAAACATATGTCCTTTTCCAGATAAATAGAATAATTCTTCTTTTCCAACGAATTGACACAAGTCCAGAATAATATTATTATAACTCAAACAGAAAAATACACAACCAATAACTTACAGCCCAAAGATTCTACTACAGTTAGCTTCTAAAACACAGCTATATATATTGTAATTCCTTCGTAAACAAGAGGAATCATGTGAGTCTGGAAGGTCATGGAAAAGAAGCTACCTTCTTCAGGTCACATAATAATGAAATATTCTAGAAGGAAATCATTCACTTCCCACCCTCAATAAAAGTGTTGTCCTTGAAATTGACCAATAATTTTAGAGGCTTGTTGACAATGTCTAAAGTAAGGTCAGGATTTAGGTCAAACAAGCCAAGGTCAAAACTTGTTTACAATTAGAGAATCTAAGTCAGCCTGAACATTCTAGAAAAAATCTCCCAATCAATTCATTTTAAAGGCAAAATAACAAATTTGGATTTAACATTTAAAAAAAATAAATAAATTAAATCCAATAGCCGTAACATTTGAATTTATCATATTAGTGAATATGGATTGTGTGTTATGATATATTGCCTCATTTTACGTAATGATTTACGGGAATAGATGTGACTTTCCTAAATTCTGATGCCGATAATTAGCAGTATAGCTCTATTGATCGGAAGACTTGTGTAGTATTTGTTAGCCGTATAAATGTTAACACTGATAGTAAGATCTGATTGTTCGAACCAGAAAGACGGACAGACAATCTTAACTCTTAAAGTATAACAAAATACTTAGGGCGTTTTACCCTTTTCTTTTCAAAGGAAAATAGTTTGTTTGGAAAGAGTGAGAATTAGCGAGAAGTCAAGAAAAGGAGGGAAGAGAAGTCAAGAACAGGAGGGAAAAGGAGTCAGAAGTCAGAGTTGTGAAATCCCACGTTCAACCAAAGGGCAAAATAAAGTCGTGACGCACGCAGAAGAGAAAAACCAGTCGACGAACAAGGTCATTGTAATTTTCCCAAGAAGTCCGATGATAATGAAAACTCGATTTCATGATGAAAGTTATTATCAGCTTTTAACAGCTAAATTCATCTATTTTATTAGTGTTTGAACATTAATTAACGTATCCGTTATTGTAAAGTTTCGGTTTTGAAGTGCTTCCAAACGAAGAATAATCAGAAGGAAAGAAAAGTGTAATTTACTGTGTCATTCTTCTCTTGATTGTATTGTAATTAAATCCCTATTTTATCTTTACGGGGGCTCGTGTGTTGTCTTGTTCAAGATACCATCTCAGATTACCATATCCATTAACCGGGCAAATTATACCGTAGAGATCATCCTCTAGATAACGAGAATTAGCAGGAGGCGGTTTTCAAGTGTTGTTTCTCCAAGTTGTGCAATACCTCTGACCAGGGCTTGTGCGATATTGTACTAATAACCCTTGATAACCGAAACGCTCGTTACAGTCTTGTACCTCATTATTTAAGCCTTATTCGTTGCTAATCTTTTTCCTCTTTTGTTTCAAACTTTTTCAGAATGTATTGCAATCTTGCAATTTCGAAACAGTAGTTTGACGTGTTTGTTATACCAACGAGTATATATGATTACTCGTCATTAGAATATGTATAGTCAAGAGTGCCAAATAATAAAAGTAGGCTTCAGGTATTGTCTTTCTTGAAAATAGTTTGTCACTTGAAGTAACATTTGTATATACATTACATATTTCTTGTTTGTTTGCTTGCTTGAATTTTAACGGCGCGCCAGCACCTTTAGGCTATTTAGCGCCATACAATAGGTTAGATGTTCAAAAATAAGAAAGGTTCAACATCGACCAGCGATATAAAAAAACCATACTAGTTAAATATAAAATGGTAAGATGTTGGTAACAGGAAAATATGAAGCTTCCCAATCAACGGGAGATGTAAATGGTGTATGTTGGTGATAAGATGTTGTAAATAAGAGGTGATATTTGCATTAAAAATATTCTAGATGATGGCATACAAGTTATAGTTTAAAATAGAGATTTACTTCCTTTAGAAAATCTAAAATACAAGTGATTTGTATTGTATCAAAAAGTTTCTTCATGTATTGTACATTATAGTATTTAACACGCGTAGGTTCCAGGTCGGAACACTCGGTCATAAAGTGTTTAACAGTGAATGGCTCATTGCAAGAAACGCACTCTGGTGGATCTTCACCTTTCAGTATGTGGGAGTGGGTAAAGTATGTATGAACGATTCTGATTCTTGCAATGACAACCTCCTCCCTACGGATAGTTCTGTAGGAAGGAGTCCATTCTAACAGGGCTGGTTTGATGGCATGAAGTTTGTTATTGACTGCATCATCCCATGAAGCCTGCCACTTCTGACATTGGTACTTTTTGAGACAAGGTTTAAAATCAGTAAAAGGTAATTTAAAATCCGATGGTTCTTGGGATAGAACCATCTTAGCAGCCCGGTCTGCTTCTTCATTACCTCTAATACCAATATGGCTAGGTAGCCAACAGTATACTATGTTGTAGGACTTACTAAGCTCCGAGTTTTTGACGAGAATATCGACTAGTAATGGATTATCCAGTTTTCTATGGTGTAGCGACTGAAGTACTGACAGAGAGTCACAGAAAATAATGCTATTTAAAATGCGCTTTTGTTCAATAAATTTCAGACCGAGGTCT
Source organism: Unio pictorum (assembly GCA_030141615.1). Classification (NCBI taxonomy): domain Eukaryota; kingdom Metazoa; phylum Mollusca; class Bivalvia; order Unionida; family Unionidae; genus Unio; species Unio pictorum. The sequence continues at coordinate 4,508,383 of JARLTB010000218.1, forward strand.
ATTGCTCTGATTTCCGCTGAAAAAATGGACGCATCGTTTGGCAAGCGCACTTTGGTTATGTGCTTGCCACTAACGAAGGCTGCAGTAGCCTTGTTATCAACTTTTGATCCATCAGTAAAAATTTTGGTGTAGTTTTTAAAATCGTTGAGGAGTTTATGATAAGAGTTCTGGAAAACGGCAGGATTTGTCTCAGATTTTCTCCCATCGTGCAACGTAAAAATTACTTTGGGTTGCTTAAGGAGCCAAGGTGATGTTTCCGAGACAAACGTGTTCTGAACTGTAGGGAGATTAATTTTGTTTCTATAATCACTGCCACCTCTATAGTAGTTGTTACACTACGACAATCGGTTAAACACGTTATAAAAAACGCATGGATAAATATAGTAATATATTTCTTTAAATAGCGAGTACAAATCTCCTGAATTCTATTTGGAATCTATGGCACAATAACTCTCAATTATCTATGTCAGATTATAACCCACATGCCTTATTCTGCAACACAACCTACCTGATTACATCATCCAGATGAAAACATCCCCCAAACTGTAAAAATATTCAATATAAAGAACACGTACCAAAATAAACAACCTACTTTTAGCGGTTTATCTTAAAATAGAATGTAAGTCATGAACAAATATAGCTATTTAATATGCTGTCTGCGCAAACTTATTTCTATGTATAAACATTCTTAAACATTAATCTAACATATACTATAAAACCATTGTTGTCATATATGCTCTAAATTGTATTATGACACTGTGATACAATTGCATTTAGTCACAAGATCAAACAACTTAAATTAGGAATATCACCACATAATTCAATTATTGTAATATACCTCAACACGAAATGTGTGACTAATATTGAAACATGTCTTGACAGAGAGAGGAAAGAAAGTTGAAGGGCAAAAAGACAGCGTTTATGACTTTAGCAGATTATTGAAATCGCTCGGTATCGGTATTAATTTTGCATACATGTTGTAGAATTATATTTTTTATTTGAAGCGGCCCTTTCCCAAATGCAGTAAATTTAATTAATTAATGTTCTTATCAATTAGGTTCGTTGTTGACGATACTTGGGACCGAACATGAAAAAATGTATGGTGATTTCAATCCTAGCACAAGAACGAATTAAAAAGGGTTGCAAGTTGAACAGTTGCAATCGACTTTTAATGAGCTTATATTATGACGTAATCTAGCATGGATAACAAAAGCTACGACGTTTACAAGAAATCATATTTGGACACAATGTTATGATTACATGTTTCCAAACATGGAATTACCTTTTAAATATTAAAAGTTAATTAATGTTTAAATTCATAAAGATTGACTCAGATAACTTGGTTTTTTATCTCATCCGCCAAATTAATATATGATATGTCTGTTAAAATGAATATAAACGGCACCTTTTTATTCCAAAATTTAATTATTCTTGACGTTGATTGAATTTCTTTAAATGCTTGTTAACTCTGTCATCTGAAATAATAACAAAACAATTTAATCGATAACATAAAATGAATGTGAAAGCCTACGACTGAATGCATATCATATCAGGAATTTTAAAAAAAAAAACTATCGTGACGCGGCGCTAAGCTCTGCACTCTAAACTTAGATTTATCACTTTCCTGATTTGGAATTAGAACTGTCAAAGGCCCGTCATGGCTGATAGAGTGATTTTCATTTGAAACTATTCTTCTATGAAATGATTTTAATTACGTTTGCCACATTTGCTCGAGAGGATACGTCACCAAGCAACCTTCGCTATCATTATCATGACCATATTCTTGACGTATCTGGTTACGATCGGGAAGATAAGCCTGGTAGGCTAGCAAAACCTGAAATCACACTATACATAATCATAAACAAATGTATGATAAAATAAAGGTCATATAATTGTGTATTATCTTTTCGATTTTACAGTTTTATCTGATACCAAATCAGGCAATATAGAAGCTAATTAGAAGATGATACAAACAAATCGAAGCAAAACAAAAGTTAATTAGAGACTAAATCGTATGTATAAATAGTTTAATGGCAATGGGGGGGGGGCAATCAATATAGAGGCATATGCAATTGAAAATGTGAACTGAACTAACATAAAAAGCAAGGCGCAATGACATACATTTCATTTGTATTGTTGTTGAAGAACCAAGTCAGACTGCAATCCAGCTTAGCAGAATACCATTTCAGTCTCTGGTCATGAATACCCCAGAAGCAAGGCTCAACTTGCACACAAACTTACTATCGAAAATGCTTCCAGGAATCATACCGTTGCAGCTCCCTGCTATCTCTTTGGTTCAGGTGGACAATTTCCTCGGTACGCTTAATCGTAAATCGTTAGACAGAGATTAGCACAAAATTGTAATTCCGTGGATTCACATAGGATCTTACACCGTAAAAACAACGTGATTGTATTTGATGAAACGATTCTCGAGATTTTGTAAACATTCACCAAAGCAAGATCACGACAGACTCTTCACCAATGAGTTCAACTAACTGTTCCCCAAAATATAGAGTTCTGAGGGCCTAATTATATTGAAATGCCAAACATGTTCCACTGTGGTCGTTGATAAATATAAATACATAAAGACAATCTACGTTCATGAGCTGTCATTCTTCGTCATAGTTACCTATCAGATTAGACAATGACAATACTATATGGATAAACGCGTTAGAGCTTACTGTATTAATAGAGGGTTTCCGTTAAAAGTTAAACAAACTAACACCTGGTAATTCCGTTAACGTGTACATTAGGGATGCTGCATTTTTTATACCCTTGCACTTTCCACAAATGTACAAAACAAACATTTACATCTGCTGTAAACGATTGACATTTAATTGCTCCACTATATGTATGGCTTAGAGGCGCAGTAACATTAAGTGTGGATAACAAAATAGCTTACGGTTCAACACAGTAATTACCATGGTAAACATATTCTGCTTCGTGGTTTTACTCCGCAGCTGCGTGACAACCATACGTTTTACTGTCATGGGTTTAGTGAAGCATTGCAGCATACGATAATGCCAGAATCTAGAAAAATGATTCTGAAATGTGCAGTGATGCCACTAAAAACGAAAGTCCCTTACATTATTTACGCTGACATAGAATGCTTACAGGAAAGCCACACATATCACGAACTTACCCGATACAAATCTATTAATATGGTATTTTATAATCTGCGTCGGTATGATAATGAAAGAACATCAGACACACTAAAATGTCATTAGATGGAAATTACATGACGTTTCTACTGGGCCTGCAGTAGTTCGTTGACTCGCTGAAATTTCTCAAATCCAGTTTAGACCCTTGAATAATCTTGCAGGCAACAGTAAAGAACGTTTTACAATCACTCATGTAAACTGTGTTTTTCCGCCAGTCAAATTGGAAAAGGCATCCTTGCTTACTTGTAAGTATATCAGCGACTAGAACTCAGTTGCAACCCATCGATGCCTTTAATTTATTATCTCGTGATCAACGTCTTGTTGTCGAAAACCGGACGACTATCACTATCTAAATCTCTTCACGTATATTTTATCTGCTGGTAGATGTGTTTGAGACGTTCTGTGGTACTGCTATGTGGGTTTATAATTTGTTCATGCTCATTACTTGTAATCCAGGGGACAGACCTTAGATGCGCTTCTGAAAACAAGTTCCTACAAATTTAACAACACCAAATTTCACGACTTTTCCAGAACGTTTCCAGGGCCATTTCACAAAACTCAAGGACCACATTATCTTGCATTTTCAAGTAAATGAATATATAAAATGACATCTATCAATGAAACATAATAACTAGGTTAACGACAAATATTTTAATATGTACATTTTAAATGTACCTGGGCTTGCAAAACTTCACTTTATGTAGTAATTCATGTCATAATCCAAAAGAAAAAGGTAACATTATTTTGTAGTCATTGTATGTGTTCCATTTTACAATATTAACAAAACCAATCAAATTCCAGCTTTTTTTGTGAGCACCAAACTATTTATGCTCTATCTTCTTTTCATGGTCCTCCAGAGTCTCTTGTTTTACTTTTGCAGTCCTTTCTGAGAAACTTAGACTCAGCAGGCTTAGACTATTGTCTTTTCATCCTTTTCCGAATTTTCATCTGCCAATTTGAGAAACTGGTGGATGTGATACATTAGTTGTATTCTTTTATTTAACCACCCAGCTCAAGATCTGCTTTTGTTTTCCTGCTCTTCTTCCACTCCTCTCTCATTTTGTTATCCTCACCCAAGAATAGTTTGTATGTGTGTCTAGCATTTGAAGCATAACTTAACACTTCTTTATTAATATTTACATTTTATATGCCTCCTACGTTCTGAATACTATCAATAATGATTATTCTTGAAATGAGAGACAGTTGCTTTTGGTCATCTATTATGGCGTCTTTGTTAATGGAGAATCCGTGTGCAACATCTGCCTGGCCATGAGACAGAGTTAGGTCTTTTGCAACTGGTCACAAGACAGCACATTCCTTTTTGTTTGCCATCAAGGAAAGAAGAATGAATCTAAGCCGTCTTGTGGTCTGGACAAATGAACATAAATTGCACAGTCTTACGATTTCAAAGTTTTCTAAATGTAACTTGTAGCTTATAACCAGATCATCACATAGGTTCGGATCTATTATTCATTTGTTGAATATAACTTCGACCAGTGAGTGGAATGACTGAATGCTGGTCTCTATATCCTTCAACATCTTCTCTGGGTTAAACCAGGTCATATTTCTTACAAGAACAAACGTCACTGGTGACTTGTCAGCGATTTTGTGACAACAGTATGGGGGATGTTTCTGTAATCAAGAGTTAAAGCCAAAATGTCCCCATCTGTCAATATCCCTGATTTTGTAAGTCAACAATCACAGTCTTTGTCACACTCTTTGCAGTTGCAGTGTCTATAAGGTGTTTGCAATTTGTTCATTCTAATTTAATGAGCTGTGTTATATTCAGGTTGATTTTGGAACATCTTAAAGGACTCTCAAATGGTTTTAATTTTGGATGCTTTTTAATTGAGTCAGTACATGTTGCTAGATATGGAAGGAGGGACAAAACTTACTCTACAACTGTAATGTTCTCATGCCAGCCGTAATTATTGAACTTTTGTGGCAGCCCCTTGATACCGGATGCTCTTTGATAGTCCGTTATTCTGGCTGGAATCTTTATAGAAGTAATATAGTTTACCAAGTGTCTCCGCCAGATTCAACTCTGTGATAGTACAACCCTTCATAAATCCATTATGAATTATATCTCGACTGCAAGATCATGTTGGCAACAACGAATTTCCAGGGTGTGAACGATTAATTTTTTCATTCAACATGTCAAACATTTTTAAATTTTAAATTAGTTCCATCAATTGAACTTTGTACGTGGTTACTGGTGCCAAGATCTAGAATGGTTCGACACAACGTGCTAAGCATATCTTCTGCCGGGACGTATCTCAAAAGTTCTGATGTCAAAAATCGTGTTTGCACTCCTTCCGCAATGTTCCAAAGTTCTGACATGAGTGTCATGTTCCTTTTGGCACAATTGTTTATGCAAACCCTTCATCGAACTGCAAAACGTTTACATTACACTTGCGTAATACCTTTTAATGGTGATGCAAAGTATGGGTCTAGACCATGAATAGCAATATAACATGTTTTGTCCTCACCGCATGTGAATTGCAAATTCACTGTCCATAAAGATTAGTGAAAAGATTCGTGAAATGCTTTCATTGGAATAAAAGGAGCTGTGGGTATTCGCTGTCCCTAGTCTCCTCAACATAACTACCTTTAATACATCATTTGATTATCGTTTGTCGATTTCAATTGCTTAATCCTCAGCTAGTAAACATGAACGAATATGTTACAGATAAATAAACGACCAGCACAGTGTACTGTTTGGGGTCGATCTATGTTTTGTATGCAACGGTAAGAAACCACCTAAGCGATTTTTTTTCAAAATCATGTAGTTGCACTGCTCAACACTGCTATGATCGAATGCAGTAGTGTCACCCGTTCTCGATATCACTTTGCGACGGAGACATAGTACTCCTGGTCAGAGATCATTTTGCATTGCCTTCACTCTGTGTATGATACATTAAACATTCCTACGCATACTGATGCCTAAGTAACGTCACCGCAAGTATCGGGTTAACTCGTTGCACGATAACGTGATCGCAATGTATACTAACCTTTCCAACACGAACTTTACGTTAATCTAACAACGCATTAAAGATACTGAGGTCCACATGTTGAAGATGTAGTCCTGCTAGGAATGAAACTGTATATACGGTTTACATAATTTGCATTATAGGCTAGGCTTTCAGATACCTGCTTGCGATAACTAAATGGTTGACGTTACCTTGTATGTACATTAATTTACATGATAAATTGAGAGAAACAAAAGATCAACCTGGAGAACTATGTTGAGAGTTCTCGCATGAAACTATCCGCGCGTGATTTTTATATGTGCAGCAAATTAACTATGCTTCAATATTCATTTTTTCAACAATGCTCAAGCGACCTCGTAGATAACATTTGTTGCGTTCATTAAATTTTCAACAGCAGCGTCATCTATTGGAAAAAATGACACATCAGCATCGGGCGTGAAATCAAACAAACTGATTTGACATGGGTTACATTCAATAGTGACTTTATTAAACCAACATTGATCAGGTTAAGAAGGTTTCGATATCATCTGTTGTTCGATAAGGACGCGATTGTGTGTGATTGGATGGAACTTTTACCAGCTAAGAATAGCGATTAGTTGTATTGCGTGTGAGGGATGTTACTAAACAAGCACAGCCTATCGATTAGATAGTCTCCATGACGACAGCATGTACACTATCGTTACATTATGGTATCCGCTGCATAAATTTTAACCCAACAGCACACCCTAGCATGTTACTCGAGCGTAAAAATTGCAACCTCATTGGGTACAGAAGGCGTTGACCTATATAAATTTAAACCTCCCATTTCAATACAACTACTTTAAAACTGATATCGCTGTGACGACTCCGACAACTCATTTTGCAACAAACTCGCATATGTCTTCTTAATGTAAAGCCTCATAGCAGTTATGTCTTCATTCCATAAATTACAAATGTATTGAGCTTTATAATGCTAAATAAAAGGATGTAGGAAACAATATATGCTTGTTCAATAGCTATGTCGAGACTGGAATGGTAGCAAGAAAAGAAAAAGAAATACTGGATATGTTCTCAGTCTTACCGGTCAAATCAAAATAAGCTGGTGTGTGTGTGTGTGTGTGTGTGTGTGTGTGTGTTGGATTTGTAACGTAGCTTTAACGGGTTTACAGTATATCGCTAAGATGTGTGCAGTGTGACAGGTTTTTATAGTGATGTCTAACACTTGGTTATCATGCCGCAGATATGTAGCATGATTTCTTACCCTGTCACATTATCCTGCCAACAGGCCTACCAATCCTAACACTAACCTCTGAACGCTGAGCGCCAAGAGTACAGGTGTTCATACCAGTTTTATAAGTCTTTGGTTTGACTCGGCAGGGGTTTGAACCTCCCATCCTGGGCGGACGCTATAACCACTTAGGCCACCATAGAAGCTGAATGATGCTGGTATAGTAAAAGTAATCGACAAGCACATTGTTTATCGGTCAGGTTAATGAACCAAAGAGACATGCTGGTATAGTAAAAGTAATCGACAAGCACATTGTTTATCGGTCAGGTTAATGAACCAAAGAGACATGCTGGTATAGTAAAAGTAATCGACAAGCACATTATTTATCGGTAAGGTTAATGAACCAAAGAGACATACTTGAGTAGAACTGTGTGAGAGTGACTGTGACTAGTCTGGAACATCATGGAAGCAACATATTCGATGCATGTATTATACTTATCTGGAATCCGAATAAGCATGTAAAATAATTGATTAATCCAAAAGATATATGTATTAAAACTCTTGTTTATAGCCAATATATTAAATTACTACTTTTTTTTACAGGATTTCATTTACGATTATCACAACGCTATCTGCAAATGTGACATATTTAACATCTACGGTGTCCTTTGCATGGGACCTGTGTAACATATAACTTGTCCTGTTCATGGGACATATGTAACATAAAACGTGTCCTGTTTATGGGACCTATGTAAAATCTAATGAGTCCTTTTCACAGGACCTATGTAACATCTAATGTGTCTTTTTCGTGGAACCTTTGTAACATATAATGAGTACTTTTCATGGGACCTATGTAACATCTAATGAGTCCTTTTCATGGGACCTATGTAACATTTAATGAGTCCTTTCCATGTAACCTATGTAACATCAAATGAGTCCTTTTCATGGAACCCGTATAACATTTGATGTCTCTTCTGCACGAGACCTATGTAACATCTAATGTATCCATTTCATGGGACCTATGCAACATCTAATGTGAACTTTTTATGAGACCCATGTAACATTTAATGTCTCCATTTCATGGAAACCAAGTAACATCTAATGTGCATTTGTTTCGAGACCTATGTAACATCTAAGGTGTATTTTTCATGGGACCAATGTAACATCTAATATGTCCTTTCCATTCGAGCTATGTGACATTTAATGTGTCCTTTCATGGGAGCTATCTAGCATCTAATGTGTCTTTTCATGGGACCTATGTGACATCTAATGTCTCTATTTCATCGAATGACTAATGTGGATCTTCACAAAAAGTGTATCGCTTATGCTGAACCATTGCAAAAAAAATGTCTAAATATCGGCCATGACTGTTAGTGTATGCTAGACTTCTGCATGGGCCTTGAGTTACTGTATAAATATGAAACTTATTGACACCTAGAATTAAGCTAAAATAAGTCAGTTGCTGAACAAAAATATGAATTCGTTCTTACTTTCAGGTACAGTAGTAGAGTTTGTGTATGCTCCTTATTTTGAGAAGAAGAAATACACCAATGACTTTTAGTTTCAGAAACTATTTATTTGTAAAAACTGTACATTTGACGTCTACATAAAACACATGTAGTCCACATATACCCCATCTCCTTTGAAAAGATCTGACAACGGCCACCTAAGGGTCATGTTCTGTTGACTTATAATTATTGTCATGATATCTAATTGTTTCAAATAATCAGCCAGATGAATCATTGTATCTTCGCACTTGGGAGGCTGAGTAGTTTGAGTCTAGTGCATCAATGTGTGCCGAACGATATGATTCACTTCTGAATTTTCGAAAGTTGCATTCTCATTTTTTAATTCACAGGTCACCAGAAAATGGACCCTATGCGACCGCTGCACAATCTTCACGTAGGACAGTGGAGATCCGATTTTAGTCATATTGCATATAAGTAAAAAAAAATGTATCATAGCAGGAGATAAAGCTAGAAATCTTTAAATGCCGTTAGTCTCCACCACACTATAACTTTCAGAACAGTTTCGTAGAAATCTAGCAAACTGCATTGACATACCTTATCGAATCTGAGGACAAAATATGAAGATTTTATGAATATTTAAATATTTTACACGGTTTTCGTAGGGCAATCAAGCTGTTGTATATGCACTTTTTTCAAAAACACAACTTGAAATTTACTTGAATATTGATATATTGGTCCTAATAATATTTACTAGAAAAGGACTGTAGCATCTAAGAGAACAATATCAATTTTGCAGTCGGAATTCAAATATTCAGACAGTATCGAGAACACGAATTTTGTATTAAGAGGAACGTATACTTAATAATTGATATATTTGGCTCGGAAATGTGTCTGTTCTTTAGTTTTCAGACTTTATTTAGGACGTAATTAGCTTTGAAAACACTTTTTAATAACACACATATGTTAAGTCTGTACATTTTTCTGTGTCTGTGTTACTGTGGATATATTATGTAATACCCTCCTAACTACACTTTGGAAACATTGGCCTCTGCGAACGTTTGGTACGACCAATCTTTTCGTAAAACATTTAATTATCTGATGGTAGCAGCTATGAATTAGGTTAAAGAGAATTTAGTCGTAAATAGAACCTATCAAAGGCCACGCTAATCGTTCAAAAAAACTAATTGATGCTTTTAACAGACATGATCATTCTAAGGTAGACTGAGAAGAACGATGACTTGTCTGTTAATTTACGGATTGTTCCGAAGCTCTGAGTGGACGTTAAGATTAGGCATCCAACGTTAATTTCGACTTTAATACTTTCCTAAAATATAAATGATTTTTAAGATCGGAAAAAACGACACAAAGTAAGCGTATGAGTATTGAACATTCGCAAGTAGAGAAATCTTGCCTCAATTGATGACTGTTTTAATACACAGATCACACATGTAGAAAGTGCGTTAATTGAGGAAAAGTTTAATTTTAGAACCTAGACTGGCACCAGGCATATGTCCACAAACAAACATTCTCAAATTGTTAGAGAAGAAACTCAAATAAATGTTATCATTAAATAGGTCAGTACGACAAGAACAACATATGCTGCACCTTTGTTTTCATTCCTTCATTAAATGCTTATATTGTTGCAATGTATTCATGCTAGTCACGGAAGAGTACCGCTTTTAAAAACTTTTCTTGGCTATACCAGTCTCTTATTATAACCCGGACGTCCTTTTAGCTAATATTTTACTCATATCTCTGTTCATACTAAATGGACACTCAACTTACTGAGTGGACACACTACTTACTGAATAGGCACACTACTTACTGAATGGATTCTATATGCACTGAGTGGACACTCTACACACGGAAAGGAGACACTACTTACTGAATGGACACAACACTTACAGAATGGCCACTACTTACTGAGTGGACACACTACTTATGAATGGACACACTACATACTAAAAGGATACTCTACTTACTAAATGGACACTGTACTTACTGAGTGGACACACTACTTACTGAATGGACACTCAACGTACTGAATGGACATACTACTTAATGAATGGACACTCTGCATACTGAATGGACACTAATTACTGAATGGGCACATTCCTTACTGAGTGGACACTATACGTACTTAGTGGACACTCTAAATATGGAAAGGAGACACTACTGAATGGACATTCAACTTACTGAATGGACCCACCACTATACAGAATGGCCACTACTTACTGAGTGGACACACTACTTACTGAATGGATACACTACATACTAAAAGAACACTCAACTTACTGAATGGACACTCTAATTACTGAATGGAAGCTCTACTTACTGAATGGGCACTCAACTTCCTGAGTGGACAAATTACTTACTGAATGGACACTCTACTTAAAGGTAATTTTTAGGGCAAATATCACAGGCCACAACTAATTAAATACTTTCAATTTTGTACATATAGCTAATTAATATACGTCCCATTTAGGCACTGTCTTTTACGTTTTGATTGAATGAAAGAAATGAGTGGTCCATTGAACATACAGTAATACTTTAAGCATATAGTTCTAAACTAATGAAAACAGCTGCTGTTCTCAGTGATACGTCTGCCTTTATGTTGTAAACGTTTGTCAGTTTTATTTTCAGACTAACCAAACAAATTCGATTCCTCTGTAATTTAAAACGTCAATGTTTAAGTCCTTCCATATAAACTTGCTGCTTAGGAAATATGATTCCGCAGTCTATATTTATTCATTCTGAATCTGAAATGGACATAACCTTACTTTGGTATTTTAAACTATTTCTGTCTATGCCTAGACCATGAGAGGACTCATTGAGCCTTTCTTACTTTCTGTTAATTTTTACACATTTCAATACAAGATATCAGCGATAATTCTCTCTCTCTCTCTCTCTCTCTCTCTCTCTCTCTCTCTCTCTCTCTCTCGTTTCGATGTAATTTAGCACACCAGCACACCAGCTTCCTTTGATAACTTATGGGCATGCGCAGATATTATATCCAAAATATTGTTGCCCACGTAATAAATGCTAATATATCGGTCTACCGTTAAGCACACCAACTATTCGTTGTTACTTACAGTACTCTCCGATCCCCCACCCCCCGCGGCAACTGCCACTTTATCCCAATTTATTTGAATTTCTTAAATTTACACACGTTACATTTTGTAATAGTTTTAAATGTATAGCAATAAATCAATCTGGTTATTAATAACGGGTTGTTATTTAATATTACAAGTTGGAAAAGTAATTCGTTGTTGGGTGTTTGATATGAGAATTTGAGGTGTGTAATACGGAATCAGTAACTGAGAACCTGTGTCTGACGCCACATGAGCCCCGCTAGATTAAACGGATTATATGATAAGATGTCATACCACATGATAAACACTCTAAGCTATTAAACTTTGAATAAATAATAGGAAACTAAATTAAGAAGAAATAAGAATCTAATTACATCTCAAGATTGTAATTTGTAACATAATAAATTAAATGTCTTTAACTTAGTTATTATTACGAACAGAAGCAGTAGTAATACTAGTGTCATTATCAGTAGTCGGAGCATAGTGCTGTAATAGTAGTAGCAGCAGTAGTAGTACTAATTGTTACATTTTTTATAATTCGACCAGTATTCTTTATCATTAAAACTGTAAAACAATAGGCATCATGATTGTCGTCGTCATTATCATGAAACAATCTTGTTCACTGAACCTGAATTAAATGTGCATCGGAAACTAACTACTCGCTTAAGTGTGGCAAATTGAGTTATCTATTTTAGTTATCATTGACTCATCCGTCTGTTTGCATCTCCAGTCCAATTCTTATCTGGCACCATTAAACAGTAACTGGTTCGATTCACATTGAAAGCCAAGTCAAACACTTTTCTTTGGTACAATAGTGTAGTGGAAGTAACTATAAATGAATTAGCCAGCATCTATGGAAGTTGTTCATCCTGGACCAGCAGTGCCATTAAAGTAAATCCCGACTTCCTTTGTTTGAGATTTAAATAAATTGGCAATGAAAATGTTGAATACTAAAGATAGATAAGTCTGATTGATGAACATACACCATTTATTATTATTGTACGGAACTTTTACGAAATCAATAGTAAAAAAAAGTAATACTCAATAAAATAACGGGTTTGCCTCTTAGAGCCAGCAATGTTATTTATTTTCTATCATTATTGTTATTGTTAACTTATAGAGCTTCCATTTCATTTTATCTGTTGTCCAACACAGCTTAATTCAACATCACTATTTTTGGGTAAAGTGTAACATATATTGTTCTTAAAGATAAGAATAGCTTTTTCATACATTATGGTATAAATACAATTAAATCACAATTCGTGTTACTAAGGTTTGTAATGTTTTCATCGGGGAATTCTAAACCACAAGATCAAATCAATTTCTGTCTTCATGTTCTCATCTGAGCTGACCTTAGCAAGTGTGGTAAAAAAGAAATGAATTTATTCCCTAAAGCGTTTACAGAAAACTAATTATGCATCGTAGCATATTAAAACGGAAATATCAATTGGATCATTTCGTTAACGAAGTGTCCGTAACTTGCAGGGTTTTTTGAGTAGCGCTTTCAGGATAAAACAAAGCAGCCATTTTACTGAAGGCAAAGTATCAGTAGTTGTAGTAGCAACTTCAACAACAGCTGGCACACCGGAGGTTAGGGTGATTTTGGTGTAGTACCAGGTATTAATTTATACAATTGTCAAGATCGTTACATTTCATACAGAATATCTCAAACGTACCATGTACCTTCAGTTTACATTTTGTTAAAAGTTTTGATTTAAATACATCTGCAAGATGACCTTCGCATTTAATCAATTTATCAAAAGCTAAGAAATATTTTAGCAACGTACTGGTGGAAAAAAGAAACAAATCAGTGTACAATACATATTTTTGAACTCTAATGAACCCATGTAATCTTGACCAAACGGTCATTTTTAAATAATGTCTATAGTAGATACAGATGTTCGGTTGTTCGGTGTCTCTAACTTCCCAGTTTTAAACGTTCAAAATGTTTGAGTAACCGGTCGGCAAAGCATCTGTATTTCATACCGACATAATTGATACTAAATAAATGCCGGTTCGTGTAACGAAATCAAATAATACATTATTTCTTTGACATATCATACACTATATGCATGTTATCAATTTAGGCAGTAATAACTCCTGAACATCTGTACGGTTCAATTAATTGTTAGGCATGCATGCACTGAATCAAAATGCTCGTTTACGTCATCATTTATTTTTTTAAAAAAACCTGCAAGCTATTACTTTATCATCTAAACATCAATTTCAATTTCAAAGACCTGTTACATAATGATGACGTAAGAATACCATGGTAACAAAAAATAGCTTTGTTAAAATGCAGGCAATGTTTCCCGTTTGAAACAAGTTCCAGATCATCTAATTACTAAAGTTCGTTTTTTATTCTAACACGACAAATTGAATATTGTACAATTCTGAATATTTATTGATCATTCTTGCAAGGAATTACATTTTTAAAAAAATTAAACTCAGCTTTAATTGGCAATATACTATGGTAAGAAGATAAAATGCATATTATGAGGATACGAAATATATATAGATTGTAACCTAAAATATGGTAGCACACCACTCGTGTTTGGTTGAAATATGGATTCCCGGGCTACTCGGTAACAGGCAAATCGGTCTCAGTCTTATGGGTAACAGGCTAATCGATAACAGACAAACGGGTCTCAGTCTTTTCGGTACCATGCTAATCGGTAACAGATCACACGGTAATCGGGTAATTATAGTAAAAGTAAAGAAGAAAGCGACCCCAATTCATAACAAAATGCCGAACGAGTCTATTTCAGAATGGGTAGACACCATAGGAAAGACACACTCTGTTGGATGGTAGATTTTGGACGTGTCTTTGTTGGATGCCATAAAAGTAGAAACATCTTATCCCTTGGTTCATTTGTTCATAAATAAAGCTTTTAAGAGATCGCTGCAATTAACCTCTAAGCTAAGATGTCACCGAATTAACAATTGTATAAACAACGTCCACTTGCAGAGCAAATGGCCTTGAATTTTGCAATAAACTACGTAAATATGCTTTTACAATTAAATATGTTATCAACTAGAATTATTTTCAAGCAACTGTAGCAACCTTGTCTCTTTAATTAGACATATATTGATATAAACTAGGCCGCTTAGGTTCCTGAAACAAATATGTATATGTCGCGACACTCTCTTCATTTTACAACATGCTTATTACCATTACTTTGCTTTATGGGTGTAGATAAGTATACCAAGTTTATATGCGTATTGAATCATCCATAAAACGAGAATGGATTTTACTCAAGTTAAGTTTTCACAACTTGTAATGTTTTGAACGTGTTATCCCCGGAAATGATGCAAAAGATAGCAATGTGACAAGTAATCATTGTGTTTACTTTCTTAGGTCAGAAACATACTCTCCATCTATAAGAAACTGTTCTAGAGCTTCAGTACCAATGTCTCAGTTACCACATCGTGGCTCAAATATGCGATACGTTTTCTGATTGGCGGAGTCTATAAATCAGTGTTGTATAACCGGGCCTTGTGTATACAGATAGGCATGTCTGCCCATTCTGGCATTCATCATAGATTCATCTCTGAAAGTAAAATGAACAGCTAACACTCCGGTTCAGAAATCTAGCGAAACAATCTGCTTGTTGCATAAGATGAAGTACTTCCTAGATCTGTTCAGAATTGTATAGATGTGCTTTAACATAAATCGCCTCAAGTGAGAGAGATAGTGTTTTTTTTTTGAACGGCAACTAAGTTGGTTAGAGGAGAGGAGATCACGAATACTAAGACGATCTGGGCGTTGATGTTCCCAATGACGCTTCTCTCGCTCCAAGCTATTTCAGTAGACAGTATTTATACTGTGATAGCGTATCGTAGATTGAAATAAATGCTCGTTACCCATTCCCCTAAACAACAGTTCAAAAATTGTAAGATAAATTTAGCTGCACGAGTCAAAGAGTACATCGGTATATTCAAGAAAGTATGTAAGGTATGCAATTGATGTAACTAACGTTTAAAATTGTGTAAAACCCCAATACATTTGGAATGAAATGTATATTTGTCTGCCTAAAACATACATACATACATACATACATACATACATACATACATACATACATACATACATACATACATACATATATATATATATATATATATATATATATATATATATATATATATATATATATATATATATATATATATATATATCATTCTGACAAAATAAGTAAGAAATAAGGTATTGAATACGTCTTTCCAAATATTTCATATATTAAACACCTTGTAGTTTCAAGATCTGAAAAATATGAAATCATGACAAATTTTCAATACCACAAGATTACAATATAACATCGTTGATTAATATATAATTAGTGGTTCAGCTTCTTATCATCCATAATAATGGACTAATTAATTGTGATATGGCAGAAACTAATCAAAATGTTAATCGTGATTTTATTGGCGCACTTTTCAAAGAGCTTTGCAATTGGTTAATTACTGTTCAGGACAGGTTGCTACAAGTGAATGTCGCAAATTCACATTTGTCTGTTAATTAGTTTCATGGGAACCACGGACTGTTAATAAGTGGCCCGTTACATTTCAACCATATTGGTAATAACAGAGCAAACGGTAACTAGGACAATGTGGTCGTAAGTACCTGAACCATAACAAGGATCTGAACAAAACATACCTTTAGAAAACGTTGTAATTATGACAACCGGAAATAACTCACCCGTCTTGTAATAACATACTAAATACTGCTTCTATAGACAATCACACAAACTTAATTTCAGCCACATCTCAATAATCCAGTTTCTAGTCATTCTAGAAACTTCCGTTCGGGAGATGTCTCGCCCAATTTTAGCCCCACTAAACAAGACTTTTTTCAAGAATAAATTCGGTTTATCAAACCAATTTCTAGTATGTTAGTTTAGTAAACTATATACTAATCACTTGCCGTTTTCAACTTTTCTATCTCTGATTTCAGTAGCCAAATAAGGTTTCCGCCCCTACCTTTTTTATGTGTTCTTAGGACACTCATCCTCATCATCCAAGGAGACTGGAATGCCTAAAATACTGGGATGTTCATTGTGGACCTTGTTGCAATGAGCTTACCAATGAAAGAGGGAGACTGCTGCTCGGGTTTGCAAGCTACAACAAATTGGTACTAGGCAACACCCTGGACCAACATACAACTTCACGATGCTGGTCATGGCACGCACCAAATGGAACCCATCATAATCAGATCTACTGAATACTGGTTCAAAACCGTTACCGATCTGGCATCAATAGAGTAAAAACAAGAACGATCCCAGGTACTAATGTTTGGAGTGATCGCGACCTCGTGATTATGACCTTCCGAAGGAAGCTGAAGGAATTTATAACAACTGAAGCACCATAACATCTGTAAGTCATTCTGAGCCATAATTGAGGCAAATTTGCTCCACTCCTTGTGATGGGTGTTGATGTTAAAGTGATGACAAACACTTTCAACACAGTCATGAAACCAGGTGCCAAGGACATCATCGGAGACCGAAGACATACCTCTGGGTTACAGAAGAGATTCTGAATATGTGTGATGCCCGAAGAGACCTCAAAAACACCAAACACCCAACAGGGGCAATGAAGTACTGAGAAATAAACAAGAATGTCAGGAAAGGAAACTTGGCGAAAGTAAAAGAAGATTGGATTGGATAAATATGCACAGACACAGAGAGCAGTCTGAGAAAGAATAAAAACAAAAAGGCATTCAAAATTGCGAATGACCTCACCAGACATAAGCATCCAAGAATTAGTACTATTCTAGACGTAAATGGATAATGCTTCACATAAGCAGGTTACATTGCAGAACGATGGACACGGTTTTGTATATTACTCTACAACCTTCCATCCACAGGAGAATAGGAGGTGTTTGAAGATCCAAACTCCACAAATGATGATAATTTCCCCATTCTCGTAGAAAAGGTGGAGTCAGCAAAAAGAGCAATTAAGACTAGGAAGGCAGCTGGAGTAGACAACATCACAGATGAACTTATCAAAAATGGGTGGAGAATCAGTAACAGAGCTACTAACAAACATCTGCAACAAGATCTGGCAGACAAGTGAATGGCCAGCACAGTAGACACAGTCACTGACTATGACACTCCACAAAAGAGGCAATCTCTAGCTGTGCCAAAATGACAAAACTATCAGTTTGATCAGCCATGCTAGTATGGTGATGCTGAAGATCATTTTCAACAGACTGAAGCCACATGCATCAGAAATAATCTCTGAAGAACAGGCAAGGTTCCGGTGTAGAAGAAGCACAATATAACAAATATCCAGGGTTCTGTGTAAAAATACGCGCAACATCAACAAGACATCTGTCATGTGTGATAGATTTCAAAAAAACTTTTGACAGAGTGTGGCATGAGGCTTTGTAGTCCACAATGAAGAAGTACAACATGGTTCAAAGGTTAACCAATATAATCAAACAGCTGTACGCCAAGTCTACCATGGCCTTATTTGCTCAAGGTACTGTGAGGGACTGGTTCAAGATAACAGTTGGAGTACATGAAGGCTGTTTCCTGTCACCCACGCTTTTCAATATCTACTTCGAGCGCATCATGAGCAAATCTCTGGAAAACCACCGTTGGACAGTGTGCACTGGAAGGGGTAACATTAATAACCAACGCTATGCAGACGACATTAATGGGCTGGCAGGCAATGAAGACGAACGTTCCACATTAGTAAAGAGCATGGATGAAACATCTTCAAGATTTTACATGGAGACAAGCGCTGAAAAGACAAAGCTGATGACAAATAGTGCCAAACACATCTCAATTAAGATTAAATCAGGGAACAGGAACTGGAAACAGTGGGCCAGTTTAGTTATATTGGTTCTATCACCTTATGGGTATCAAGAGTAGACATCTTGTCACAAGCAGCACAAACAAAAGCAGCTATGTCAAAGCTAAGACCCATCTGGAGAGACACAAATATATGTCTGAAAACTAAATTCAGACTATTTAGAGCACCAATTGTGTCCGTCTTTTTGTATTCCTGTGAAGCCTGGACACTGACAGCAAAATTACAACGAAGAGTCCAAGTACTTGAAATGAGATCTTACAGAACCATCCTTGGCATCTCGTACATGGAAATTGTATAGCCATATCACTAAAGCCAACAGTTTATCTACCACAGTACTGCAGGGCAGCGTCCAGCGTGGCAGAAGGAGAGGTAGACTGATACAAATGTGAACTAACAACATCACAGTTTGGATCAGGAAAACGTTTGCGGAGACGCAGGCATTGGCACATGAACGCGACAATTGGACAAACCTGCTTGGATTTTCAGTAGCACAGTGCCAAAACGACAACACTATGTCAAGAAAATGATGATGATGATAATGATGATGATGATGATGATGATGATGATGATGATGATGAATGAAAAATGTCAGGTCTATTAATCTGAAATTCGCTATTCTTATAAGTCAGTATGACTTTAACTGTCTGAAAAGTGCAAATTCTAAGAAGATGAAGGTACTAAAAGAGAGAAATGGATTTGAGGTAACCCACTATAAACGACTAAACAATTCCTAGGCAAATACATGATATCAATGTTCAACAATTATACAAAATTACAAATGGAAGTTAAGTCCCGGAGAAAAAAAAAGTTTCTGAAAAGTGGAATCAAACGTCATGAAAATTTAATTAAATCGTTTAAGAACACGTTAAGGGGGATGCGCACGATGTATTTATTATTCAGTAGAAAATATTCTTCCTGATTGACATAGCTTATATTTTATTAATGTATATTCTATATATTTTGTACATACTTCCAAGCAGAAGAGATGGATCCGAACCATTGTTTCATTTCTATCTGAAGACAGTCCCAGGCAGACGCAGATGCGATTAATTGCCCAACGGAAGAAAGAGTAACGCAGGAGCTGCATACACTAGTTTGTACCCATTGGTTTTTTGATTATAGTGTTTTCGTTACAAAACTATCGTTTACTCTTTGCGTATTGTCATCTTTGAACCCAATATTCAAACATTTATGTCCTTGTGTTTTTTGTGTTTTTTGTATTTACCTCATTTTGCCGAATATTTAAGGTCGTCAAAACTGAATACAAATCAATAAAGTGCCATTATTAATGATGTATAAGCCAATTGTTTCTCTTTAAACTGCCCTTTTCTGTTTGAAAACTGGTTAGTTTGTGCTTTAGAATTTAAACGTAGCTTTAACAGTTTTAGTCATGTAGCTACGATGTATGCAGTGTGGCAGTTTATAGTGATGTTTAACACTGGGTCATCATCACGCTGACATTTAGAATGATGTCACACTCAGTCACATTATCCTAACACTAGGCCAGCCAATCCAAATATTAGCCTCGTAACGCTGGGTACCAAACCAAGCAGCTGCTAATAGCATTTGTATAAGTGTTTGGTATGATTTGGTCGCGGTTTCTAATTCGTGATCTCCCTCATCTGCGGCCGAAATTATAAGCCCTTAGGCCACCAGAGTCTGTGATTATTTATGATCTACAATAATTCGATAGTTATTTCTAATAATTTCCTAATTGATTAGTTATTCATTCTCCATATTATTTTAATTGCTTTCACACTTCTTCAAGATATGGTGTATGAACATGACTGTTTTGTTTGGATAGTTGTTTATTGAAACTTTCCGTTTCATTCATTTGATAACTTTACTTATTCTGGAGGGACCCGTGATGGTGTAGTCATCTAAGGCAGTCGGATTTGCAAGTGGTAGTCACTTCACTTCTATATGATTTTGATCGAGTCTCTGATATTCTGCCTGTGTGGGTATGAGATAAAGATTACTAGCTGCTTCATTTTGTGTCGCTGAGTCTTCTTTGCAAATTTTCCTGGTTCTTCGTTGACCAGATATATTGGCCGCTAATGTATAGCCTATCTGGAGCTGAACAACTGCGATAAAGCCAAAAAACAACAAAAATGTGTTCGTCAACATAGATGCTAGTCATCTTATGTATTATTTGTTTATAAAGTATCATGTTGTTTGGGTTGCTCAATATTGTACAACATCCCACTTACTCAAAGTGTTTCTCGATCTACAATTTACTATAGCGGGTCTGAGTTTTAATACACCATCTCTCACTTGCCATGAGTGTGTTACTTCCCATCAATCACTTTAATTCTATCCAACTGTTGCTGGTGAGGAATGGTTGAACAATACATTGTTCAATGCTACATATTGTTGCTGTTAAAGAATGGTTGAACCATACATGGCTCGATGCTACATATAGTTGCTGACGAGGACTGGTTTAATCATTCATGTCTCAATGCTACATGTTGGTTGCTGGTGCGAATTGGTAGAATCATACATGGGTTATGGCTACATGCGGTTGCTGCTGAGAAATGGTTGAATAAATGCTACATGTTAGTTGCTGGTGAGAAATGATAGAATCATACATGTCTCAATGCTTCATACGGTTCCTGGAGAGATATTGTTGAACTATACATAACTCAATACTACATATGATTGATGACCTGGAATGGTTAAACCATACGTAACTCAATAATATATATGGTTGTTTGCAAGGAATGGTTGAATCATACATGGAACAACGCTACATGTCTAATGGTTGCACCATGCATGACTCATTGCTTCATATGGTTCTTGGTGAGGAATTGTTTAACCTATACAGAACTCAATACTACGTGTGGCTGGTAATGAGGAATGGTTGAATCATACATAATGCAATGCTACATATGACTGTTGGTGTGGAATGCTTAAAACATACATGGCTCAATGCTAAATATGGTTGTTGGTGACGAATGGTTAAATTATACAGGATTCAATGCTAAATATGGTTGTTGGTGACGAATGGTTAAATTATACAGGATTCAATGCTAAATATGGTTGTTGGTGACGAATGGTTAAATTATACATGATTCAATGCTAAATATGGTTGTTGGTGATTAATGGTTGAATAATAAATGGTTTAGCGCTACATATGGTTGCGTATAAGGAAATGTTGAGCCATATATGACTCAATGCTACATATGTGTTCAGTATAATCATTCTTAGTTATTAAGTGCCGATGCTAAGAAGAAAAATATGCGTGTCTAAACTTTGTATTTGAAATGTTTGTGGTACAATGGCAAGCAAAATCGCCATCTATATGGACTACTCTCAACACATGTATATATCTTATACACGGAAGAATATATATATATATATATATATATATATATATATATATATATATATATATATATATATATATATATATATATATATATATATATATATGTGTGTGTGTGTGTGTGTGTGTGTGTGTGTGTGTGTGTGTGTGTGTGTTCCTTTACATTTTCACCATGCAGTCTAAGGATGAATTTTACAAAACTTGTTGACCGCTCTGGTTGCCTAATAGCTAGAGCGTCCTCCTCGGATGCAGGAAGTCGCGGGTTAGACCTCCAGCCTAGTCGTACCAAATACTTAAAAATGATACTTGGCGCTCAGCATTAGGAGGTGTCCACACATCTGCAGCATGATGTCCCAGTGTTAGGCAAAACTAAAAGCTGCCATACTGCAGACAACATAGCTATATGACTGAAAAACTGTTCAAACTACGTTTATAATCCAAATCACACACACACACACACACACACATCCTTATGGTTTTCGCTTTTATCTATTTTTTTATCTAGGACCATAGTTTCTTTTAAAGAATATCGAAACATTATGTTGATGCCAGTCTGCAATGATTGAGAGGTCAATATGGTCAGGTGATCTTATTAGAATCATTGATTTTATTATGAAACAGCTCTTGTATACCTGGTTAATGGGGCAAAATATTACAATAGAAAACAGTCTACAAAATGTGATAGTTAACTCTGAACGGATCACGTCTATGCACACTATTGATAAATGGCACCAAGACAACAGTACATGAAAGCTCAGTATAAAACAGTATGCTGATGCGCATGTATATGTCCACATGAAATACGAATGATCCGTAGGAAAACAGTTAAATGTCCGAATGATGATGAATAACACGAATGGGACAGTTTGTGGGAATTATTGCCTAACTAAGAAAAAAATCTTAGTAGGACAGACTGTCTGAACATGTATAGATTTTTCAAAAATGCGTAATTATCAGTTTTTGAAGCTGAAATATTTTGAACATGATCAGATTCCTATAATGTTACAGCGATTGTTGTCTTAAATCTCAATAAAATGGGATGTACTATTTCACCATTAGTCGTCGGTATCATAACACTTTGGACGTAGCAGTCCTTCTCTATTTAATTTCATCTATCTTAAAATCTGTAATTAAACCAATGAATTATGGCTGTGTAAAGAGACAATGTCTACGGCACAAACGTTTATTATTACAATCTGTATCAGAAAGGAGAAAGATCTACGCTATCTCTCAAACACTGACGAATTATTTCATTAAGAAATGTTGCACATAAAATTATCCCAAAACTCCAATGAGAAAGACTAAACCTAATACAGATAGATTTAATAAATATAACTCTAAGAGGTTTCCTCAGAGGTAGACAATTATGGAGAGATGTAAGGATATTCTGTGACATAGTATCATAAACTAAGAAAATAAATATCGTATTTTTGGCCATCAATGCAAATTGTTCAATGTGTTTTTGAATCTATAGATTAACGTCATTTTTACAGTATATCACATATTCGTAACATTGGCTAATACATAGTATGCTTGCAATAGTCACGGCTTGAATTAATGGACACAAAGTCTCAATTTCAAATTGAAATTGGTATCATACAAGACAGTTTTAGGTCAAAATTTATCTCCAATTTGTATATACATGATTTGAAAAATGTCTCTCAGTCAAATTGCTGACATGCGCACTATATTTACTTTACATTTACTCTAAAGTTAAGCATGTTGAAAGGTGTTCTAGAAAAAAACTCACATTGAAAAAAGTATAGCTGTTAGCAATTGTTTGCTAATTTTAACACTTTACTGATATATTGATAATGTTGCCATCTATCAAGAAAGATTTTCGACAAAATCAACTCTCTACTTTTAAAAATTCTTCTGGAATTGGAAGAAAAGATTATGAGAAAAGTAATAAAAACAATAAACAGGATTCTTTAATGGATGGTATAAATATAAATCATATGTGTTTCTTTATAGATCTCCTATTTGCATCATATAGAAACGAAGCCTTTAGACTGAAAAAGAAATACGTTTATTTAAAAGTTGCAACCATCAGTCCCGAAATAAATGGATGTCACAACTTTAGATTATATGTTTGAACTGTCCGGCATCACTGGAACGACTGTGGTTGAAATTGTGTGATGCTTCAATGAAGTTTGTCTTTCAGATCAAAATCCCAGAATGGATATCGTACACTTCCTTTAGGGTATAAAATAACATATTAAATCAGAAAGTTGTTTTCGATTACACAAAGCAAATCCAAGTATTCCAAGTATATAACTATTTAATTGATGATTATGCACATGTTCTCCATATCGTCTCATTATTTAGACTGCAAGCAACAATAAGTGACGACAGGGGGCTCTGTGGCGCTTGAGGGAAGTAATTATAAATCGGTTTATTTGGTAAAAATCTGTATGGTATGGAAGGTGAATTGGGTAGAAAGGTTTTATGGGGCATGCGGATTTATGGGGAAGAGGAATGTTAGAGTATTGTTCTAAGATTTTCATTTTGAAGGCAAACAACACGAAAATACATACACTCACAAATAAACACGCAAACACAAGAAAAATACACACAGTCCGAAATGCATTGCGTAGTCTCCACAAACCGACTATCAGATTAAATATGTGAATGATTGTAATTAACTACATATATTCCAACAGTCTTTATATCCATCACATTTAATTATAAAGAGCATTATACCTTCCAATACCACATACACATGCGCAAAATCTAAAACACCTTTTATTCATATCAACACAACGACAGTAATCCAATAAACATGCTAACCATCAAAACATCTATACCATCCAATATCCCATACATAAAGATACGCACACACAATCTAAAATCCCTTATTTAGTCTCCGCATGACAATAATCAAACAAAAAAGTGAAGTGTTTAGTTAATGTAATCAAACCAATACACTATCCAAACATCAGTTTAGCCCATCATTAAATTTTACGCATGGATTAGCGCATGCGTTCACATTCGAATAATAAATAATCAAAACGGTCCAAAACATTTACGTAATGCAAAACAGCGCTCGGAATAGGAAGCGCAAAGCAAAAGGAAAACATCGCCAATATTGGTTGAGACTGGGATGCTAAAGAAGAAAATGTGGCTCGTCATTTTTGTTACATGATTTTGCGGCATTGTAGGACAATAATACATTAACATTAGATCACCTCGTTCTGAGTTTATAGAGAAAACAATATAGACTATATTACAAATATTCATTGATAGATAATTAGGTAGTTGTATTTTCATCGTCGACTGACTGCAGTAACATGACCTTCATACCCACTAACAGATTTATAAAACATGGTGTTTTGCCGCACACACATTTAGTCGACAATGTTTTAAATTACCTAAATCAAGGACGAAAAATACAGTAATGGGAAATAGGTCAATTTTGTTACGTTATTTTATTTTAAACGCTTGTTTTGGTCTACATTATAAGTGTAGACTATTGTGGTAAATAATCAAGAAGAGTCTAGTATCTGACTTTGTTATGTGGAGACAGGATAAATCGAAAGAGAACTTATCGCTGCGAACAGATTTTGTCGATCAGAAAATTTCAGCAAAATATGCCTTTTTTAAATAAGAACCTATTTAAAAGCAAATACTCACCATTAACTATAATTGGTATAAATCTGTAGATAGAAACAATTTGATAGAAAACGTGACCTATTATAAAACACAGCTACCGTTCAGCTCTGTTGCAATTGCATAATTAAGTGCTAGTTATAGACGAAATCATCTCCGTTGCTTATACGTTAATTATTAGTAGCTTCGATTGATTATATATATATATGGTTAGACAATATATTGATGAAAATCATCTTTCTCGTCATAGTTCTTATGTTGTCAGTAACTTACTTTGTATCTATTCATCGCTGCGACACTTATTATTGTGCAATCTAACAAAATATTTAACAATCTAGGAACTACCTCAAGAAAAAATGAACTCTAAAGTAAGATTTTAAAATGTCCTTCAAAAGTTATTGCGCATAAAGTATTCATCGGATAATTGTTAAGTGAAACAAAGGTATGGACTCTGTAAATGTTTTCCGGAAAATGATACAAATTAGGTTTGACAAAGATCGAACTGATTGATAAAGATGTACCGAAGGGTATTTCAATCCACGGAGTTCTTTAAACAGTATTGAAAGAACATAATTTGTGTCTTACGGTACATGATAGACTCGAGTGAGGCTATGAGTTCCAGTTATGTAGGTTTGGGGTAAATTGTTCATTAGATAGTCGTATCGAATAGACAGACAGAATTTAGTGTGTATTGTAAGCTCATCAACCATCGATGAGGCTCTAGAGAGAACATTTTTAAATACAAGGTGTAATTTCTTTTAAAAGTGTATTAAATTATGAATGTGGACTGATTTCTCTGGGTGAGTGAATATCCATCTATCTACGATATTAGTGATTTGTGTGAGAACCCTGTTGAAACTCATCATTGCACGTTTCACCTGAGAAAATTCAAAATGTCGTCGCTATTCTAACAGTGGATCTAATTTTGGTCCTCGTGACGGGTGTAATCTAAATGGTGCTATCAGTATGGCAAATTGGGCATTTCTAAATGACCGATGATGTCATTACCCGTATGTAACAGTGGACACTGAAAGAATATAATCAGTTAATACTAGTACAGTGGACGAATCTGAAGGGCGTGAACGACGATCTGCATGAAAGTCGCAACAACTGAACTTGTATTAAATCACTAATGAAGATATATGGACTTTTTAACGTTCATACCAGACTGAGTTTATATGAGTTTAATCTAGCCAATTCCGTCTAAAATACTGGACTTTGAATGGATATTATATTACAGTGCATGCACACCGATTATAAACAATATGCATTCATTTAAGACGCAATATAAATAAAGCATATGAAGTTGCATACTATGAAATGGTCAATATTACGATTAAAGGATACAATCAAAACAGAAGTACACAAGATTGGTTTTAACCTATGTCTGTTAAGTTAATGGAAACAAAATAAATTAAACATTCTATTAAAAACATGATCTGGATTCCTATAAAAATATTGAAATCTTATAATTTAATAGCAATGAAACACTTTTTACAGACAATCCAGGTCATTATTACTGTTTCTGAGATTATCGCTTGAGTTACAACACTGTTGATAAACATGTGACGTAAATAACATGCAATATAATTATATGATTGATTTAATGATTTTTAATTGCAGGAATATTGCTTCTCCTCTTAAACCGACCATTAGACTGAAACGTCTAAGCTATGACTGAAATTATTTTGTACCGAAAGTGTCGTTAAATAAAACTAACGATATATTTACCTTGAAACGCAGTTGGACCTAAATGCGTGCCTTTATTCCAAGCAATTAGAGAAAATATGTAGGGAAGGTTTATATGAATCTCATTGTGAAAGTTATGATGTACATAAAAGAGCTTTGACCAAAAATATTAGAACGATAGTGTCGTTACATATAGTTAAGTTTGGCATGGAAAAATCACACATTTATTGGTAACCAAAGCTGTAAAAAATGAGAATAAGTATTATCATAGACTGAAGAACATCCTTAATACGGGATTTAAAATTGGGTTTAATTTTCAACCAGATTTATATTGTCAGTGATGTATATTTACATCTACGTATAAGCGAACGCTATCAATTTACACTTCCCTCTGTGTTTCCGTGAAAACGACACTTTGGCTCCACATTTATCTGGTTATAATTGCCAATAATGTTTTACAAATGAGGCTAGCTTCAGAAAAACGGTTATACATTGACTTTTGTTTCACATTAGCATTGTGTGCAGGAGAAACCAAAATAATTCTAATCCAACATTATCCTCTTTTCATCAATATGTATTTTTAAAAGCATAATACTCTTATAAGTCTGACAGAGGTGCACACATTCATTCAACACTACTCACCACTACTCAAACACCAAACAATTCTCTAACATTTGCAAAATGTAATATCACAGCCACGGCATTTTTATTGACATGTCTATAGTTTTAAATTTTAAAGATGTTAAATTTAGATACTTTTGCGATATATCGAATTTTGTGAGCGCCATTTTGGCAAAGACAACAACAAATTATATCTTAAATAAATGAGCTTCGTTACAGAATGTCTATAAATTACAGAGAATAGTGGTGTCTAGTAAACAAAAAAATTATTGTGCTACTGAATCACCTATCGTGAAGCTCCAACATCGGAATAAGGGCCAAGGTCGATTTTCACAAGTAGACTCATCGATAAACAATCATTTAAAGGAGAATTTTAGCCAAGATAGATCATCATCATCATCATCATCATCATCATCATCATCATCAGTCTCTTGGTCGTTGAGGCACTGTGCTGCTGATCACGTGCCAATGCCTATGTCTCTGCAAATTTTTACTGGTCCATTCTGTGATGTTGTCACACCACCTTTTTCTCTGTCTACCTCTCTTTCTGCCACCATGAACACTACCCTGCAGTACTGGTGTGGATACACTGTTGGCTCTAGTGACATGGCCATATCATTTCAGCTTTCTCTTTTTGAGAGTGGTGAGGAGGTCTTCATAATGGCCTACTTTGTGCCTGATGGTGTTACGCATTTCTTCATTTGTGATGTGGTCCATGTAAGAGTTGCCAAGGATGGTTCTGTAGCATCTCATTTCAAGTGCCTGGATTCTTCATTGTAATTCTGCTGTCAGGGTCCAGGCCTCACATGAATACAGAAAGATTGAGATGACTAGTGCTCTCAATAGTCTCATTTTAGTTTTCAGACAGATAGAATTGTCTCTACAGATTGGTCTTAGCTTTGACATAGCTGCGTTGTTTGTGCTGCTCGTGACAAAATTTCTCATCTTGATCCCTCTGCCGTTATTATGGAACCAAGATATTTGAACTGGCCTACTGTTTCCAGTTCCTGTCCACTGACTTTAATCTTGCTTGAGATTTGTTTACCACTATTTGCAATCACCTTTGTGTTCTCGGCACTTATCTCAATGTCAAATCTGGAAGATATTTCATCCAGGTTCTTTATTAACGTGGCAAGCTTACCTTCACTGCCTGCCAGCCCATCAATGTCGTCTGCAAAGCGGATGATGGTGATGGTACGCCTTCCAATGCTGACTGTCGCACAGTGGTTTTCCAGGGCTTCGCTCATGATGCCCTCTAAGTAAATGTTGAAAAGTGAGGGTGACAGGAGACAGCCTTGCCGTACTCCAACTGTTGTCTTGAACCAGTCCTCCACAGAACCTTGAGCAATTACTGCACTAGTAGCCTTGGCGTACAGCTGCTTGATGGTGTTGGTCAACTTTTGACCCATATTGTACTTCTTCATTGTGGCCCATAATGCCTGATGCCACACTCTGTCAAAAGCCATTTTGAAATCTATGAACACATGATATATGTCTTGTTGATGCTGTGAGTAATTTTCACACAGAAAACTAAGATTGAAAATCTGTTCTGTTGTGCTTCTTCCACTCCGGAACCCTTCCTGTTCGTCAGCGATTATTTCTTCTGCGTTTGGTTTCAGTCTGTTCAAGATGATCTTCAGCATCACCTTACTAGCATGGCTGACCAAAGTGATAGTTCTGTAATTTTGGCACAGCTGGAGTTTGCTTTTTTGGGGGGAAGTGATAATCAGTTACTGGATCTACTGTGTTGGCCATTCGCCTGTCTGCCAGACCTTGTTGCAGATTTTTGTTAGTAGCTCTATCACTGACTCCGCACCATTCTTTTTGTTAATTCAGCTGGGATGTTGTCTACTGCAGCCGAATTCCCTTCTTGAGTGCTCTTATTGCTGATGGTATTGACTCTTGGTTGCTTCTGTCTGGTGAGGTCTTTCCAAATTTTAATGCCTTTTTGATGTTATTCTTTATCAGACTGCTCTATATGTCTGTGCACGTTTGTCCAATCCAATCTTCTTTTGCTTTCTTTAAGTTTTTTTCTGATATTCTTGTTTATTTCACGATCCTCCACTACCACTGTAGTGTGGCTGGCTATTTTGAGGTCTCTTCGGGCATCACACAGATTCAGAATCTCTTCTGTAACCCAGGGATTTTTCTTTGCGCGATGAAGGCCAATGATGTCCTTGGCAGCTGTTGTCATGACCGTGTTGAAAGTGTCTGTCATCACTTTAACATCAACATCCATCGCAAGGAGTGGAGCAAATTTGCTCCAATTGTTGCTTGGAATGACTTGCAGATGATAGGGTCCTTCAGTTGTTCAAGGTTGAATTTGAGCCTCTTTTTCTTTGGCTTGTTAATTTTCTTCAGCCTCACTCCCTCACTCGGAAGTTCATAATGACGAGGTCGTGATCGCTCCTAACATCAGCACTTGGGATCGTTCTTGTTTTTACTCTATTGATGCCAGATCGGTACCAGTTTTGAACCAGTATGTAGTCAATCTGGTTATGATGGGTTCCATTTGGTGCATGCCATGTCCAGCATCGAGAAGCTTTATGATGGCCCAGGGTGTTGGCTAGTATCAACTTGTTGTAGCTTGGGAACTCGAGCAGCCGTTTCCCTCTTTCATTGGTAAGCTCATTGCAAGAAGGTCCACAATGACCATCACAGTCTTTTAGAGCCTCTTTGCCAACTTTGGCATTCCAGTCTCCTTTTTTACTTACATTTTTTTTTATTATACCCTGGAGTTTGTTGTATACCTCCTCTATTTATTCGTCATCATGATCAGTAGTTGGAGCATAGACTTGGATGATTGTCATATTAAAGGGAGATGCTTTCTGACGAATGGAGATGATTGTGTATATATGGGGCGACATTTAAGTACAGATCCCTTTTTGGCTTTATTTACAAGAAAGCCTACACCATTTATTGACTTGTCCAACTCTCCACTATAGTATAATATATGCTCATCTTCAGTGTAGTGTTCTCCTAGGTCTTTCCATCTTATTTCACAGAGTCCCGGTATGTGATATGTGTAGTGTTCCATCGCATGTGTCAATTCTATTAGTCTTCCAGTTTGCACCAGAGTTCTAATGTTCCAGGTGGCGATGGTAACGTTGCCTCTCGCTCTGATTTTATGCAAAGTACCAGTAGCACACTTTTCACCTCCGTCCTGGTGGAAACGGCAGTCGCGGTCCTTGTTGACCCGGGTGACGACCGATCTGATATGATAACTTCAGTTTTGTCCAGCATTCTTGGGCAAAAGTCGTCTGGCGGACCCCATCGCTCTCCAGACCAAGAGGATGCCAGAAGGGGATGTAGTACATCGTCCAACTGCCTTAGGGTCTCCACTCTGGATTTTCTTTTAGGGTTTACTCCCTTAGCCTTTAGCTAATCAAAGCTAACCTGCAAGGCAGCAGGAGACTCGTGTATGGGCGGGTTCGTCCATTTCCCGAGCAGATAGAGCATATGTCCACAAATAAAATATGCACAAATTATAATGGACAAAGATAACATCCATGCAGTTATAATACCCTGATTTTGTAGAGAAAAATGTCATTGTTTGCCTTTGTACTAGTATTAGCAATTACTATGACATCATGAATAGAGACATACTACAGTTATGTGCAATAGACTAAAGGACACATGCATGAATATATAATGCTGTCCCTTGGCCTAGCTCCTTTTCTTTGCTTAAAATGAGTAAATGGAAATCAGAAAATCGGGAAGGCACGCATAAAGCATACTTTTCAAAACAAACAATTACATTTAACATGGACATGATGAAAAAAAGGAAACACTGCGGCGTATTCTGGAGAAAAAGTCATGTTTAATGAGTTTGCGTAGTTTATATAAAACAGAACACTGATGAAACCGAATGTAATTCCACTTTATATGAAAAATAGAAAAATCAGCGAGTATTATTTGTTCTTCAGCTTCTTGGACCTACCACAAAACAAAATTCATGGTCTTACTACAAGCCGCACATTCTAAGCAGCTAAATATCGAGTACTTAATCGAAAGAGTGAAGAGGAGGAGAACAACTCGATACACTCCAATAAAGATACAGCGGCTATTTCCATAAAATTATGAAGACATAAACTTCCAATTTGAGAAATAATACGGAAGAGGCGGGAATATCAAATGAAAAACAAATTTATAAAAGCTGTTTCCTTTCGAAAAAGGTAAAATATAATTGTTTTTGAGTAGGTTTTATAGTTAGGCAAACAGGACACCCAACTTTATTTCACTCACAGCACACGATGATCGAGGAGATTAAATATAAAGTAACATGTCCGAAAGGGACAAATGAAAGACACGGATATTGTCATTGAATTTTCCACATGCCATTACATCGCAGTTATTAACACATTCAATAAACAAGTTAATCAATGTCTCTTTGTTCGAACTACCTGCATTCAAACAACATAGTGTTTCTTTAGCAAAATAAGTATTAATCGACGAAGATTGCGTATATGATCATTCCTGTAAATATTATTATCATTTGATATAGGGGCTGCTATAGCATTGCTGTGTCAATTATACGAGCCTCCTTCAATAATGTCAATTAGATGTGAGGTAATAATTGGTATCGACATTGTTTTGAGGTTTGGGGTGGGTTATTAAGATTATCTAGAAACCTTACCTATTGACCAGATACAGCAAACTCAAGTACATTTTCTCATATGGACAATCCGGATTTAACGTCTTTGTACTTGTCCAGATGAGTTCTTGGATCTAGAGCAGCCTTATCCGATGCTTTTATAGATGTCGTTGCTGATGCGCGCATGCTGAATTCGGGTAGGTTAATTTTCATTCGAGCCCGGAAACATTTGATATACGTAGACTAAATTCAATATTATTTTCAAATGCCTTTTCTCACTCAATACAAAGCGACTTCAATGAAACATTTTTGTGTTCCTACCAACGTATTAAAGTGTGATGCCGAATACATGCATTGCGCACTGTGCAAATGATAAATCAGAGGTAGCATATTTCAAAAAGCACACGTCAAAAAAAAGGCTGATAAATAGTTAACGCAAACAACAACAGCCAGGAGTAAAGGGATGAAAGACAACGTCAGTGTGAACTTTGTATGACTCAGTTAATCAGGCCAATCACAACGTGTGGCTACATTTATCATTTTCAAATTAACAATGCCATTTTACTTTTGGTGAGCTAATTTGGGTAGGTAAACTAACACATCTAGCAGGTTTGGTTCTCCAAGAAATCAGTATATTTCATTTGTTATTAGTGTCTTTCTTCTTTGTGTTGCAGATGCTGTGTTTGCTATTGTTAGATCATAAAATGTCCACAAGCACTCAGGTTTGCCCACTTTGTTAAGTTCAATCCCCAATTTAGTATCAAAGAAGTTTAAATAGCTAACCCTTCTTATCATTATATATATATATATATATATATATATATATATATATATATATATATATATATATATATATATATATATATAATATTTTAAATGAGTTATGAAAAATCATATTCATGTATACGATATTCAATTATATGTACAATTGTTTGCAAACGTAATTGTTTCTTTAATCAAAATTGGTAGTATGGGAAAAGAGTATCTTTATCACGAGACTAGTTGCAGCAGTAAAACGTATGTGCTTTTGGACGAAAAGTTTTCTGTAAAATTCAATTGATATTAACCTCCTTCGTTTCCAAGCATGCATTTTCCCATTCTTACTCAAACTGAGATTTTTATACATCTTCCTTATTGCTCAACTTAGAACAATACAATATACACTAAAAAGTTAGCATTTGTGATTAATATACGGAGTTTTCTTATACTCACTTTACTTTTGTATTTGTTGCTATTTCAACATCACATTTGATAGTATTATAAGTTTTTATGAGAAACATTTTATGATGAAGAAAACTCCATATTTCTGATTCATTGCAAATTAATGAGTATCTTGAAGAAGAAGAAGAAGAAGAAGAAGAAGAAGAAGAAGAAGAAGAAGAAGAAGAAAAAGAAGAAGCAGACGAAGAAGCAGAAGAAGAAGAAAGCTTCTCAAGACACCTCTTTTACACATTAAACATTGTAACAAATGATATGTTTAATGATTATTGGTGCCTTTAAATATTATTATTATTATTATTATTATTATTATTATTATTATTATTATTATTATTATCAGGTTTTTAATTATTATGATTATTATTATTATTATTATTATTATTTTAAATTATTATTATTATTATTATTATTATTATTATTATTATTATTATTATTATTATCTTTTTAATAGTAGTAGTAGTAGTAGTAGTAGTAGTAGTAGTAGTAGAAGTAGTAGTAAAAGTAGTAGTAATTGTTTTTGAGGCATTTGGCGTTAAATTAAAGTAAGCAATAACAATCCTCTTCTTCCTTCTGAACCAACCTTATTCAATGAAATGCAATATAATGTGCCATCTTTGAAAAGAAGCACGCGAATTATTAAATTAGACACAAGTAGTTATTCATTGTAGTCTCATTTGAATCCTCCGCGTGCTTCCATCTCCATATCAGTTACGCTCCTCATCTGGTTATTTCATGCGATTTCTAAGACTGATCATTTTAATGTCTTGGTAATGTAATATCATCACTGTCATCATAAGTCTCTTCACCTAATGTGGTCGTCGAAGCGATGTGCTGCTGAACATCTGATGTAGTGTATGGGAGGTAATTATAACGTTATAAACAAAATATATTAGAGTTGTTCCCCTTATTAAGCCTTTATTTTATTTTCCAAACAAGGTTAAACCAGTACTAAACGTTTAAAATCTTTATTAACGTTCTTTGTAACAATACTAGGAAAGAAATGGAGTGTGGGTCTGCATTAGACAGTTGATGAAAGACAAATCAGAGGATACAAATGAAAATAGCATACGTCAACAACAACAAACAAAACGCTTTATGCACTTTGTATGTATCGAAAAAATATAGTTTGAGCAATTGAACCATCCAAAGGGGGAAATAGTCCGTGTTGCGGACGGAGGTTTCCAAACTTTCAAAAGTGCTAAGGCTTTCCTCGAAAGTCTTTCCTTGAATAGTCTATGTGTCTATTTACGCAAGGGTGTCCACAATGCTAAATAAACATACGCACAAAACGTGCGCAAGAATTAAACTATCGTCATGTTTTAAGTGTCTGCACGTGTGTGTGTGTGTGTGTGTGTGTGTGTAATTTTTCTGTTAGCGATCCGGCCCTGCACCGTGAGGCAGCAGTCCGAAATCGCTTTGGACTATTTTATTGTTTATATCACTTATATTTCTATTACGAATATTTGATCACTTGTTCAAAAAGTGACATATTCTTTTGAATATATATATATATATATATATATATATATATATATATATATATATATATATATATATATATATATATATATGGCCCTAAGAAATCACTAACATCTTTGCATTATATGCTCAATAGATATATTTCAACTGGAAAGCACGAAACACAAGTTCTTTATTATGTTGGTGATCAGTTTACTTGGAAGTGTAGTGAATGTTCGCTTTCGTTAGTTAAGTTGCATATAGATCATATCAGAGCAATGGGCATAATAGGAAGCTAAAACGGGAATCGTAATATCCAACTTAACAATGAACACAAATAAAGCGTATTTTGGAAAATGAACAACAGCTGTAATTAGACGCTTGATAATCATAAACGGCTTTAACAACTCCCAGAATACCTGATGTTCAGACACAGTACAATTAAACTTTAAATCTTTTCAGGGAGGTTATATCTTTCATTATACCGTGATTTTGATGTGAAATAAACTTATTCACCTTCTTGCACTATACGTGGCTGATCTGCAAATTTATCTTCGACGATAGGAAACAAATACTTTTCTAGATCAAATTTGGAGTCTAGAAAATGGATTCTTTGAATCCTGATGTGTTTCAGCATTTAGATTGCTAGCAATCAAGCGGTACTTTGCATGACTGTTAATAGTATTGGAGATTGAAGATTGTTAATAGAATTGGAATTCGAAGACTGTTAATAGTATTGGAATTCGAAGACTGTTAATAGCATTGGAATTCGAAGACTGTTAATAGTATTGGAATTCAAAGACTGTTAATACTATTGGAATTTGAAGACTTAATAGTATTGGAATTCGAAGACTGTTAATAGTATTGGAATTCGAAGACTGTTAATAGTATTGGAATTCGAAGACTGTTAATAGTATTGGAATTCGAAGACTGTTAATACTATTGGAATTCGAAGAATGTTAATAGTATTGGAATTCGAAGACTGTTAATAGTATTGGAATTCGAAGACTGTTAATACTATTGGAATTCGAAGACTGTTAATAGAATTTGAATTCGAAGACTGTTAATACTATTGGAATTACAATTTCAATACTATTAACAGTCTTCGAATTCCAATACTACTAACAGTTTTGGAATTCCAATACTATTAACAATTCGAAGACTGTTAATAGTATTGGAGATCGAAGACTGTTAGTAGTATTGGAATTCGAAGACTGTTAATAGTATTGAAATTCGAAGACTGTTAATAGAATTAGAATTCGAAGACTGTTAATACTATTGAAATTCGAAGGCTGTCAATAGCATTGGAGATCAAAGACTTTTAATAGAATTGGAATTTGAAGACTGTTACTATTATTGGAATTCGAAGACTGTTAATAGTATTGGAATTCGAAGACTTAATAATATTGGAATTCGAGGACTCTTAATAGAATTGGAATTCGAAGACTGTTAATACTATTGGAATTCGAAGACAATAAATACTATTGGAATTCGAAGACAGTTAATTGTATTGGAGATCGAAGACTGTTAATGGGATTGGAATTCGAAGACTGTTAATAGTGTTGGAATTCGAAGACTGTTAATTCTATTGGAATTCGAAGACTGTTAAAAGTATTGGAATTCAAAGACTGTTAATACCATTGGAATTCGAAGACTGTTAATAGTATTGGAATTCGAAGACTTTTAATAGTATAGGAATTCGAAGACTGTTAATACTATTGGAATTCGAAGACTGTTAATATAATTTGAATTCGAAGACTGTTAATAGTATTGGAATTCGAAGATTGTTAATATTTTTGGAATTCGAAGACTGTTAATAATATTGGAATTCGAAGACTTTTAATACTATTACAATTCGAAGACTGTTAATACTATTGGAATTCGAAGGCTGTTAATAGTATTGGAGATCGAAGACTGTTAATATAATTTGAATTTGAAGACTGTTAATAGTATTGGAACTCGAAGACTGTTAATACTATTGGAATTCGAAGACTGTTAATAGTATTGGAATTCGAAGACTGTTAATACTATTGGAATTCGAAGACTGTTAATATAATTTGAATTCGAAGACTGTTAATAGTATTGGAATTCGAAGACTGTTAATAGTATTGGAATTCGGAGACTTTTAATACTATTAGAATTCGAAGGCTGTTAATAGTATTGGAGATCGAAGACTGTTAATATAATTTGAATTTGAAGACTGTTAATAGTATTGGAATTCGAAGACTGTTAATACTATGGGATTTCCACGATTGTTATTACTATTGAAATTCGAAGATTGTTAAAGTATTGGAATTCCAAAACTGTCAGTAGTATTGGAATTCGAAGACTGTTAATAATATTGGAATTCGAAGACTTTTAATACTATTACAATTCGAAGACTGTTAATACTATTGGAATTCGAAGGCTGTTAATAGTATTGGAGATCGAAGACTGTTAATATAATTTGAATTTGAAGACTGTTAATAGCATTGGAACTCGAAGACTGTTAATACTATTGGAATTCGAAGACTGTTAATAGTATTGGAATTCGAAGACTGTTAATACTATTGGAATTCGAAGACTGTTAATATAATTTGAATTCGAAGACTGTTAATAGTATTGGAATTCGAAGACTTTTAATACTATTACAATTCGAAGACTGCTAATACTATTGGAATTCGAAGGCTGTTAATAGTATTGGAGATCGAAGACTGTTAATATAATTTGAATTTGAAGACTGTTAATAGTATTGGAACTCGAAGACTGTTAATACTATTGGAATTCGAAGACTGTTAATAGTATTGGAATTCGAAGACTGTTAATACTATTGGAATTCGAAGACTGTTAATATAATTTGAATTCGAAGACTGTTAATAGTATTGGAATTCGAAGACTGTTAATAATATTGGAATTCGGAGACTTTTAATACTATTAGAATTCGAAGGCTGTTAATAGTATTGGAGATCGAAGACTGTTAATATAATTTGAATTTGAAGACTGTTAATAGTATTGGAATTCGAAGACTGTTAATACTATGCGATTTCCACGATTGTTATTACTATTGAAAATCGAAGATTGTTAAAGTATTGGAATTCCAAAACTGTCAGTAGTATTGGAATTCGAAGACTGTTAATACTTTTGGAATTCGAAGAAACCTGATACGCTGCAGAATTTAGATACTGATGCGCTGTATCACAATCGATTTCAGATTAAAGATCTGACAGTCTTTTCGCGAACAACATATTTGTTTGAGACATGTTATACTTAAGATTTTTGTCATATAATTACTGTAATATAATCAAGGACGAAATAAGAAGCTGATATGTTGTTTATGCGTTATGACAAAAAAAAAAACAGAAACGTATGTGAATTTTATAGTTCAATAAGATACTAGGAGTTTTATGTGTAACTGACAAATTCTGAGGATTTAGAACTGAGAAATACCAAACAATATTTGTTAGATATGATAGAGACACAGTCACTGATGTTTGACAAGGAGAGATCTAAAAACTATTTTGAAAATTGATCTGTAAATATACTGTAATTTTATGCTAATTATGAACTATGGATATATTTGTTACTCGAGCTGATGTTGCAAATCCTTACCAGTTTGAGGTTGATCTGAGGAATATGTCCCGTGGCGATGTTAACATGGTAGCTCGCATTGTAGTAGAACGAGAAGAAAAATAATTTGATCATGCTCAACATCATATAACTTGATTATATATTTCGACACGGAAAGATGTTTGTCGAATACGAACAAGAAATCTTAATTAAATATGTAAATTGCTACTTGACAATTGAACGACGTAACGCAAATAGTAAACAGCACGTTATTAGTAACGAACGAAGTATCTATATCCGCTAAATAAAGAAGTGACAATGCAATAAGGAAGTGTGGAAACAAATGTTGCTCAAATGAAGTGGGATGGGGCAATGACAACTTAAAAGTAATGGAAATTGCATAAAGGTAAGGGAACACAGATTTTACAGCATTACACCTCTCAGGGCATGAATAGCTCTATGTACTGATTCCATAGATATGATGGTGGGGACACGAGCATTGGTGTGATA
Organism: Unio pictorum; assembly: GCA_030141615.1. Classification (NCBI taxonomy): domain Eukaryota; kingdom Metazoa; phylum Mollusca; class Bivalvia; order Unionida; family Unionidae; genus Unio; species Unio pictorum. Next base: position 4,547,688 of record JARLTB010000218.1, read on the forward strand.
TTTAAGACAAGTACAGTACCAGAGCTGTTCATATCAGTTTTATCATTGACATACCAGCTGAACTGATATAATTGCATTGAATGACAAGAATGCTACCTTCTTCGGTATCGGGACATTATAGATCAAATGGAGTGAAGCAATATTTATCACCTTCACCTGAATTATGTTAACAGCCTGATTTCTGAGATCTGTAAGGGACAAATCGGTCGTTAAGATAAGCGATATCATTCGGAACCCCGTCACAAGTTTGCCTTATACCTGCCAGAGGATTTAATCGGCGCTTGGGCATCATAATGTTTGTATTCAACATCTGCGTTCCAAATTCAGCTGAAATAGCGTTCCTTTAAGTGACTGATAATTGTATTACCAATATGAAATAAATAGTCGGTGAGCAAATACAACTAGTTACCATTTAGTCGACACATTTGAATATGCAAATTAAATTGTTCGGATACATTAACTATCTGCATTGCAATTGAATGTTCTACTAAATCCGTAATGAAACTGTATCAGGTTTGAATCTGATATAAGACTTAGTGGATAGCTGCCAATGTAATGTTCTGTCGATGCATGTTGATACATGATAGCTGATACAGCCACTTAATAACAAAAGCCTTTCAAAATTGACAATAGATTAGCTTTAGTGTTTGCGATGCGAATATCATCTGGAACATGGATTGTATACATCCAACCAGAAGACGCATATACATCTAAAAATGTTTAAATAGCAATTAAATCCTCTAAAACTCAAAAATGTTGCACTGCAATCGGTTTGTAACAAAACTAGCTAACTCCGGGGACATACCCCGGCGAACTTGAAGGAAATATTTCGAAATTGACCAAAAAGTTTAATATCCAACACAAAGCGCGTTTATTAGCATGTTGGAATGGAACGCAAAGTTCACTGAATCGTGCTGCCAGTTTAATATTTACGGGGTTTAATTATTTAATTAGTGAAACCCAAATATTGGGCATGCTTGTTTTCATTGAAACAATACGCGATTCCGGTTGAAATCAGTAGTGTTTGTCCTAATAACATTTAAGACCGACACCGTGGCATTTAACATTATACAACGTCAAAATAGCTTTCGTGCTGCAGTTGTGCAGACATCCTTTGACACGATAAAGGTATTTAATAATAATAGCTCTCGATGATGAATTTAACTAGTTGTAATGAAAATATCTGAGCTTGAAATTAAAGTAGTGCTGCTCAAAGTTAAAAATGTCAAATTTCCATGTAAAATAACAAGATGAAATATTATACATAATTGCAGAAGAGATGTGGGAATGTCCGTATGTTGTATATCTTTTTTTGCCCGCAGGATTCTATTTTGAATTTATTTCCAATATCTGCGTCGTATTTGTAATAATGGGTCTATTGATTTATTTTTGTTTCATTTAAGCTAGAAATCATAATGGAGGACTTGCTATACACGAGGTCATGAAGCTTCATTTTCACAAGTAGCTGCTTCAGGAAGATACATGTGCAGATACATCAAAATCTTCTCGTTCGGACAAAAAACTAACCAACAGTTGTTCTACTGACGAGTAAAATGTATAACTGCTCCGGTGGCCTAGTAGTTAGACCAACCACCGCGAAAGAGGGTGGTCGTGGGTTCGATTCCCGTCCGTGTCATACCAAAGACTTACAAAAATGGTACTAACAATTCCCTCGCTTGCCGCCCAGCAATAAGAGGTCAGTATTAGGACTGTTCGGCTTGGTACCAGGATAATGTGACTGGGTGGGACATCATGATACATGTCTGAGACATGATGCCCCAGTGCTAGACATTACTATAAACTGCATCACTGCAGACATCGTAGTGATCTGACTGAAAATTGTTAAAGCTACGCTAAAAATCCTAATCACACACTCTATTCAGCATTAATTTAAGATGACATTTTCATTTAAATTATTCACTGGAATTAACAAGCTCTTAGTAATATTTTCAAATTAAATCATTATTATGGGATTATTGTGGATTCATTTAGAAACATTTTAGATTATATAAGTATGGTATATCGAGATTGTTAGAACATTAAAGTTAAAGTTATTGGTACAAAATGACTTTAAAGAGTGGAATTCAATCAGAAAATCACTGGAAATCGTATATATATATATATATATATATATATATATATATATATATATATATATATATATATATATATATATATATATATATGTATGTATATATACTCTATAATTTTGGATTGTGATACAACTTTTAAGACTTTTGATAACTTGCATTTAAATCTCTACATTACATTGTACGGAAAAGTTACGTTTTACATTTTACAACACTTGTTAGT